>CM022953.1:66484514-66670246 GCA_012931725.1 Litsea cubeba | reverse complement strand
GAATCTCTACCTCTGGATCAACCTCTGGCATCTCTTGCTCTGGAAGCGACGGATCTTCCTCTGCCACTTCAAAACCTGCAAAGGAAACACAAAAAGGTATGAATATGACCCTGTTTGAAAATCATTATCAGAGTTATAACTACAAAATACCTTCTTCGATGACTGGTGGAACACTTTCTTCCCCCATGAACTCATCGAAAGCATCATCAACATTTGCGTCCATCGATGGTTCAAAGTCATCAGAACCCTGTGGCAAGTCAGCTGGCAACAAAAAAATGTGTTAGCAAGCCAAGTCACAAACAAAAAAAAAAGAAGAGCAAAGAAGTCGTACCAATTGGAGATTCTGGATTTTACTCTAGAGCCCGTCGGTTCTTCTTCAGGTGCCTCGACAGGATCCATCACACCTCATCGGTTGGGACCTCCGGCATCACCAAGTCTTCCTCTGCTAAAAAAAAAAAAGAAAAAAAAAGAAAGAAAAGCAGAAACAAGAAGCAAATCATAAACATGGAAAAGTCCCATGAAAAGAAATGGAAAGAGAACAAAGAAGAATCATACCTTCACCGACGGTCTCTTCTTCTCGGCTTCTCTTTCCGGAGGCTCGTCAGCATCCATTGGCACATCCTCATTGATAGTAAGAGAACTTCCAAGTTAGGAGAGTCCTCATGCTGCCCCTTGCTACTATGATGACTCCTCCTCCTCTTACTCCTGCGGGCTCGCTTCTAGAGGAACCTGCCCCGCCGTCAGAGTCAGGCTTTCCCACTGACTCATTACTGGATGGTCTGCTCTTCCAGTAGACTCCACGGAAGCTTGCCTCTGTGCCGCCTGCATCCAAGCGCCAAGTTCGGCTTCCTCCTGTTCTAGTGCCTCCAAAGCCTCGTCAGGTATTTCTCGAACAGCTTCAGAACCGATGACGCCCTGGTCACCGAGAAAGCCTATCTTGTGCTTCTCTCCAAGAAGGAAGGCCCAAACTTCCTCTCGCCGGATGCCATCCGACTTTCCAAGGCCCTTTCCAGATGGCAGCTTCACATCAAGCTCCTTCCTGGAAAGTCCCCGATATGCCGAGAACTCTCCGCGAACCACTCGCAAAGCCGGCAGTCCGGGAAGTCAGCAATACAGGATAAGAAATCATGGCTGTAGTGTCTTCAGCACTATAGAAAGCCCATGCATTTCTCCCGTCCTGTAAGCCTCCAAAGCGCTTCACCATGCTTGAAGGCGCTCCAACAACGCCTTGAGAAAAGCCAAGCTGCAAAGCAAGCGAGAAGGTACATACGGATGGATGTCGACGAAAAGATGTCTGCGGTACACCATCGGCCGACACGTATGCTGAAAAAAGCCACTCTCTCTCTGCATTTGTCAAGGAAATAATGCCTTCCCGACCCCGCCCTGGTCGAGTCTCGGGAGGCACCAAATCAAAAGCCTTCTTCCGCAACTCCGGAGAAAGCTTTACTGGAAGATTGCCCCATCTCGCGTCCCTGAACCGTCGGATCTCATGCGGGCAAACAAAAGTGATTCGGACACGGCTTTGCCCTTAGCCAGTCGAATCATTAGAGGATCATCATCCTGTGCAACACCCAGCCGATTGAAGCCAGGACAAGTGGTATACATACCACGAATAAAAGATATGGGCTGAAAATACCCTATTCATGGGAAGCCCGAGCCGAAACCAGAAAAAGCAGCAGCCTGCAGTTCGGTTACACAGGTAGGAGTAAAGAGCTGGCACCAAAGCAACCTGCTCTCCAAACGCCATCTGACAAGCCGGGAAAATACAATGCGGCCTGATGTGCGTTCCATCTCCTCCAGCAATACAGCCTCACCAAGCCAATAAGTGAGGTAAACAGCGAGATCTCTCCGCAGTGCAATGTCAGGACATATGGCGTTTGTGCTTGCACAGAATCTCTCAACTCTTCTTGCATGGCCAAGATCTTCTTTGAACTTGGATCCTGAGCTCCAGCTTCCTGGGTCATGCTATCAGAAGGCTCCCTACTATCAAAGAAGTTGGGGAATGAAGAGCAAAACTCTTCCAACTGCTGGATCTAACTTTCGAACCCCCCTTCTCCTTCAAAAAATCATAGAAGGCAACGAGCTGAAAGTATAAAGCCTGAACTCCTCAGACTGCCCCTCGAGGACACTGTCAATCGGCATAAACTCCTCATAGAGTTTGCCGAGGATGGGCAATCCGGTAATGGCGCTCAGCTCCTTCAAAGAAAAACCAATCTCACCATTCGTCACAACGAAGGTATTGGTTTGAGGGAGGAACGACTCCAGCATAGCCATGAAGGCTTCGTCGGAAAAGATCACGGTCTCCCTAAAGGCGCGGACCGCATCAAAAATCCCGGCTTCCTTCAAAACGGCGCCACCAATCAGCAGGACGCGATCAGTCCACGACTTCCACTCGGAGTCAGCATTTGAAACGACCTCGAAGTCGAAAAGGCTTGATCCAATTGCTGCCGTCACCACTGAAAATACCAAGGCCCCACCGGTCTCAAATCGACCGCCGGATAATCAGAGCCCTGGTAGCCGCTTGATGGCATCAACAAGTCCATGTCAACAGGCGACCTCTCCGTATATCCAGGAGAACCGCCAACAAAAACCCCGGTCATGATTACATTTGTCATTCTCACCCAACTTGGAGGATCTTCCCTCTTAGGGCACGTGGGGGCAGGCTCAGAATCGAGACGGTGCGATCAAACATCGACCGGGGTAGTAACAGTCTTCTTCTCACCATCTGCTGTGAAGGAAAACTGAAAAGATCTCCTCTGGTATGTAATGTCATCAGGGACTGCATCACCAAAGAAGAAGGTAGGCTTGGGCAAAATGCTCTGATCTTCCATCACCCATGGACGACTGCTTACCATGATCTTATAGAATTCCTCTCCCTTGAGAGTGATCAGTCGCTGCCTCATCTCATCTCTGTTGAGGGAGTCGCACTCTTCTAGATTTCTCTCAACATACTGGACCTTCTCGAAAGCCTGCTGAACGGCCGGATTAGAGGATCTAGAAGATCGACGAGGTACGCTTGTAGCAGGCTCTTTACCCTTGTTCGCTCTGGAGGAACCACCTGAAAAGGATGGAAAAGAAAAAAAAAAAAGATCAAACATCAAAATGACAGAATCTCGCTAAAAAAAATCTGGCGAAATTTTGACATGATGACGGGGCAATTCCGAAGAAAAGGAACTATCCCGAAAGAAATAGAAAGCTTGAAGATGGGCTCAACATCGCTGCGAGCTCCGAAACTCCAAACTTTCGAAACCTAAAAGTCTCCGCAAAATCAGGAAGGGCTCAACATCACTGCGAGCTCCAAGTTCCCAAATTTGCAAAAACTTTCAGGTATGCAATCACATCATGCTACAAATTTAATTTACAAATTAACAGGCATGCAATGAACATCTAGATTTGCGAAAAAAAATGCATTATCATGATGAGCAAAAAAAAAAAGAAAAAGAAACTTTCTCTAAAAAAAAAAAAGGAGGAGAAAGAAAACGAAAAAGGAAACGAAACTCTCTCAAAAAAAAAGGGGGAGGGAAAGAAAAAAAAAAGAAGAAGAAAAAAAAAACGGGCTGGCCCACAGGCCGTTGGCCCACAGGCCACGTGGTCGTACGGCCAGATCCGTACGGATCTGTCCGTACGGGCCCACACAATTAAGAAAAAAAACATGAAAAAAAAAAAAGAAAAGAAAAAAAAAAAAACGTGTGAAAAAAAAAGAGAGGCAAACACGTGAAAAGAAAAAAAAAAGAAGAGAAAAGAAAAAGAAAGAAACAAAAAAAAAAGAGAAGAAGAAAGAACTTTTTTTCCTACAATGGAGTTTTCTTGAAAAAGAAGAACTTACTTGAAGCCATTGATGGAGAAGAAGAAGAAAACTCTTGAAGATCTTGAAGAAGAAAAGCTCTTGGTCTTGAAGCCCTCTTGAGATTATTGCAAAAGAAAGTAATAAGAGCAAGAGATCCAACCTTCTCCTTGCTTTTATAGAGGAGAGCAAACCAAAGAAGGAAAGAAGAAAGAGGTAAGTGTTACTAATTAGTAACCTTACCAAAAGAAAGAAATTAGAAAGATTCTTTCCCAAAAGAAAGATATCTTGAGGGATTCTCTCCCAAAAAGAAATCAATGAGAGATTTTCTCCCAAAAATCAATCTATGACGGATTCTTTCCCAAAAGAAAGATATCTTGAGATATCCTATCCCAAAATAAAGGGATCATGAGAGATTCTCTCCAAGTAAAGATATTCTTAGATATTCTCTATCCAAATGAGATATTTTTGGATATTCTTTACAAAAATGACACCATATGAGATCTAAGCTATTTCAAAAAGCTTAAGGTCCCATGGGTTAGCCCATATGAGCCAGGTTTGACCACCTAGGCAAAAAAAAAAAAAAAAAAAAAAAAATTTGGGCTTTTAGTCAAAGGGAAATCCCTCTTACCAAGGGCATACAAAAATGGTTCCATGCCTCTTTTGAGTTGATTGGACCATAAAAAAGAAAATTCCAAGCCCCATGAGCTTCCAAAAATCAAACCATCCAGCCTCATCTACCAAATTGAGCCAAATTCTTGAAATTGACATTCCATCAAACCAAATCCTGGTCCCCTAACTTGCCACATACAGCCTGTTAGGTCACAAGATCAAAACCAAAATTGATCCCCCAACATTCCACATACAGCTTGTTGGGTCACACGATCAAAACCAAACCCGACCCCCTAACCTGCCACATATAGCCTGTTAGGTCACAAGGTCAAAACCCAAATCCACATCCCTGATGTCATCTTCAAAACTTTGCCTCGAGATGGTACGTGATCCCTTTCACTACCATAAAATTCCCCTGGAAGCTCAAAAGGCTACAAATACCAAAAAGAAAGATTGCTCAAAGACTCTTGGACAAGTCACAGGCGCTCCTTCAAAAAAATCTCTTCGAGGCACATCGACTACAAAAGTTAAGCAACTCGCCGCTGTACCTCGAGGGGGCATTTGTTGACACCAAAAATGTCACTTTGCCTCATCAAGATCCAAAGAGCTACATGAAGTCGCAACCTGCCATAAATAGGCAATGCTGCTTCCAAAAATCAAATCTTGTCAGAATCAAACAAAAACTGCAAGATTCTTCCAGACAGCCAAAAGAGGAGTACACAAGAAGTTTCGGGCCATTTCAAAATCATTTGGCCTAACTTCGCTTCTCCGACAGCCGAAAAGGAGCCCTCGGCGACAAAAGCTCTCCGGGACCATGGTTTCCAAGACAGAACCTATGGATCATCTTAAAATGACTCCAATAGGTTCCCTGTCAAATTTCAAGTCAATCGGACATCGGTTGACCACACATCAAACCGCGACATCTTCATCGCGACAAAAAGCAAGTCTGCGGGTGATAGGACCCCAAACGGCTTCGAAACTCAAACAAAAGCCTATGGTTGGTCTTATTTATTGCTCAAGAGGCTTCACACCAAATTTCAGGTCATTCCGACATCGTTTGGCCCAGTTTCAGCTTCTGACGGAAAATCGGCAGCTCTGCGCGACAAAGTCTTCGGCTTTCTCAGGAAATTGAAAACTTTGCAAAATAAAATGCAAGGATTCTCATCGGGTTTCATACAAAGAAATCAGGCCAATAAATGGTCAAAATGTCAAGGAAAAGTACAGAAGAAAAAAGAATCAGAAAAAAAAGCAAAAACGGACGCAAAACGGGACACGAAAGGGGGAAAACCCCCCCAGGGTCGCAGACCCCTGCGACCCTGGGCCAGGGTCGCAGACCCCTGCGACCCTGGGCCAGGGTCGCCGGCGACCATGGACCCCGGGGTCGCCGGGAAAGCCCCGGAAACCCCGGTTTTCGCCGTTTTTTTCGCGATTCGAAGGGCCCAGCCTCTGGTACTTTCCAAAATTCATGCTTTTGAGACACCAAGTCCTCTGACATCCGTCCAAAACACGGGTTAAAACATCAAGAGTATCGAAGACAGTATTGATCGCCACCCGGTCAACCAAAAAAAAGTGTGCTTTCCACCCGACCGATCGAGAAATCGACAGGACAGATGGCACCGACCTGCTGTTGGCAACAAACACCTGAAATTACATGGTCATCTGATGTCGATCTACATGAAGATCCATCGATGATCATCGACAGAAGAATTCCAAAAGACGTGGCACGGCCCGCGACTCTTCAGCTGCTCGGCGACCACTTAATGCGATTAATTGACTAGCTTTATTACAGTCATTAATCCATTTCTTTGGACGGCCCAATCAGAAGCAAGCATTCGGGAGTTACAAGTCAAGAGAATCATGGCATTTAACCCATGAAACTCCTCCCATCATGGCGATTAAAGGCGATTAAATGCCCTCAATCTCCTCCGGCCAATCAGAAGCCAAGAAAAAGGAGTTACAAAATAAACAATTCAATTTTGTAACTCCTCCCATTATGCGGCTTAATGACAATAAAAGCCCATAAACCCACCTAAAGGGCTACCTAAAAGCCTATAAATAGGAGGGCTCTCCAAGAAGAAATGACATCAGAGAGCATCAGAAAAATCAGAGAAAAAAGCACAAGCACACAGACAGAAATCCAGAGAAAGGAAAAAGAGAGAAAACTCTGCGGAAGTTCTACACCGGCCACCACAACAAGGTGACAAAAGTCCCTTGGGGGGTACCCCCCCCAAGGTCCTTGCCTTCTCCTCCTGCCTCCAATGGCTTAGATATGGCTTTTCAGCCCGTCTACTCAGTTTTTTATTGGACATAGGACCTTCCTTTGGTCTTTGTCTTCTAAAAACCCGAGGTTATAGCCAAGCCAAGCGAATCAAATAGCATCCTCTGTTCTCATCTGCATGGATGATGGCGAAGCCCACATATGGCTTGCGACCGTCAATCTAAACGAGTCCCCCACAATCTCCTGAGAAGTTAGATCCTCCTTTTCTTGCTTTTCATTGTAGTTTGTATTTTTTCAAAAGAGACAAAAATCACAATTCTTGTCTTTCATTGTTGATAAGGATTGTAAATCGGCTATAAACGCCAAAATCGGCTATAAACGCCAAAAATCGGCTATAAACGCCAAAATCGGCTATAAATGCCAAAAAAAAAATCGCCTTTCACGGCAAATCAAGAAAATGTCTCTTTTCTTAAATATATGTGCAATGGAAAACTTGAAAGAAGTTGATTTCCTTTTTACTTGCGAAGGTTGATCTCCGGATCACCACTTGCAATTCCAAGTAAAATAGAAAATCTGGCACACCCACAAAAAAAGAAATGTTGATGCACGCCCCTGCCCCCCGGTTACGAAAGGGTCGGAACCAAACGGACTCCCACGTCCGCCGACCTCGGTAGAACCGAGCAGGAGCGCGGTCCATCACTGCAAGAGAAAAATCATGCCAAGTGAGAATTTTCTTTTGGGGATGAGACTGTCGAATCAACTTTAAACTTGTCATTGGCCACCTGTAACATCCCCACCCTTAACCCATATTAATTATAATTAATTTTACAATTAGTTAGTAAGCTTGTTCAGAGTCTTAGCTGGTCGGGTTGACATGTGGATCACGCGTACAAAGTCTCGCGCAAGTCCGAGTGCGTTTGGGTAAAGTAGGGGGTTGGTTTGCAATTTCGGGAAGTTTTCAGGGGTTTTTATGTGATTATGAGTTTTTGTGAGTTTGGGTGCTAGGTCTCGATATTACACAAACTTTAGTCTGCTATCGCATTTTGATTCGATGCGTCGAAGAGGCCCAAATGATCATTTAGCAAACAAAGGACTCAACCCAAATTTCCCATTTTTCTAACCTAATATAACCCAACACCCATCTCTTCATTCATTCTTTCTCTTCTATTTCACTGTACCTCCTCAAGCTCTCTCCCTTTCACTGCATCCTTGCCAACGTTGATCACCGGAGCTCCATTCTCGCCTGCCAATCTCCATTTCATCTTCCTCAAGCTCACTTGAACCTACCCATCTCTTCTTCTAAGCTTTCCATTGACAACCCATCTCAAGGTACGCTCCTCAAGCTTTTAGGTCTAGATATTCTTCTTCCTTTATCTTAGAAATGGATTAGAGAAGCTCATCCCCTCAGTTTGCATTCATTTTGTAGAGAGATTTTGGGATTTAGAGTGGGTTCTCCATTTTTGAGCTCAAAAATGGGATTTCCCCAATTTCTCTTGGGTTTTCTTGAGCTCTTCATCTAAGGCAAGTCAATGTATATATTTATGCTTTGGTATGCTTGTTTCTTCCTTGATTTGATGCTTGATTACACTTAGATGACCCTTTGCTCAACTTGACTTGATTTGTGATGAAAACATGATAATTTGACCTAAATTGTTTAGTGAATGGGATGTGGTTTTGGTATGGACTTGATGAGAGGGGGTATGGATGTGTGTGGTGAGGGCATGGCCCTATTTTCCTTGTTTGCAGGTGTGAATGAAGGAAGGGAGTGAAACTCCCCATTTATTAACTAGCACAGAATTCGCTTTACTCGTAGCTATTAAGGTTGTATCGGGTTACAACTTATCTCAATCTTGAACAGTAAGGGACAACGGGATCCCCCCCTTTATATCTATGCACGAAGATTGTTTATTTGGGTATCGCGAACCTTATTCCCTTCGTTGACTGAGTATGGTTATATGATGCCTCGGGTTTAACATTGTACCTAGGATTGGATTGTTTATCGTTTCTGATTCCGAATTGTACCATCTGGTACTTATCTACATGCTATGTACATGTTCTTTAGCTTCGTTTACTTTGTTTTATTTTGGGATCACTTGATGAACCTAGATGATGAACTTAGGATCCCCTTTAATGTTCCGCTTGTTTTGATGATTGATGGAAGTATTGAGGCTAGGTGGCTTTGATTGTAAAAGCTTGATGAGGACTACTTATGGTATTGATGTTTGAAGAAGCTTGGTTGGTTGGTCTTGATCTCTTGATTTGATAATGGAAAGTAGTCTCTCTTTTGTTAATGATTCTTGTTCACGAAAGAAAGCCTAGTCCCTCACTATTGTATGTTTAGGACTCCTTGTGTCGGGCACCACTCAGTTGTATATCGCCCAACACGGATGGGGCACCAACTGTGTGAGGACCTTGATGAATGTCTGCACAATACAACTTGTTACTTGATAGATCTTGCTTGTTGCCAGGTCATTCTCGTGTCTTGTTACCGAGTTAATACTCGTGTCTTGTTGCCAGGCTTTAAATCATGTGTCTTGTTGCCAGGTATATCTTGTGTCTTGATATCTCTACCATGACTCAATGTGAGTATGGGAGCGCAATGATACTATCCTGTGGTAATTAGCATATGTGGACCGCCTATCTTGTTAGATGTTTGTGTTAGACTGATTATGATTCGGATGCTATGTGTTTCATATAATTTTGTCTCTCGTTTACTCTCATTCATATTGCATATCTTGATGATTTATATTTATATTGCTCGTCGACCGTTGTGTCTGATGATGCTACTCTTGTTGCATAGGTACTGTGAGCCCTTCTATCTCGAGGAGGAGACGACGAAAGAAGTTCAGGCGGATCAACCTAATGATTTCCTAGATTATAGTATGGACAGCGTTGTATAGCCATATCGACCCCATACTCGAGAGCCTTCACGCTTATCTCGGATAGATTCATCTTTTGGTCTTTTTGTTCATCTTTTGGTTAGGCCCAAGTTTTGTGTGGCCTTTCATTGTAATTAATACTTTTGTTTAACTATTTCAACTTGAACTCTCGTTATATTTTTTTTTGCTAAAGGTTAATTTGTATTGATAAAAAGAGAAAAGGGCAAGAAGCCCCCAAAATTACAAAAGACTGCACAGAGACAGAAACAACCCATAAACCCAACCAACTCAAAGAATTACATTGGAACTTCAAAACTGACAAAAAGAGGTAGACTGCCAGAAGGGATCCAGAGCAAAAAGAAGAGATTTAAGAGGAACCGGCTCCCCTCCAGTCGAACTGCGCTGCATAGATAGGAGACGGCAACCAGCAGATCAAAACCAAGCAGCACAGAAATCCTCTTAGCAGAATAATACTGTGCAGCACTCTGCTCTGCAGAGAATAGGCAGCAGAGACAGGAGGAGCTGCAGCTCACCAAACAGAAGGGACTGAACTGCACCCCAGAAAGAACAGCTTGAAACTAGCAGCATGCTGAGCTCGCTGAAAAGGATCTAGCAACAGAATAACAGGCAGCAACAGGAGCACAATCAGCTGAGAAGGGTGTCTACCAGATTGGGCTGACAAGCTCCGAGCATTTATCAGGAAGATTGACCAGCATCCAACTAATCAGAAATGAAAAGGAGCTAGACACAGAGCTCTGTCTCAACCTTCCTAGCTGATTTTCCAGTATTAACAGAAAGAGCTCGGGACCCAGTAGCTCATGCTTTACCCGGGGCAATCTAGGGAACCAATGGCTGAAGCAGAAAGGAGCACCTCCAGCGGTAGGAGCGACTTAAGCAAAGAAAGACCCCTGAGCTTGTAAGAAGCTGTCCTCTGAGCAATTAAACAGATCCACAGAGCAGGCGCAGAAAACCCAAGAGGAGGAGGAGAGAGGCTAGGAGATGTACAAAAGTCAAAGGTTGGGGTTAGACAAAAAATGTATAAACAGCTGAAGAGTCCTACCAGAAAAAGGTCTGTTGATAGAACTGAGAGAGGAGGAGAGAAGCTCTTTCAGTAGGATCTTGACCTTCGTCTGAGAGGCTCTTAAATTTCTGTGAATTTGGTCATTTCTGCATTTCCAAATAACATAAGTAGTAGAGAAGAAGATGGAGGAGACTCCTTGTCTTGCTATCTTGTCACAGCTAGCTGAAAGTCTCTGCCAAATAGCAGAAGGTGAACAAGGAACTGCAATATTAACTCCTGCTGCTTGAAGAATCCATCTCCATTGGCCAGAGGCGAAGGGGCAGAGGAAAAAGAGGTGCAGCACAGTTTCAACATTCTGGTTGCAGAGACAACACCTGGAGGCTAGACTGATTCCAGTGGCTTGAGCCCGGTCGTTTGTAGGAGTCTTGCAATGCATCAGGCGCCAAGCGAAGAAGGACACTCTCGGTCTAATGAGGTGGTTCCAAACCAGGGGAGCCCAAATTTTGCGGGGCTGAGAGTGCCTAATTAACTGCCAAGCCTCTTTGAGAGATAAATCTTTCCCTGGGTGGCTTTTCCAATAGATGGAATCAGCTTTAGCGGGGTCTATAGAGATAGACTGGACGGCACTCCTTAAAGCATCTTCCACCTCTATTTGAAGCCCTGATGGCAAGGTCCAGGCTGAGCCATCCCAGAGGGAGCTGACTGTCTGGTGAGGGGGAAAGGAGAAGGAGGGAAACTGATCTGCCAGGCTTGACTCTGAAGACCAAGAGTCAAACCAAGCATCTGCCAATTTGCCATTCCCAATAATCCATTTACTGCCTTCTTGAATGATGTGAGCTGCCTTCCTGATTTTCCGCCAGACGCAGGAACCAATTTTGGTCGTGGAAGAGCTCCATAAGGTAGCCCTGGGGAAGTACCTCCCTTTCATCCAGTCAGCCCAAAGAGAAGCTGACGTAGCAGCTGTCCATGCTAGCTTGACAAAAGAAGCTCCGTTATGATCTTGGATTTGCCTGATACCAAGACCTCCCTCAAGGGTGGGAAGACACACCAAATCCCAGCGAATCTGACTCCTCTTGGATCTAGAAGCAGCTCCCGACCATAAGAAATTCCTCATTATACTTTCTAAGTGGTTTGTGACTGACTTTGGGAGTGGGAAGACCATCGCAATGTGAGTGGGTAAACTGCCAAGCACATGCCTAATCAGGATAGTGCGACCAGCAAAAGAGAGCAGCCTGGACTTCCACCCGACTAGCTTGGAGAGGAACCTATCCACCAGAGAGTGCAGGTGATGTCTTTTCGGCGTTCCAATTATCAGGGGAGCACCGAGGTAAGAAGAGGATAGAGGATGATCTTAAGGTTGGTGATGGACAGAATCTGTCTTTTTGTCAACGGGCTACACTTGCCTAAGAAGAGTTTACTTTTTGCCACATTGATGTGTTGCCCCGAGCTGAATTGATACTTTTCTAGGAGTTGTTTGAGAGCCATCAGACCTTTCTTGTTGCCTTTCAAGAAGAGCAGTATGTCATCAGCATAGAAGAGATGGCAGGGGGTCTTTGGCACTGAGGAAAGAGGGAGAACCAGCCTAGAGGAAACCAGTTTCTGTATGTTAAGGCTGAGAATTTCCTCTGCTAAGATAAAGAGGTAAGGGGACAGGGGGTCCCCTTGTCTGAGACCACAAGTGGAGTCAAAAAACCCATAAGGCACTCTATTTATAAGGACAGAGCCTTTTCCAGAACAGACACAGGCTTTAACAAGGTTAATCCAGCTATTTGAGAACCCAAAGAAGGCTAGAGCTTTAAAGAGGAAGGCCCAGCTTAACTTGTCAAAAGCTTTAGATATATCAAGCTGCATACAAAGAGACCCACCCCTAGTCTTCAAGCGGAGGAATTGGAAGAGCTCATGAGCTAAGGCAATGTGTTGATGGATTGATCTCCCTTTAACGAAAGCTGCTTGGTTTGGAGAGATTAGAGAGGGGAGGATGAGAGACAGTCTGGAAGCTAAGATTTTGGAAATGATTTTGTAGGAGAAGTTGAGAAGACTAATTGGCCTATAATCAGTGAAAGAAACTGGCGAAGTTGATTTAGGAATCAAAGCCAGAAAGTAAGCATTGGAAGCTTTGTACAGATTACCAGAGGAGAAAAAGTGTTTCACTGCTCTAATGATTGTCCCTCCAGTAATCAGCCAGGTGGCAGTGAAGAAGGAACCAGGGAAACCATCTGGCCCAGGGGAGCTGTCCGCCTTCAAATAAAAAACTGCCCTCTTAATTTCTTCTTCATCCGGAATTCTTGTCAGGTGGAGGTTCATGACAGAGGAGACTTTGTTACTCTCTAATTCAAAAAGGCTCCCTCCAGGATCAGGGTGAACTGACTGTGCTAGGCCTGAGAAGTGACTGACTGCCAACTGCTGGATTTGGGTAGGGTCCTCAATCCAATTACCATTGGATTGGATTTTGTCAATTCGGTTAACAGCCCCTCGAGATTTTGCATAGGCATGAAAAAAAGCTGTGTTTCTATCTCCATCTTTCAGCCATCTCACTTTTGATTTTTGGCGCCAATGGAGATCTGATATTTGGAGCCAATTGTGAAGAGAGGCCTTGGCCTCCGAAAGAGCCTGGTGGAGAGAGTCTGTTGGACCAGCATCCAGCCTTGCTTGGATTTCCAGCACATTCCTTTCCGCTTCTTGAGTCTTGAGTCTGATTTCTCCGAAGACAGTCTTGTTCCACACTTTGAAGACCTGCTTCATTGCTTTCAGATTTTGAGCTAGCACGTATTGGGGATGGCCCTCAATGTCTGGCTTCCAGTTTTCCGCAACCAGACTATGGAATTCCGGGTGGAGCGTCCACATAGCTTCAAATTTGAAAGGAGCATTTGAAGGAGAGGGACTCTGGCTGTGAGAGAGAAGCAGGGGGCAATGATCAGAAGAGACCTTTGGCAAGTGGGAGAGCAGAGGATCAGACGAGATGGCAGTCCATTGGTGGTTGCATAGGGCTCTGTCTAGTCTTGCTGCAATATAGCTGGTGCCTCTGCGGTTGTTAGACCATGTGAATTTGTTTCCAGAATAGCCCATGTCTTGCAGACCAGAGGCTAGCAGCATCTGTTGGAAGTCAGTATTTAAGCGAGAAGGTCTGAGACTAAATTTTTCGGAGACAGAGATGATGGAGTTGAAGTCTCCCAGCACACACCAAGGGATATTTGAAGAAGCTTGAGAAGTAAGGTAGTCCCAAAGCTCTCTTTTGCGAATATAGTTTGTGGAGGCGTATATTCCAGTGATGAGGCATTGGGTAGCATTGGCAGGGTTAGTGAAAGACAGGGTTAAGAATTGGCTGGAGAAATCCAATAGAGAGAATTGGAAAGCAGAAGTAGATTTGAAAAAACACCAAATGGAAGCAGCTGATTGATTGAGGTTAGAGAAGAAGCCATCAAAGCCGAAGATTGACCTCAAGGAGGGAGGGGGAGAAAGGGTCATTGGTTCCGAGAGAAAAATAATATCAGGAGAGTGAGAAGAAATGAGATGATGGAGAGCCCTAAGGGAAGGGGAATTTGCAATACCCCTACAGTTCCAATAGAGGATTTTAATCATTTGAAAGTTGAGGGGAGGGAGGGAGGTCCATTGGAGCTTCTGGTCAAAGGGCGGGAGGAGGAGGCCTTTTTATTTTTGATTTTGGTTTTCTTTCTGTTAGAGGGAGTGGTGAGATTTGCCTCTAAGGATATATCAGCAGGAGGGGGGGAATTTGGGGGATCAGAGGAAGGCAGGGTATGAGAGGGAGAAGGGGGATGTGGAGGGAAGGGGACTGTATCAGTTGGCTCTATGAAGGAGCATTTTTCTAGAATGTCAAAGGGGTTTGTGGTATCTAGGGTAGGAGCAGGAATTTTATCAAGAACTTCCAAGAAAATCTCCTTGGGTAGCTGATCAAGTCTGGAGTTTAACTGAAGATGATGACCGGAAGAGGTGGAGGGACTAGGGGAGCCAGGGGGAGGGAGAGGGGGGGGAGAGAAACAGGGTCCTTTTGTTGGTCCAAGGAGCTTCCTGGAATAGAATGGTCAAGAGAGACCACTTGGTTTGAGGCTGGAACTGACTCAGACTCAGTGGGGGATGCAGAGATTGAAATAGGATGGTCTTGGGAACCTGGCTCCAGAGTTGGAGACTTGCCCAGAATACCTTGGCTGTTGTGACTCTGTTTAATTGAGGATCTGGGGACAGTTTTGCAGTAGGTTTCTGAGTGTCCATGGAGAAGGCAGAGGGAGCATGGCAGATTTTCGTAGGAGACAGAGAGAAGGACTTCCTCTTCTCCAGCTAAATCCACCTTGATTTCTGTAGGTTTAGGTCTGGAAAGATCAATGTTAACCAGGATTCTAGCAAAAGTGAGATTTTTTTGGGAGGCAGTGATGTCATCCAGTTTCAAGGGAGTGCCTATGGAACTTGCTAAGGAGAGAAGGATATTTGAACTCCAACAGTGGTAAGGGATGCCATAGATACGTATCCAGACTGGGTGAAGATTTGGCCATTCTACAGAGCCTTGACCAGGGGACCAGGGGAGAAGAAGGAGTTTTCTATTCTGCAGGCTGTGGGGTGATTGAGAGAGAACCAAATCCCGGTCTTCCTTTGAGCTAAATCTGAAGATAAAATGGTCTTTATCTGTAAGGGAGATCAAACATGGTTTAGAGAGGTTCCAATGAGAGTTGGCTTGGGAGGTCAGCCATTCCACAGTCGGTCTTCTTCCAATGAATTTGCCTATAGCTGCATTTGAGAAGGAGTTTTTGCTTGGCTCAATCATGGAAGAAGGGATTTTCATGACTATCTGACCATCGATTAGAGAGGAGGATGGGAAGTCTGAGGGGGCTATCGGCTTTGAATCAGGGAAAAGGTCTAACCAGGAACTAGGTGGGGGCTTAGGTTGCTGAACCAGGATTGGGTTGGAGACAGAGTTCAGGAGAGGAGCTAATTGTTCTGTGGGAGAGCAGGGGGGTATAGGAGGAGGGTCTGGGGGTTTCAGAGGAGGAAGAGGTAAGGATTTACCTAAAGCTGTACTGAGGAGACCCGCCAAGTGGTTATGCAGAGTAGCTAGCTGAGCTTCATCCCAAACCTGAGAAGAGGGACGGTCTGAAATAACTGTTGAGGGTTGAGACAAGGTTTGAGACCTTAAGCCCGTAGTTGAGGAGCTAAGGGACTGAGCAGGATGGGTTGGCTGGGGCAATTTTGGTAGGAGGAACTCTGGCGAGGGGACTGCCGTGGTGGTTGTTGGTCGAACCAGAGCTGCGATAGGCTGGGAGCTGGGTAGAGGGGGAAAATCTGAAGAAAGAAAAGGGAAAGAAGCTTCGGCTTGATGGGGTTCGGCTTCAGAGGTGTTAGAGAGGATTTGGGGAGGAAGGGAACGAAGGGTAAGGGAAGGGTTAGGGCTTGCAGACATGGCTCTTCGGAAATAGTATACCTAAATAAATATGAACTCTCGTTATATTATTTCCTTATTGCTCTTAACTATACATTTTGAGATATCACTTGTATTCATGAAGCTTCCGCTATGGTTGATGTATTTGTGGAAATGTTTATACCTCACAGCTATCTTCGATCCATTTGGGACATGATTAGGGCCAAGTGTTGTATTAATGTTGAAAAACTTTAATTGGCACTAATCTCACACATAACCCCGGTTTCACTTTTGGGGGCATGACAAGTTGGTATCAGAGCATTACCGATTTCTAGATTAAAAACAAGTGGAAACCTAGGACGTGTGAGGATTGGATTCCTTTTGGGTATCTTAGCTTTTGTAGCTTTTGTAGAATGTATAGTTTGTTTGCTAGATTGAGTCCCATAAGATTAACATTTCTTATGTTTCAGGATGGCTGGCCGTAACATGCGTTCGAACAGCAATAACCCAGAGAGCAGTAATGCTAATGCTAATGCAAATGCTAATGACAATGCGAATGCTAACGCGAATGTTGAGAGTACTATGGAAGGACGGTTCAACCAATTGATGCAAGCTTTTGTTACTTCCCAAGCGTCACAGTCTAAGATGATAGAAGTGATGCAGAAGCAAGCACAACCTGAACAAATCATCATGCCAGCTAAGGCAATTGACCCGAATGATCTGTTTGATAAGTTCAAGAAGAGAGCACTGCCATAGTTCTACGGGAACGAAGACCCACTTGATGCAGATGAGTGGGTAGTCTAGTTGGAAAATATCTTTGAGGTCTTCCCGTGTACTGGAAAGGATAGGATTCAACTGGTAGCATATATGTTTCGGGGCACAGCGGAGATGTGGTGGAAGTCAGTCAAGACACCATTTGATACGGTAGAGGATGAGACTGCCTGGGGGTCATTTAGCACACTGTTTCGTGCTAAGTACATTCCGCCCCACATCACAGCACTTAAGATTGCTGAGTTTGAGACTCTCAAGTTGTGAGGACCCGTCCCTAGAGATGCCTAGTGGGACCCAATTCGACCAAGTCAACCATAGGTTATCCTATTTAATAGGTGGTTAGCATAAGTAGTTAGTAATTTTCATTAATTTAGCCTAGTTTATAAGGTTAGGACCCTTGTGAGATTAATAGTGGCCCCCTACATTCAATTAGCCAATTAGATGCCTTAGTTGTAATCCTAATTCTAGATGGGTTCCCCTTAGAGAGTTGTGCATTTAACCTTAGAATGATCCAATTACCCATGGCCTAACCCATTAATTTATTAATTATATGAGGGCACTCTAGTCTTTCCTACCCCACCGTTTCCCTCCTTTTTAGAAATTTCAATACCTTAAATGACCTTGGCCTCCTTTATTCTCTACCAAGTAAACATGGGGCACTTTTGTCATGATAATCAGCCTACCTTTATTGCCCTTAGGCTCCATTATTCACAACCACTCATTTGAGGATACTTTAGTCATTATATGAGAATACCTATACTACCCTAGTCCTTATCCTTTATTTCTATTAGCCACCAAGGGCCCTTTAGTCATTCTATTTTAACATTCCCTAAATACCCTCATCCTTATCCTAAACGTATACTAGCAAGAGAGGGCACCTTGGACATTCTCCATCCCACCAATTCCTATAAAAGAAATCTACTACAACCATCTCAAACATTTTCTACACTCATTTCCTCTCATTTCACTACAATTCTCTCCTAGATCTCTCTCCCCTCTCCAATCTAAGGTAATCTCCTTCCCCCTTTTCAATTTCCTTGTAAAATAGTCATTTCTCTTAGATTTCTCTTCCTTATGCATTTCTCTCTTTGGGAATGGGTGTAGAGATTGTAGAATCAGCTGTGGGAGTGATCTTAGAGCTATTGGAAGTGGAGCCCAAGCTATTTGATGAGCTTTCTTCCTAATGAGGCAAGTAGACATGCTTAGATTCTTTAATTAAATTGATTAACATGCTTAGATTGGTAATTACTGTCTTTTATGGATGTTCCCCATGATTTCTGTATTTGGATGGTTGATTGGATGATAAGATGTATAGAATTGTTAGTCTAAGCTCTTTTTATGTGTATTTGGCCATTGATGGATGAGAATCCCCCATTTGGAAGATCAATGGCCCACTTGTGATGAGATCATGATATAGGAGATGTGTTTGATGTTTGGAAGTGTTTGGTGAAGATTGGAATGAAAATGGAGAAATCTAGGAATCATGGTACTTGCAATAGCATTCAGCTAGGCAAGCCGAGCTCAGATGTTGGCCGAGCTCAGCTAGGCAGGCAGGCCGAGCTCAGTGCCTGGCTAGCCGAGCTCAGAACAGTTTGGCCGAGCTCAGTGCCTGGTTGGCCGAGCTTAGAACGGGTTGGCCGAGCTCCGTGCCTGGTTGGCCGAGCTCAGAGCAGGATGACCGAGCTCAGTGTCTGGTTGGCTGAGCTCATAGTAGGATAGCCGAGCTCAGTGCCTGGTTGGCCGAGCTCAGTGCCTGGTTGGCCGAGCTCAGAATGGGTTGGTCGAGCTCCGTGCCTGGTTAGCCGAGCTCTGAGTAGGTTGGCCGAGCTCAGTGTATATAGTGACCTTTCCCAGATTTGGACCCTTTTATGATTTGATCATGTGTGGGCCCCGTTGACCTTCCATTTGGATTGTTTGGGATTCACCAAACACGAGTCAAGGGCTGGGCTTAACCTTGACCCATGTGGCCACCTTAGTAGGGTCTTGGGTTGTAAAACGGAACCTGATTCAAGGGTTATGGATGTCTTATGATGCTAAATACCTACAGGAGCACCAAGGATACTTAATAAGCATCTGGGACTCCGTGATCACTGTCTTAGGTGAAGTGGGACCTTGGAGCTGAATAAAGGGGCTGCAATCATCGATGGATTTGTGATATGTGGTACTTATATTGTGAAACGGACACTAAGGCTAACTGGTAGATCCGGACCTTGGATGTAGGCCTTGAGAGGTACTATAAATCAGGGCATTGCACTTAGGCTCTGATCCATGATCACGGTCCGTATTGGATAAGATGTCAGGACATGGCACTTGAAGTCCTGACTGGTAATATTGGAACTTAACGGGTAGATACTGATAGACGGACTGTATATTTGAGATAATACTAATTAAGCGTATAGAGAAGCGGAGTTTACAAGGGTATGCATTATTAACTGTTGGGAACCACAATGATGGATTAGCTATACTCGAACTTCGTGCCTCGTACCCTTAACTACTATCATCTCATATTAAGGATAATAAGGCTATCCAGTTTGGAGTACCCCCACCTAGTGATATGTAGATTTGTGGTTGTATGATTGGTCTGCCGAGGGTTATGATGCCGCATGGACATTGATATTGATTAGTCTGCCGAGGGTTATGATGCCGGCATGGACATTGATATTGTGATGTGATTGACACAGTAGGGTACCAGGTGTGGGTGGGGTACTGAGACCACTGGCGCTCGGACCGGGTGCATGGATGGATGGTGATATTGATCTAGCACGTAAGTCCAATGACTGGGACTTGGCCGTGGCTATGGTTATTGTTCGTTGAGATAGGACGTAAGACCAATGGCTGTGACTTGGCTATGGCTATGGACATTGGTGGATTCTTGTACGCTCCTATTCGACGTGACGACAACTGTGGGTGGCTATGACCCCATGGTTGGTGTCCATTGACAGTTGTTGGGACGACGACGATGGGCTGGCCCTGACCCCCCAAGTCCTTTGTACTTCAACTGTGGACGTACCTTGGTGTACTTCTATGTATGTATATTGGATGTATGAATATTATATATTATGGATATCATTGTTTATTGTCTTTAACTGCCGCCGTTGATACGGTTGGGTCTGGATGCGATGGTTACGACTATGGTAATGTTACTTCCTCTGTTTACTTCTGCTACTGATGACTCTAATATGCTTGTGTGGTTTATCTGATGTTTTGATGATGATGGCTTCTCTTATCTACTTGTTATATTATATCAAACATCTGTTATATCAATATCTCGATTATCGTTCATGCACTACACTCTACACTGTTTTATGTTGCACTCTGATATTCTATATTATTATCGAGATACTAATCATGCAGGTACAGCTGGGGTCAGGTATGGTCTTCTTTCCTATCTAATGATATAATGTATTGCCATCTAAACATGCCTATTTGCCTGGCTCATCGAGCCTGACCCAATCCTTGGTTTTTTCAGGTATCTTCTCTTCCGCTTTCTTGATTGGTGGTTTGTTTGACGGCTGATCCGTTGCCACAGGGTTCAGAGGATGATGCAGTTTGTGCATCGTGAGGCGTCTATCATATAGATCTCTATTCTTTCCTTTTCTTATAGTTGGCCGTGTTGGCCTAGGACTGAATAGTTAGTTTAATTATGGAAAGTACCTTGTAATCCTTTAAAGTGAAACAAGATTTTAGGGCCTTGTCCATTTACCTGCTCATATGAGATTTACACTTGATTATATTATTGGATTTTCCGCATCTCTTAGGTAGTTTCTCGTAGAGCCCCGAGATTCGAGGCGCCCGGATTTTGGGGCGTTACATTTTGGTATCAGAGCTTTTACGGTTCTCGAACAACTAAAATACTTAGCAACTCTTAGGATTCGATGTGAGGATTGGGTAGACTTAGACTGGTAACGCGATGGTTGTTTGTTGTTTGTCTTTGTCATTTGTGTTTTGTTTGTTCTAAAAATATTTAATTGCATATCATGTCACAGCAGCATGGTTCAGATAGGGGTAGTCAGGGCACCATAGAGGACAGATTTGAGCAGTTTGTGCAATCTCAGACCAGGATCAACACTCAGATGTTGGAGATTCTTAACCGTATGACCCAACAGCCGCAGACTTCGCAGTTCCCACCGATTGTTGCACCGCATGAGCCAGATCAGTACGAGCTACTCGAGAGGTTTCGTAAGAGGAGACCTTCTGAGTTTAGTGGATGTGGAGACCCGATGGAGGCAGATTCATGGATTATTGAGATGGAGCGGATCTTCAGGATGCTTCCGTGTACCAGCAGACAGCGAGTACAGCTAGTGACCTACATGTTCCAGGATGTAGCTGAGTTATGGTGGATGACAGTGAGAGTTCCTTATACAGACATGGACGATGTAGTAGCTTAGGAGACATTCAAGGAGCAGTTTCTTCAGAAGTTCATTCCAGCACCTGTCAGATCTCAGAAGCTTCGGGAGTTTGAACGGCTACTTCAGGAAGACATGACAGTTATGGAGTATGAGGCACAGTTCATCCGTTTATCACGATTCGCAGAAAGGCTTATAACTGTAGAATCAGAGAAGATTAGGCGCTTCGTAGACGATCTTCGAGCGAACATCCAGTTGCACATGACTCCTATAGAGCTCCCCATGTATGAGGCTTATGTGGAAAGGACGATATGGGTGGAGAACGCTCTTCACAGGGTAGCCTTAGTGATGGACCGCGCTCCTGCTCGGTTCTACCGAGGTCGGCGGACGTGGGAGTCCGTCGGGTCCGACCCTTTCGTAACCGAGGGGCAAGGGCGTGCATCAACATTTCTTTTTTTGTGTGGGTGTGCCAGATTTTCTATTTTACTTGAAATTGCAAGTGGTGATCCGGAGATCAACCTTCGCAAGTAAAAAGGAAATCAACTTCTTTCAAGTTTTCCATTGCACATATATTTAAGAAAAGAGACATTTTCTTGGTTTGCCGTGAAAGGCGATTTTTTTGGCATTTATAGCTGATTTTGGCGTTTATAGCCGATTTTTGGCGTTTATAGCCGATTTTGGCGTTTATAGCCGATTTACAATCCTTATCAATAATGAAAGACAAGAGTTGTGATTTTTGTCTCTTTTGAAAAAATACAAACTACAATGAAAAGCAAGAAAAGGAGGATCTAACTTCTCAGGAGATTGTGGGGGACCCGTTTAGATTGACGGTCGTAAGCCATATGTGGGCTTCGCCATCATCCATGCAGATGAGAACAGAGGATGCTATTGATTCGCTTGGCTTGGCTATAACCTCAGGTTTTTAGAGAACAAAGACCGAAAGAAGGTCCTATGTCCAATGAAAAGCCGAGTAGACGGGCTTGAAAAGCCATGTCTAAGCCATTGGCGGCAGAAGGAGAAGGCAAGGACCTTGTGGGGGGGTACCCCCCAAGGGATTTTTGTCACCTTGTAGTGGTGGTCGGTGTAGGATTTCCGCAGAGTTTTCTCTCTTAGATTTCTGATGCCTCTTTCTGTCTGAGTTTCCGGATTTTCTGCAGTCTATTGTCTGTGTGTCTGCTGTTTTTTGTGATGATCCTTTCTTCTTGGAGAGCTCTCCTATTTATCGGCTTTTAGGTGGCGATTTAGGAGGGTTTATGAGCCTTGATTGTCATAAAGCTACATAAAGGAGGAGTAACAAAATTGAATTCTTTATTTTGTAACTCCTTTTTCTTGGCTTCTGATTGGCCGGAGGAGATTGAGGGCATTTAATCGCCTTTAATCGCCATGATGGGAGGAGTTTCATGGTTGAATGCCATGAATCTATTGACTTGTAACTCCCGGATGCTTGCTTCTGATTGGTCCGTCCAAAGAAATGTATTAATGACTGTAATAAAGCTAGTCAATTAATCGCATTAAGTGGTCGCCGAGCATCTGAAGAGTCGCGGGCCGTGCCGCGTCTTTTGGGATTCTTCTGGTGATGATCATCGATGGATCTTCATGTAGATCGACATCAGATGACCATGTAATTTCAGGTGTTTGTTGCCAACAGCGGGTCGGTGCCATCTGTCCTGTCGATTTCTCGATCGGTCGGGTAGAAAGCACACTTTTTTTGGTTGACCGGGTGGCGATCAATATTATTTTCGATACTCTTGATGATTGACCCGTGTTTTGGACGGATGTCAGAGGATTTGATGTCTCAAAAGCATGAATTTTGGAAAGTACCAGAGGCTGGATGCTTCGAATCGCAAAAAAAAAGGCGAAAACCGGGGTTTCCGGGGCCTTCCCGGCGACCCTGGGGGGGTTTTCCCCCTTTTTGTCCCGTTTTGTGTCCGTTTTTTGCTGTTTTTCGATTCTTTTTTCTTCTGTATTTTTCCTTGACATTTTTGACCATTTATTGGCCTGATTTCCCTGTAGGAAACCTGATGAGAATCCTTGCATTTTATTTTGCAAAGTTTCCAATTTCCTGAGAAAGCCGAAGACTTTGTAGCGCAGAGCTGCCGATTTTCCGTCAGAAGCTGAATTGGGGTCAAACGATGTCGGAATGACCTGAAATTTAGTGTGAAGCCTCCTGAGCAATAAATAAGACCAACCATAAGCTTTTGTTTGAGTTTTGAAGCCGTTTGGGGTCCTATCACTAGTAGACTTGCTTTTGTCGCGATGAAGATGTCGTGGTTTGATGTGCGGTCAATCGATGTCCGATTGACTTGAAGTTTGATAGAAAACCTATTGGAGTCATTTTAAGATGATCCATAGGCTCTGTCTTGGAAACCATGGTCCCGGAGAGCTTTGCAGCCGAGAGGCCTGATTTGGCTTCCGAGCGTCAAACTATGGTCAAATGTTGTCGAACGTGTAGCCCTTTATAAGCATTTTGAAGCCGTCCATGTGCTCTATCTGATGAATAATGGCCTCGGTGGTTCTCGCCGCCGAGAGGCTTGATTTAGCTGTTCGAGGGTTGATGTAGGGTCAAACGTTGTCGGTTTGACTCGGAACTTGACGTGGAGCCTTTTGGAAGTATTTTGAGACCATCCATCGGCTCTGATCGAAGATTTGGTGTCTCCGATGCTTTTTCCGCCGAGAGCTCCTTTTCGGCTGTCGGAGAAGCGAAGTTAGGCCAAATGATTTTGAAATGGCCCGAAACTTCTTGTGTACTCCTCTTTTAGCTGTCTTGAAGAATCTTGCAGTTTTTGTTTGATTCTGACAAGATTTGATTTTTTGAAAGTAGCATTGCCTATTTATGGCAGGTTGCGACTTCATGTAGCTCTTTGGATCTTGAAGAGGCAAAGTGACATTTTTGGTGTCAACACTTAGCCCAGCAAAGAGTTTCCGAGCAGACGAAGATGTTGCAAGTGTATCCAAAAGAGGATGAAGATGAAGCAGTTCAAGGTGAGGAGCAGTTGTGGATTGACTGGGAATTTCAGCAGAGACAGCAGCGCTATCGCAGAGGTCGTGAGACCAGTGAGCATCGGAGGCAGTCAAGAGCATGCTATGTGTGTGGAAGCTTTAGACACAAGGCTCGCAACTGTCCAAGGAAAAGGAACCGTACTTAAGGATGTTGGAATTTGAGATGACTTGAGTAGTCTTTGGTGAATTGAAGAAATTAGTATCTTAAGTATGGTTTTGAGTTGGAATTCTTGTCAACACATTGTCACAAACGTGATGTTAATAGATTGGTGTTGATAGAGCTTAAAAGAAGAAATCAGAATTGGAAACAGAATTGAAACAGTCAGGAACTCAGAATTCCTGTAGCAGAGCACGCGGTCGACCGGGCTCTTCATGCGGTCGACCGAGCAAGAAGAAACCTGCAAAAAGGCACCTCTCAGTTATTTTTGTGACACAGTGTGTCTTCGGTCGACCGAGCCCTCAGGATGTCGACCGAGCTCGATAAGTGACTATTTCCAGTCAGTGTATGATGTCGACCGAGCACAGTATGATGTCGACCGAGCACGGGAACCAGAGTTGCGCAGAATTAGAAGTTGAGCACGAAAATTCAGCATACTTATCTAATTTGTTTGGGACTCTTTCTAAACGAATTGTAGCCTGTTTTGAACACAAATAAGGGTTACTAAAACCTATATAAAGGCATGTTTGGGTCGTTCATATACACACCACAAAAGAGAGAAGAAGAGAAGAGAAAAGAGAGAGAGTTCTTGAGAGAAAGCAGAAGCTGCTGCTGTGTTGCTGTGTGCTGTTGTGCTACATCTTTCTACAGCAATTATGGACGGGATTATGCTCTAGAAGATGGTGATTCGTCCATGAGTTAAGTGTCTCTCTTTTATGCTTTAGATTTCAATTTGTAAGGGATTGAGAGAGAGAGAATTGTAGAGGGGAAGGGCTGTAGACAGAGTTTAATCTTCTTCATTCTGTTTTCACATCAAGTTGGTGCTTGGTGTTTGGGGTTTGGTGATCCTATCTGTGGGTGCAGATAAATTGTAAGGGGAGTCGGTGCTTCCTAGATAGTTGGTGCTATCTGAAACTAAAGGGAGTCGGTGCTTCCTAGATAGTTGGTGCTATCTGAAACTCAAGGGAGTCGGTGCTTCCTAGATAGTTGGTGCTATCTGAAAATAAGGGTTGGTGCTCTTTGTCGTTGTAGCGACTAAATAAGATTCAGATCTGTCCCGGATTGGTGTTCGGACAGTCTTTGAACCGTGGACGTAGCCTTTCGGTGAACCACGTTAAATCTGGTGTCATTGTGTGATTTGACTTGTTTTGTTGTTGAATTGGACCTGTTTTTAGAAATCACTGATTCACCCCCCCCTCTCAGTGATCGCGGTATCCAACAATTGGTATCAGAGCGAGGTTCCCTTGATCAGTTTAATACGCTAAGGGTGATCTCTTGTCAAATCACATGGCAGTCAATACAGGGAATATGAAAGCACCTCTGTTTGATGGTTCTAATTACTCCTTTTGGAAGATTAGGATGCAAGCCTTCATCAAATCTCTTGGCTATGATGTTTGGGAGGCTGTCAGAGCCGGTTACAATGCTGCCACCGTACCCAATGATACAGCACTATGAAGGCGGTTCAGTGAAATTTGGCAACAATGATGGTGCCAAAATATGCGGAAAAGGTGTTATTCAGCTTATGGCAAACAAGATCAGATCTGAAGAAGTCTTATATGTGTCTGGATTGAGACACAACCTGCTTAGTGTGAGCCAGATCTGTGACAAGGGTCATGAAGTTATCTTCACAAAGAATGGGTTTGCCATCAAGAAGAGTAGCAACGGGGAAAACAGTGGCAACTGGATCAAGAACTGCTGGAAATCTCTATACATTGTCAGATGGAGCTGAAAAGACCTGCTTGATGAGTCGGACAGAGGAAAGTTGGTTGTGGCACAAACGCCTTGGGCATCTAAGCTTTGACAATATGTCAAAGATTTGCAATTCAAAGGCTGTGAGAGGCATGTCTAAAGTGGAAAAGCCTTCCAATCCCATTTGCGACTCTTGCCAAAAGGGAAAGCAAACGAGGGTTATGTTCAAGTCAAAGGAGCATCATTCCAAGAAACCTCTTGAGCTAGTGCACACTGATCTCTGTGGACCGATGCGAACTCAAAGCACCAATGGAGATAAGTATTTCATGTTATGCATTGATGATCATACTCGTATGACATGGGTATTGTTTCTTAAGCATAAGCATCAAGCACTTGATCGTTTTAAAGTGTTTAAAGCACAGGTTGAAAATCAATTGGAAAAACGTATCAAGATCTTAAGGTCTGATCGTGGAGGCGAGTTCACATCTGAAGAGTTCACTAAATATTGTGAACATCATGGCATTCAAAGACAGTACTCAGCCCCTAGAACTCCACAGCAAAATGGAGTTGTGGAACGGAAGAATCGCACCGTACAAGAGATGGCTCGTACGATGCTAAGTGAAAGCAAGATGGCTGACAAGTATTGGAAAGAGGCAATTCACACGGCTGTATACATTCAAAATCGATGCTTGATCAGGCCACATGAAGTCAAAACTCCCTATGAGCTATGGTTTGGAAGAAAAGCAACAGTCAAGCACTTCAAAGTCTTCGGCAGCAAGTGTTACATCAAGCGGCTCGAACAAAATCCGGGCAAATTTGAAGAAAGAGCTGACGAAGGTATATTTCTGGGTTACTCCTCTACTAGCAAGGCATATAGGTGTCTTAACAAAAGAACCAGAAAAATGATAGAAAGTGCTGATGTGAGAATTGATGAAAACCATGAACCAAAGAATGGAACTCATTATGACAGTCCAGTTTATGAGGACTCGAGTGAGATTGATGATGAGATGGCTGAATCTAATGATTCTGAGAAATCAAAGGATGACTCAGAAGATACTACACCTAAGAAGCACAGCACTTGGGTAGAGCAACACCCTAAGGATCAAATCATTGGAGATCCTAAGGCAGGCGTTCAAACTAGACAAAGTGTAGTTAGCAATTACTCACTTGTGTCCACCATTGAACCCAAGACTGTGGCTGAAGCCAGTCTCGATGATAGTTGGTTGAAAGCTATGCATGAGGAGTTGGAGCAAATTGAGAAGAACTCCACATGGGAACTTGTTCCTAGACCTACTGATAAGAATGTTATTGGTACTAAATGGGTCTTTCGGAATAAGCTGAATGAAGATGGTCAAGTCATTAGAAACAAAGCAAGGTTGGTTTGTAAAGGCTATGCTCAAGTTGAAGGCATAGATTTTGAAGAGACCTTTGCACCGGTGGCTCGTCTGGAAGCTATTCGAATGTTTCTTGCATTGGCAGCATACAAAACCTTCAAGGTATTTCAGATGGACGTAAAGTCAGCTTTCTTGAATGGTTTACTTGAAGAAGAAGTCTACATTGAGCAACCTGATGGTTTTCTCATCAGCAAAAATTCAGATCTAGTATGCAAGTTGAAAAGGCTCTTTATGGACTGAAACAAGCGCCAAGGGCATGGTATGCAAGGCTGGACCTATATCTCCGCAAGATCGGTTTTGGAAAAGGACTTGTTGATAGCAATCTATATGTCAAAACTGAGTTAAGCAAACAGCTGGTTGTCATTGTTTATGTTGATGACATAATCTTTGGAGGCAATGATGAGGAGATGTGCAGGAATTTTGCAGAAGAGATGAAGAAAGAATTTGAGATGTCAATGCTTGGAGAACTAAAGTTCTTTCTTGGTTTACAAGTTCAGCAGCTGAAACATGGCATCTTCATATCACAATTGAAGTACATTAAGGAAATGCTGAAACGGTTCAATATGGAAGACAGCAAGCCAGTGAGCACACCAATGACAACGAACACGAAGCTTAGCAAAGATGATAAGGCCTCGTCCGTTGATCATACCACCTATCGCTCTATGATAGGAAGCTTGCTCTACTTGACTGCAACAAGACCAGATCTTCTACAAGCAGTATGTATGGTTGCACGTTTTCAAGCAGCACCAACTGAAACGCACCTTACAGCAGTGAAAAGAATCTTTCGATATCTGAAAGGTACTATGGAGCTTGGTATCTGGTATCCCAAAGGAAAATCCTTCACTCTTGTTGCATATTCTGATGCCGATTGGGCTGGATGCGTAGATGATCGCAAGAGTACTAGCGGCGGCGCATTTTATCTTGGAGAAAGATTAGTTGCTTGGCATAGTAAGAAGCAAGACTCAGTATCCCTTTCGACAGCGGAAGCGGAATATATTGCAGCGGCAACTTGTTGTACGCAAGTGTTATGGATGCGGCAAATGCTCTCTGATCTAGGAGTTCCTACAACGGATCCTACGCCGATCCTATGTGACAACACGAGTGCAATTCATATATCTAAGAATCCTGTTCAGCACTCTCGAACAAAGCATGTAGCAATTCGTTATCATTTTCTTAAAGATAAAGTTGCTGATGGAGAGGTCAAGTTGGAGTATGTTCCAACAACTGAGCAAGTGGCTGATATTTTCACGAAACCTCTGCCAAAGGAAGTCTTTGAGTATCTCCGGAAAAAGTTAGGAGTTACTCACTCTCCTAAACCGTAGGAGTTGTGCTTGAAAGGGGGAGCAATGCATTCATTGAATATCCTATTCGCTCCTCGGTTTGGTCCCTTTGGATTTGTTGTCAAAGGGGGAGAGATGTTATGCTACGATAGCAAGGAGAGATGTTATACTATGAAAGCTAGGGGGAGATTGTGACAGTGCATGGTTGATATTTCCGAATTTCAGAATTGGTTCCAAGTTAGTATTGAAAAGAACTTGGAAGAGCTGCAAGCTGGAGTTGAAAGTGTTGAAGTTCCAATAGTGTTGCCAACAATTCCAAAGGGGGAGATTGTTGGAATTTGAGATGACTTGAGTAGTCTTTGGTGAATTGAAGTAATTAGTATCTCAAGTATGGTTTTGAGTTGGAATTCTTGTCAACACATTGTCACAAACGTGATGTTAATAGATTGGTGTTGATAGAGCTTAAAAGAAGAAATCAGAATTGGAAACAGAATTGAAACAGTCAGGAACTCAGAATTCCTGTAGCAGAGCACGCGGTCGACCGGGCTCTTCATGCGGTCGACCGAGCAAGAAGAAACCTGCAAAAAGGCACCTCTCAGTTATTTTTGTGACACAGTGTGTCTTCGGTCGACCGAGCCCTCAGGATGTCGACCGAGCTCGATAAGTGACTATTTCCAGTCAGTGTATGATGTCGACCGAGCACAGTATGATGTCGACCGAGCACGGGAACCAGAGTTGCGCAGAATTAGAAGTTGAGCACGAAAATTCAGCATACTTATCTAATTTGTTTGGGACTCTTTCTAAACGAATTGTAGCCTGTTTTGAACACAATTAAGGGTTACTAAAACCTATATAAAGGCATGTTTGGGTCGTTCATATACACACCACAAAAGAGAGAAGAAGAGAAGAGAAAAGAGAGAGAGTTCTTGAGAGAAAGCAGAAGCTGCTGCTGTGTTGCTGTGTGCTGTTGTGCTACATCTTTCTACAGCAATTATGGACGGGATTATGCTCTAGAAGATGGTGATTCGTCCATGAGTTAAGTGTCTCTCTTTTATGCTTTAGATTTCAATTTGTAAGGGATTGAGAGAGAGAGAATTGTAGAGGGGAAGGGCTGTAGACAGAGTTTAATCTTCTTCATTCTGTTTTCACATCAAGTTGGTGCTTGGTGTTTGGGGTTTGGTGATCCTATCTGTGGGTGCAGATAAATTGTAAGGGGAGTCGGTGCTTCCTAGATAGTTGGTGCTATCTGAAACTAAAGGGAGTCGGTGCTTCCTAGATAGTTGGTGCTATCTGAAACTCAAGGGAGTCGGTGCTTCCTAGATAGTTGGTGCTATCTGAAAATAAGGGTTGGTGCTCTTTGTCGTTGTAGCGACTAAATAAGATTCAGATCTGTCCCGGATTGGTGTTCGGACAGTCTTTGAACCGTGGACGTAGCCTTTCGGTGAACCACGTTAAATCTGGTGTCATTGTGTGATTTGACTTGTTTTGTTGTTGAATTGGACCTGTTTTTAGAAATCACTGATTCACCCCCCCCTCTCAGTGATCGCGGTATCCAACAAAGGACACCGCCAGCAAACTCATACACTTCCATCACCTGAGATTTCCACCAGTACAGTGCTCAAGGTGCAGCCTATTCAGCAGTGCCCCCCATACCCGCAGACACAGGATCAGTTTCAGCCAGCTAGGGGTTATCCGGACAGTTCTGTACCACTTCTGATTGGTGAGAGACATCAACCCGATTTCCCTACCGAGCAACGACTTTGAGATCAGCCTTCCTGGAGGGTTGCTTTATCTCTTCTGGTTGGTGTGTTTAGATCCCTTGCTGTTGTCGTGCTTATGATCTTCATAATATATGTGCTCTTAATATTGTGTGAATGATTGATTGTTGCTTCTTAGATATCCTAATGTCCCATTTAGGAGTGAGGGGTGTGTGACACCCCGAGTTACCCTTTTAGCAGCTCAAGGTGAATGATACTTGAGCTAGCCTTTTTAGTTAGTAGTGTGAAGCTGAGAGACCTCGAGTTATTCTTCCTGTAGATGTGAGAGGTGTGCGGCACCTTTAGTCAATCCTTTTAGAGTCAAAGGAGTAGGATACCCAGAGTTAGTTTTATTAGAAGTGAGGAGTGCGAGACACTCTGAGTCAGATCTTTAGGAGTAGGGTGTGAAACACCCCAAATTGTTCCTTAGGAGTGAGGGGTGTGCGGCACCCCTAGTTAACCCTTGTTGTATCCGAGGAGTGAGATACCTTGGACTAGTCCTTTAGAAGTAAGGAGAGGTGTGATACACCCTAGTTGTTCCTTTGAGTTTGTGTGAGACACCATAGTTAGTTCCTAGGAGTAAGGGGTGTGCGACACCCCTAGTCGGACCTATTGGAGTTAAGAGTGTGAGATGCCCTGAACTAGGCAGGGTTGAGTAGCCGACCTTGTTAGAAAACTATAATGTTAGATGTCCAGATCCCATCAACCTATTAGTTGAAGTCTAGTATTCTAGAGTGTTAGAGGGTAGTTTGTCTTGTTAGCTGTCTGTTAGTATCTAAGAGTGTTAGAAGGATAGATCCCGCTACCTTACCAGTTGTTGATTGTAACTTGTATTTCTGTTTTATTACTTGTTGATTGTAGTGTGGATTATTATTTAACTAGTTGTTGTTTGTAACCTGTTTTGTTAGAAGAATAATTCTAGTATCCCTCCTAGTTAAGACTAGCTATTCCGAGTGTTGGCTGGGTAGTTTAACTCCCATTCTTCCTAGTTGGTTATAGTAGAGACCTTAGAAGTTTAGAAGTAGTTGTTTTCATTTGGGGACCAAATGAGTTTTAGGAGTGAGGAATGTGAGGACCCGTCCCTAGAGATACCTAGTGGGACCCAATTTGACCAAGTCAACCATAGGTTATCCTATTTAATAGGTGGTTAGCATGAGTAGTTAGTAATTTTCATTAATTTAGCCTAGTTTATAAGGTTAGGACCCTTGTGAGATTAATAGTGGCCCCCTACATTTAATTAGCCAATTAGATGCCTTAGTTGTAATCCTAATTCTAGATGGGTTCCCCTTAGAGAGTTGTGCATTTAACCTTAGAATGACCCAATTACCCATGGCCTAACCCATTAACTTATTAATTATATGAGGGCACTCTAGTCTTTCCTACCCCACCTTTTCCCTCCTTTTTAGAAATTTCAATACCTTAAATGACCTTGGCCTCCTTTATTCTCTACCAAGTAAACATGGGCACTTTTGTCATGATAATTAGCCTACCTTTATTGCCCTTAGGCTCCATTATTCACAACCACTCATTTGAGGATACTTTAGTCATTATATGAGAATACCTATACTACCCTAGTCCTTATCCTTTATTTCTATTAGCCACCAAGGGCCCTTTAGTCATTCTATTTTAACATTCCCTAAATACCCTCATCCTTATCCTAAACTTACACTAGCAAGAGAGGGCACCTTGGACATTCTCCATCCCACCAATTCCTATAAAAAAAAACCTACTACAACCATCTCAAACATTTCCTACACTCATTTCCTCTCATTTCACTACAATTCCCTCCTAGATCTCTCTCCCCTCTCCAAGCTAAGGTAATCTCCTTCCCCCTTTTCAATTTCCTTGTAAAATAGTCATTTCTCTTGGATTTCTCTTCCTTATGCATTTCTCTCTTTGGGAATGGGTGTAGAGATTGTAGATTCAGCTGTGGGAGAGATCTTAGAGCTATTGGAGTGGAGCCCAAGCTATTTGATGAGCTTTCTTCCTAATTAGGCAAGTAGACATGCTTACATTCTTTAATTAAATTGATTAACATGCTTAGATTGGTAATTACTATCTTTTATGGATGTTTGGCATGATCTCTATATTTGGATGGTTGATTGGATGATAAGATGTATAGAATTGTTAGTCTAAGCTCTTTTTATGTGTATTTGGCCATTGATGGATGAGAATCCCCCATTTGGAAGATCAATGGCCCACTTGTGATGAGATCATGACATAGGAGATGTGTTTGATGTTTGGAAGTGTTTGGTGAAGATTGGAATGAAAATGGAGAAATCTAGGAATTATGGTACTTGCAACAGCATTCAGCTGGGCAGGCCGAGCTCCGTTAGGCAAGTTGGCCGAGCTTAGGTGTTGGCCGAACTCAGCTAGGCAGGCAGGCCGAGCTCAGTGCCTGGCCGGTTGAGCTCAGAATAGTTTTGGCCGAGCTCAGTGCCTGGTTTGCTGAGCTCCGTGCCTGGTTGGCCGAGCTCAGAGCAGGATGACCGAGCTCAGTGCCTGGTTGGCCGAGCTCAGAGCAGGATGGCCGAGCTCAGTGCCTGGTTGGCCGAGCTCAGAGTAGTTTGGCCAAGCTCCGTGCCTGGTTGGCCGAGCTCAGTGCCTGGTTGGCCGAGCTCAGTGCCTGGTTGGCCGAGCTCCGTGCCTGGTTAGCCGAGCTCAGAGTACGTTGGCCGAGCTCAGTGTATATAGTGACCTTTCCCAGATTTGGACCATTTTATGATTTGATCATGTGTGGGCCCCGTTGACCTTCCATTTGGATTGTTTGGGATTCGCCAAACACGAGTCAAGGGCTGGGCTTAACCTTGACCCATGTGGCCACCTCAGTACGGTCTTGGGTTGTAAAACGGAACCTGATTCAAGGGTTATGGATGTCTTATGATGCTAAATACCTACAGGAGCACCAAGGATACTTAATAAGCATCTGGGACTCCGTGATCACTGTCTTAGGTGAAGTGGGACCTTGGACCTGAATAAAGGGGCTGCAATCATCGATGGATTTGTGATATGTGATACTTATATTGTGAAACAGACACTAAGGCTGATTGGTAGATCCGAACCTTGGATGTAGGCCTTGAGAGATACTATAAATCAGGGCATTGCACTTAGGCTCTGATCCATGATCACGGTCCGTATTGGATAAGATGTCAGGACAAGGCACTTGAAGTCCTGACCGGTAATATTGGGAACTTAACGGTAGATACTGGTAGACGGACTGTATATTGAGATAATACTAATTAAGCGTATAGAGAAGCGGAGTTTACAAGGGTATGCATTATTAACTGTTGGGAACCACAATGATGGATTAGTTATACCCGAACTCCGTGCCTCGTACCCTCAACTACTATCATCTCATATTAAGGATAATAAGGCTATCCAGTTTGGAGTACCCCCACCTAGTGATCTGTAGATTTGTGGTTGTATGATTGGTCTACCGAGGGTTATGATGCCGGCATGAACATTGATATTGATTAGTCTGTCGAGGGTTATGATGCCGGCATGGACATTGATATTGATTAGTCTGCCGAGGGTTATGATGCCGGCATGGACATTGATATTGTGATGTGATTGACATAGTAGGTACCAGGTGTGGGTGGGGTACTAAGACCGCCGGCGCTCGGACCGGGTGTATGGATAGACGGTGATATTGATCTAGCACGTAAGTCCAATGACTGGGACTTGGCCGTGGCTATGGTTATTGTTGGTTGAGATAGCACGTAAGACCAATGGCTGTGGCTATGGACATTGATGGATTCTTGTATGCTCCTATTCGACGTGACGACAACTGTGGGTGGCTATGACCCCATGGTTGGTGTCCATCGACAGTTGTTGGGACGACGACGATGGGCTGGCCCTGACGCCCCACATCCTTTGTACTTCAACTGTGGACGTACCTTGGTGTGCTTCTATGTATGTATATTGGATGTATGAATATTATATATTGTGGATATCATTGTTTATTGTCTTTAATTGCCACCGTTGATACGGTTGGATCTGGATGCGATGGTTACGACTATGGTAATGTTACTTCCTCTGTTTACTTCTACTACTGATGACTCTAATAATATGCTTGTGTGGTTTATCTGATGTTTTGATGATGATGGCTTCTCTTATCTACTTGTTATATTGTATCAAACATCTGTTATATCAATATCTCGATTATCGTTCATGCACTACACTCTACACTGTTTTATGTTGCACTCTGACATTCTATATTATTATTGAGATACTAATCATGTAGGTACAGCTGGGGTCAGGTATGGTCTTCTTTCCTATCTAATGATATAATGTATTGCCATTTAAACATGCCTATTTGCCTGGCTCATCGAGCCTGACCCAATCCTTGGTTTTTTCAGGTATCTTCTCTTCCGCTTTCTTGATTGGTGGTTGTTTGACGGCTGATCCGTTGCCGCAGGGTTCAGAGGATGATGCAGTTTGTGCATCGTGAGGCGTCTATCATATAGATCTCTATTCTTTCATTTTCTTATAGCTCGCCGTGTTGGCCTAGGACTGAATAGTTAGTTTAATTACGGAAAGTACCTTGTAATCCTTTAAAGTGAAATAAGATTTTAGGGCCTTGTCCATTTACTTGCTCATATGAGATTCACACTTGATTATATTATTGGATTTTACGCATCTCTTGGGTACTTTCTCGTAGTGCCCCGAGATTCGAGGCGCCCGGATTTTGGGGCGTTACATGTAAAATAGTCATTTCTCTTAGATTTCTCTTCCTTATGCATTTCTCTCTTTGGGAATGGGTGTAGAGATTGTAGATTCAGCTGTGGGAGCGATCTTAGAGCTATTGGAGTGGAGCCCAAGCTATTTGAGGAGCTTGCTTCCTCTTGAGGGATAAAATTCAGTGCAAGTATACGAACAGCGGTTTACGAGCTTGTCTAGGTTTGTACCATCTTTGGTGAAGACAGAAGCAGACAAGGTTATGAGATATATTTGGGGACTGAACCCCAATATCAAGGAGAATGTGACTAGTGTTACTTTGGCCACCTACGAGGAAAATCTCAAGATGGCCTATTGGGCTGAGGAGTCCATCAAGGAGAAGGCCATCTACAATCAGAACCTTCGACAGACTCAGACTCAGGGCAGGAGTCAAAGTATAGGATATCAGCAGCAATATAACCAATGGCAGTATCAGCAACAGGTCAGGAGGCCTAGGCCAGAACAGGCAAGGAAAGGGGAGTGTATTCACTGTGGCAAGAGCCACCCGCCGCGGAGTGTAGGAAGATAACAGGGGCATGTTTTGAGTGTGGTCTGCAGGGCCACTAGGTTATTGATTCCCTTAGTAAGCAATGGCAGGGCGTGAGAAACGTGGCTCATCGACCACCAGTTGCAGCACAGCCAGTGAGGCAGACACCACCTAATAGGCTGCAGCAGTCTAATTAGCAACAACCTTGGGCACAGCAGCGGCAACAACTTAGGATTGTAGGACCTCAGCAGAATAGAGGGCAACAGAGGCCCCAGGGATCACTAGATATTTATGAAGGAGAGCTTGTGACTTGACCAATAGTCTTTGAGCAGTGTTTCTTTTTGGTATTTGTAGCCTTTTGACCTTCCAGGGGAATTTTATGGTAGTGAAAGGGATCACGTACCATCTCGAGGCAAACTTTTGAAGATGACATCAAGGATGTGGATTTGGGTTTTGACCTTGTGACCTAACAGGCTGTATGTGGCAGGTTAGGGGGTCGGGTTTGGTTTTGATCGTGTGACCCAACAAGCTGTATGTGGAATGTTGGGGGATCAATTTTGGTTTTGATCTTGTGACCTAACAGGCTGTATGTGGCAAGTTAGGGGATCAGGTTTTGGTTTTTGGTTTTGGTCTTGTGACCCAACAAGCTGTATGTGGCAAGTTAGGGGACCAGGATTTGGTTTGATTTTTGTGGAATGTCAATTTCAAGATTTTGGCTCAATTTGGTAGATGAGGCTGGATGGTTTGATTTTTGGAAGCTCATGGGGCTTGGAATTTTCTTTGTATGGTCCAATCAACTCAAAGGAGGCATGGAACCATTTTTGTATGCTCTTGGTAAGAGGGATTTCTCTTTGACTAAAAGCCCAAATTTTTTTTTTTTAAGTGCCTAGGTGGTCAAACCGGGCTCATATGGGCTAACCCTTGGGACCTTAAGCTTTTGAAATTGCTTATATCTCATATGGTGTCATTTTTGTAAAGAATATCCAAAATATCTCATTTGGATAGAGAATATCTAAGAATATCTTTACTTGGAGAGAATCTCTCATATTCCCTTTATTTTGGGGTAGGATATCTCAAGATATCTTTCTTTTGGGAAAGAATCCTTCATCGATCCTATCTATTGGGAGAAAATCTCTCATTGATTTCTTTTTGGGAGAAAATCCTTCAAGATATCTTTCTTTTGGGAAAGAATCTTTCTAATCTCTTTCTTTTGGTAAGGTTACTAATTAGTAACACTTATCTCTTTCTTCTTTCCTTCTTTGGTTTGCTCTCTTCTATAAAAGCAAGGAGGAGGTTGGATTTCTTGCTTTTATTACTTTTTTTTGCAATAATCTCAAGAGGGCTTCAAGACCAAGAGTTCTTCTTCTTCAAGATCTTCAAGACTTTTCTTCTTCTTCTCCATCAATGGCTTCAAGTAAGTTCCCTTTTTCAAGAAAACTCCATTATAGGAAAAATAAAAAGTTCTTCTTTTTTTTTTTGTTTCTTTCTTTTCTTTTCTTCTTTTTTTTTCACGTGTTTGCTTCTTCTTTTTTTTCACACGTTTTTTTTTTGCTTTCTTTTCTTCTTTTTTTTTGTTTGTGGGCCGTACGGACAGATCCGTACGGATCTGGCCGTACGGCCACGTGGCCTGTGGGCCATCTCTCCTTTTTTTCCTTTTTTTCTTTTTTTTTGTTTTCTTTTCTTCCTTTTTTTTTTAAGAAAGTTTCTTTTCTTTTTTTTTCTTTTGCTCATCATGATAATGCCCCTTTTTTTTTGGCAAACCTAGATGTTCATGCATGCATTCAATTGTAAATTAAATTTGTAGCATGATGTGATAGCATACCTGAAAGTTTTCACAAATTTGGGAATTTGGAGCTCGCAGCGATGTTGAGCCCTTCCTGATTTTGCTGAGACTTTGAGGTTTCGAAAGTTTGGAGTTTCGGAGCTCGCAGCGATGTTGAGCCCATCTTCAAGCTTTCTATTTCTTTCGGGATAATTCCTTTTTCTTCGGAATTGCCCCGTCGTCATGTCAAAATTTCGCCAGATTTTTAGCGAGATTCTGTCATTTTGATGTTTGATCTTTTTCTTTTCCATCCTTTGCAGGTGGTTCCTCCAAAACGAACAAGGGTAAAGAGCCTGCTACAAGCGTACCTCGTCGATCTTCTAGATCTTCTAATCCGGCCGTTCAGCAGGCCTTTGAGAAGGTCCAGTATGTTGAGAGAAATCTGGAAGAGTGCGACTCCCTCAATAGAGATGAGATGAGGGCAGCGACTGATCATTCTCAAGGGAGAGGAATTCTATAAGATCATGGTAGGCAGTCATCCATGGGTGATGGAAGATCAGAGCGTTTTTGCCCAAGCCTACCTTCTTCTTTGGTGATGCGGTCCCTGATGACATGACATACCAGAGGAGATGTTTTCAGTTCTCTTTCACAGCAGATGGTGAGAAGAAGACTGTTGTTACCCGGTCGACGTTTGATCGCACCGTCTCGATTCTAAGCCTTGCCCCCACGTGCTCTAAGAGGGAAGATCCTCGAAGCTGGGTGAGAAGGACAAATGTAATCAAGACCGGGGTTTTTGTTGGCGGTTCTCCTGGATATACGGAGAGGTCGCCTGTTGACATGAACCTGTTGATGCCATCCAGCGGCTACCAGGGCTTTGATTATCCGTCGGTCGATTTGAGACCGATGGGCCTTGGTATTTTTAGCGGTGACGGCAGCAATTGGATCAAGCCTTTTCGACTCCGTGGCCGTTTCAATGCTGACTCCGAGTGGAAGTCGTGGACTGATCGCGTCCTGCTGATTGGTAGTGCCGTTTTGAAGGAAGCCGGGATTTTTTATGCGGTCCGCGCCTTTAGGGAGACCGTGATCTTTTCTGACGAGGCCTTCATGGCTATGCTGGAATCATTCCTCCCACAAACCAAAACCTTCGTTGTGACGAATGGTGAGATTGGTTTTTCTTTGAAGGAGCTGAGCGTCATTACTGGATTGCCCATCCTCGGCAAACTCTATGAGGAGTTTATACCGATTGACAGCGTCCTCGAGGGGCAGTCTGAGGAGTTCAGGCTTCTGTACTTTCAGCTCGTCGCCTTCTATGATTTTTTGAAGGAGAAGGAGGGTTTGAAAGTTAGATCCAGCAGTTGGAAGAGTTCTAGCTCTTCATTCCCCAACTTTTTTGATAGCAGGGAGTCTTCTGATAGCGTGACCCAAGAAGCCGGAGCTCAGGATCCAAGTTCAAAGAAGATCTTGGCCATGCAAGAAGAGTTGAGAGATTTCTGTGCCAGTACAAATGCCATATGTCCTGACATTGCACTGCGGAGCGATCTCACTGTTTACCTCACTTATTGGCTTGGTGAGGCTATTTTTGCTGGAGGAGATGGAACACACATCAGGCCGCATTGTATTTTTCCGGCTTGTCAGATGGCATTTGGAGAGCAGCTTGCTTTGGTGCCAGCTCTTTACTCCTACCTGTGTACCGAACTGCAGGCTGCTGCTTTTTTGGTTCGGCTTGGGCTTCCCATGAATAGGGTATTTTCAGCCCACATCTTTTATTCGTGGTATGTGTACCACTGTCCTGGCTTCCACCGGCTGGGTGCTGCACAGGATGATGATCCTCTGATGATTCGACTGGCTAAGGGCAAAGCCGTGTCCGAATCACTTTTGTTTGCCCGCATGAGGATCCGACGGTTCAGGGACGTCGAGATGGGGCAGTCTTCAGTGAAGCTTTCTCCAGAGTTGCGGAAGAAGGCTTTTGATTTTGGTGCCTCCCGAGACTCTACCAGGGCGGGGTCGGGAAGGCATTATTCCTTGACGAATGCAGAGAGAGAGTGGCTTTTCAGCATACGTGTCGGCACGATGGTGTACCGTAGACATCTTTTCGTCGACATCCAGCCGTATGTACCCTCTCGCTTTGCTTTGTAGCTGGGCTTTTCTCAAGGCGTTGTTGGAGCGCCTTCAAGCATGGTGAAGCGCTTTGGAGGCTTACAGGACGGGAGAAATGCATGGGCTTTCTATAGTGCTGAAGATACTACAGCCATGATTTCTTATCCTGTGTTGCTGACTTCCCGGACTGCCGGCTTTGCGAAGTGGTTCGCGGAGAGCTTTTCGGCATATCGGGGGCTTTCCAAGAAGGAGCTTGATGTGAAGCTGGCATCTGGAAAGGGCCTTGGAAAGTCGGATGGCGTCCGGCGAGAGGAAGTTTGGGCCTTCCTTTCTGGAGAGAAGCACAAGATAGGCTTTCTCGGTGACCAGGGCGTCATTGGTTCTGAAGCTTTTCGAGAAATACCTGATGAGGCTTTAGAGCAGCTAGAACAGGAGGAAGCCGAACTTGGCGCTTGGATGCAAGCGGCACAGAGGCAAGCTTCCGTGGAGTCTACTGGCAAGAGTAGACCATCCAGTGAGGAGTCAAGTGGGAAACCTGACTCTAACAGCGGGGCAGGTTCCTCTAAGAAGCGAGCCCGCCGGAGTAAGAGGAGGAGGAGTCATCATCGTAGCAAGGGGCAGCATGAGGGCTCTCCTGACTTGGAAGTTCCTCTTACTATCAATGAGGATGTGCCAGTGGATGCTGACGAGCCTCCAGAGAAGAGAAGCCGAGAAGAAGAGACCGTCGGTGAAGGTATGATTCTTCCTTTCCATTTGTTTTCATGGGATTTTTCCATGTTCTGATTTGCTTCTTGTTTCTGCTTTTCTTTTTTTTTTTAGTAGAGGATGACTTGGTAATGCCTGAGGTTCCAGTCGATGAGGTGGTGATGGATCCTGTTGAGGCACCTGAAGAAGAACCGAGGGACTCTGGAGTGAATCCAGAATCTCTAATTGGTACGACTTCCTTTTTTTTTTCTTCTTTTTTCTTTTTGTCTGTGACTTGGTTTGCTAACACATTTCTTGCCAGCTGACTTGCCACAGGATTCCGATGACTTTGAACCCTCGATGGACGCAAATGTTGATGATGCTTCCAATGAGTTCATGGAGGAGGAAAGTTTTCCGCCAGTCGTCGAAGAAGGTATTTTGTAGTTATAACCCTGATAATGATTTTCAGACAGGATCATATTCATACCTTTTTGTGTTTCTTTGGCAGGTTTTGAAGTGACAGAGGAGGGTCCATTGCTTCCTTCAAAACCAGAGCAAGGGATGCCAGAGGTTGATCCAGAGGTAGAGACTCCTGGGACTAGTTCTGACAATGTTGAGGAGATACCTCGTGCTGAGATTCCTTCCCGAGCAGGAGTAGCTTCAACTGGAAAGAGTTCTTTTGTTACTCTTCCAGCAGATGATGACATGAGCGGCGGACCAACGGAGTTGGGCGAATCTTCAGTTGGGCCATCTCTTCTTTTTGCGAAGAAGGTGGTGGTGCGGGTTCTGAGCTCTTGGATTGAAACTCTCTTTTCTGGGCACTTAGAAGCCGGATTTAGCATGATCCAGCATTTGCGTGAGATTCTCGGTGATGCTGAAGAGGCTGGTCTGGATGTCACAGATGCCAGGGCGATCGTTGATAGGATCATTGAGCTGGGTGACAGGTGGTTTGAGACCATGGGTTTTCCTGATGACCAGTTCTTCAAGGAGATGTTCCTGGACCCTGCGGATAAGGCTCAGTCTAACCTGGATGAGGCTAAGGAAAGCAGGAAGCAGGCAGTCCGAGAGAAGAACTTAGAAGAGCTAACCATCATCGGGCTGACACATGACCTTAACATCCTTGATAGGGAGGTCGATGAGGCCTGGAAACGTCTTGAGCATCTGCAGGCACAAGTCGCTGCCAAGTGGACTGCAATAACAGAGGCTCGTGACAGGGAGAGTGCTCTGATTCGCCGGGTTGCAGATACCAATCGAGTTCTTGAAAGGAAATCTCAAGATAGCGAACGATGGCAAACTGCTCGGGATAATCTTCCTGGTGCGAAAGAAGGGTTTCAACCCACCCCAGCATCTCATGGCAAGTTCTTGAAGAATCGTGCTCTGGAATCCTTGACGGCTGAGGCCAAAAGTTTGCTTGAGGAGCTGAACTCTTGGCTGGAGACCATTTTTGATTGAGCTCCTGTATTATTTTTTTTACAGAAACCATCCTTCTCTCTTTTTTGGTACCACTTGTATATTTTTTTTGGTACTTACTTTTTTGTAGTGCTTGTGAACACTTCCTTTTTTTTTTGGTACCACATGTATTTTTTTGGTACTCTTTTTTTTTTGTAGTGCTTGTGAACACTTTCTTTTTTTTTTTTTTTTGCTATCCCTACGCTCACTTGAATCTTTTTGTGATAAAAGTAATTGCTAAATGGGATGCCTTCTTTTTTTGTTATCCCTACGCTCACTTGAATCTTTTTGTGATAAAAGTAATTACTAAAAGGGATGCCTTCTTTTTTTGTTATCCCTACGCTCACTTGAATCTTTTTGTGATAAAAGTAATTGCTAAATGGGATTTGATCAAAAGGTTGTCATTTTGTGAAAATCTTTTGTCAAATGATTGTTTTGGCATGGAAGCCAGGTTTTTGTTTGTGGCATGGAAGCCAATTTTGGCATGAGAGCCAGCTTTTCTTGTGGCATTGATAACCGAGTTTTTTTTTTGTGGCATCTATAGCCAGTTTTGGTGGCATTGATAGCCGATTTGTTTTGTGGCATCTATAGCCGGTTTTTTGGTGGCATTGATAGCCTGTTTTGTTTTGGTGGCATTGATAGCCGGTTTTTTGAATCCAAGTTTTTGTTTGTGGCATTGATAGCCGGTTTTGTTTTGGTGGCATTGATGGCCGGTTTGTGGCATTTATAGCCTGTTTTGATGGCATTTATAGCCGGTTTGGTTTTCAAAAATGCACGTATCGACTAAAGTCGCCTCCCTGCTGAATGTTCTTGCAAGTATCGATGGAATGTCGCATCCTTGCTCATTCGGTTGCGAGTATCGATGGAATGTCGCATCCTCGTGGATTTGGGTGCAAGTATCGATGGAATGTCGCATCCTTGCTTTTCAAAAATTTTGGTTTTGCGGGTACTGACTTGATGTCGTTTCCCCACGATTTTTGAAATTTGTGGTTTTCTCGAACCTTTGAGTTATGGATATCAACTGAAATGTTGCGTCTCCATGGTTTTGGATTTTGCAAGTATCGACGAAATGTCGCTTCCCTGCGATTTTGGAAGTGTCGAACATGGTTCATATGCTTCCGATTTGTGCGAGTGTCGACTAAGCGTCGCTTCCTCGTGGTTTTTTGAAAAATCATTTTTTTTAAAGACACGAGGGTCATAAGTTTTGGCCTAAAACCATTTTGGTGGTACAAGGCAGGGTGGACTAGGGTGGAAATCCCTGAATCCGGATTTTGTTTCAAACCATGAATTTTGGGTTCAAGGGTTGAAAATTTTGGTCAAGTTAGGGAAAGGTTCCTAAACTTGGATTTTTTTTTTGGACAATGAAACGATGAAAGTAAGCATTGTTTTAAATTTCTAGAAATTTCAACATTTGATATGAAAATTCTAAAAAAGGGTGGGTTTAGCGAGCGTGTACCTGGAAACCGGTTTTGGCCGTACAGGCATTGCTTTTACCCAGTTGGGTAAGTCTTCAAGGGTAGTACCGCGTTAAGAACTTGTCGTTGATGGGCAGCATACATCTGTCACCTTCCATGTTTAGGAGTGCGTATGCGCCATTAGAAAAAACCTTGTCGATGACGTAGGGTCCCTCCCATTTTGGCTCAAATTTACCTTTGGACTTGTGAGCGAAGGCCATTGGTCTTTTTATGGCAAGAACCAAGTCACTCTTTTTGTAGGCGCGTCGCCTGACCTTTTTATCGAAAGATCCTACCATGCGTACTTGGTAAAGTTCAATGCTTTGTTGAGCTTCGAGTCGTCTCTCATCGAGATTGTCCAGCTCATGGAGTCGCAATTTGACATTGCTTTCTTAAGTCATGTCATTTTGCAAGGATACCCTCAAGGAAGGAATTTGTACTTCCAAGGGTACGACAGCTTCGCATCCATAGACCAAGGAGAATGGTGTTGCTATGGGTTGGTCCTCGAACGGTGGTTCGATAGGCCCACAAAGCTTCAGACATTTTGTCGCTCCAGTCTCTTTTGTGACTAGAGACCATTTTTTTGAGGATTTTGCAGAGTGTCTTGTTGAAAGCTTCTGCTAACCCGTTTGCTGCCGGATTGTATGGAGTCAAAGGACAGCTTTGGATTTTGTATTTGTCGCAGAACCTGTAGAATCGATGATCCCGGAATTGTGGTCCGTTATCATGGACGAATCTTTTGGGTATGCCGAAACGACAAATGATGTTGGTGCGCAGGAACTGAAGGACCGATGAGGTCTTCATTTCGTTGAACGCAAATGCCTCTGACCACTTGGAGAAATAATCCGTAGCGGCGAAGATGAAGCGATGACCTTTGCTCGAAGGGGGAGAAATTGGACCTATGATGTCCATACCCCAGGCTTCGAAAGGCCATGAGATCGCTGTAGGATGCAGCCATTCTGGAGGCATGTGAATGTAATCTCCATGAACTTGGCATTGTTGGCAGCGCTTAGCAAATTGCATTGCGTCAGCTACCATGGTAGGCCAGTAATATCCTAACATTTTTATCTGATCATAGAGCTTAGGTCCAGCCTGGTGAGCTCCGCAAAGACCAGTATGAACTTCTTTGAGTGTTTCTTCAGCCTCTTGTTGTGACAAGCAGCGTAGAAGTACTCCGTTGAAGGATTTCCTGTAAATGATTTTTGAAGGAATATCCAAATGAAAGCTTGGGGTTCGCCTTTGGATGCTTGCCCGTTCTTTTGGATCTTCAGGTAGGATTCCGAACATAATGTAATCAATGAACGGATCCCTCCAGTCGCCGATTGAAGTTTGAAGGATTGAAATCCGACTTCCGACCACTTGGTGGCATTCAGCAACTGCTTGGTGTGTGTTAAGAGGAGGAAGGATTCTTCTTTCGCACACTGTGATTTGCATGTTTTCCCCTTCCTGGATTGCCATGGATGCGGCAAGTCCAGCTAGGGCATCTGCACGTATGTTTTCACCTCTACAAATGTGGGTGATGTGACAGATGTCAAACTTTTGCAGAAGTGATTGTGCCTTGTTGTAGTAAGGCAGCAAATCTGGCTTCTTGACTTCAAATTTTTGATTCATCTGGTTGACGATCAGTTGAGAGTCTCCAAAGACTTTCAGCATGGTGATACCGGATTCGATGGCGAGTTCAATCCTAAGATCAGAGCTTGATATTCAGCTGCATTGTTTGTGCATGGTTCCAGTAGCGAGAAAGCGTGTGGAATCATGTATTTGTCGGGGCTAACAAAGAGGATGCCAACTCCCGAGATCAGCTGTCTTTTTTCATTTGTCCGGGTTGCACCGTCAAAGTACATGTCCCAGGAGGCACTTTGTGAGAAAGTCTCCACATTGTAGACTGGTTCGTCTGGGAGATCATCTCTGAGCGGAGAATCTTTAGGCAATGGATGCTCTGCGAGGAAGTCCGCTAGAGCTTGCCCTTTGATTGCTTTTTGTGGTACATACCTAATATCAAATTGTGACAGAAGGCTGGACCATTTTGCCAGTCGAGCATTGAGAGAACCTGCCCTTGTGACAAGGACCTTTAAGAGGTTGACCCTCGAGACCAGGTATACTGTGTTGGAAAGCAAGTAGTGACGCAGCTTTTGTACGGTGAACATCACTGCAAGACATTCTTTTTCGACTGGAGAGTAGCGATGCTATTGTTGGAATTTGAGATGCCTTGAGAAGTCTTATGAAGCATTGAAGTGTTTAGTATCTCAAGTATCATCTTGTGTTGGAATTATTGTCAACACAATGTCACAAGTGTGGTGTTGATAAAGCTTCAAAGAGAAAACAGAGCTGAAACAGAACAGTATAGGAAATCAGAATTTCATCTGTCAACCGGTAGTTCTACCGGTAGAAAAGGGGTAGAAAAGGGGTAGAAGTGGCTGATATTCCAGCAGAATGTTTGGACATGAGAATCTCATCTGTTAAACCGGTAGTACTACCGGTAGAACACACGGGAAACCTGAGTTGCGCAGAAATAGAAGTTTTGCACGAAAATTCAGGAAACTTATGTATTTCGTTTGGGACTCTTTCTAAACGAATTCTAGCCTAATTTAAACACTCTTTAGGGTTACCATAACCTATATAAAGGCTTGCTAAGTTCGTTTTCAAGAGTACAGAATAGAAGAGAAAAGAAAAGAGAAGAAAAGAGAGGGTTTTGGAGAGAAGAAGGTGCTGTTGCTGTATGCTGTTGTGTTGCACGTTTCTACAGCAAGTGTGGACGAGAATGTGCTCATGAAGATGGTGATTCGTCCATAAGATAAGTGTCTCTCTGTTTATGCTTTAAATTTCAATTTGTAAGGGATTGAGAGAGAGAGATTGTAGAGGGGAAAGCCTATAGAAAAGTTTTCTACTTTAATTCTGTAGAACATCAAGTTGGTGCTTGGTGTTAGGGGTTTGGTGATCCTATCTGTTGGTGCAGATAAATTGTAAAGGGAGTAGGTGTTTCCTAGATAGTTGGTGCTATCTGAAACTTAAGGGTTGGTGCTCTTTGTCGTTGGTGCGACTAAATAGATTCAGACCTGTTCCGGATCGGTGTTCGGACAGTCTTTGAACCGTGGACGTAGCCTTTTGGTGAACCACGTTAAATCTGGTGTCCTTGTGTGAATTGATTTGGTTTTGTTGTTAAATTGGACCTGTTTTTAAGGAATCACTGATTCACCCCCCCTCTCAGTGATCGTGATATCTAACAATTGGTATCAGAGTGCCAAGGCTCCCTTGATAAGCTTAACACGCTAAGGGTGATCTCTTGTCAAATCACATGGCATCCAATACAGGGAATATGAAAGCACCTTTGTTTGATGGTTCTAATTACTCCTTCTGGAAGATCAGAATGCAGGCTTTCATCAAATCACTTGGCTATGATGTCTGGGAGACTGTCAGAGTCGGTTACAATACTGCCATCGTACCCACTGATGCTGCAACGAAGAAGTTAGCAGACAACGACTCCAAGGCGCAGAATGCACTCTTTAGTGGCCTTGTGGACAGCGAGCTGGTCAAAGTAATTGCATGCAAAACAGCCAAGGAAATATGGGACAAGTTGAAAAGCATTCATGAAGGAGATGAGAAGATCAAAAAAGCGAAATTGCAAACTCATCGCTCTCAATTCGAGTCTCTTCGCATGGAGGAAAGCGAGAATGTTGACTCGTATATGCAACGAGTGAATGAAGTCACGAATGACATTCGTGGACTAGGGGAGGAGATTAAAGAACCAGTCATCATCAAAACGGTTCTAAGATCTCTTCTTCCCCGATTTGATTCAAAAGTCTCAGCCATAGAAGAAGCCAAGGATCTGAATGAATTTACCATGGATGAGTTGCATGGTTCACTCACTGCCTATGAGATGCGCATAGGTAAGACGTCTTCATCTGATAGAGAAGCGGCCTTCAAAGTTCAGAAAAAGGGAAAAGAGACTGCTGGTCATGATGCTGATACTGATGATGATGAGCTTGAGGCTCAATTAGTTAGAAAGCTGAAGAAAGGAAGCAATGGAAAGTACAAAGGGAAGCTACCCTTTAAATGCTTCAATTGTGGCAGTGTTGGTCACTTTGCTGCGAAGTGTCCGCTGAAAGAAAACAATGATGATGACTCTTATGTTGATAAGAGTAAATGGAAGAAAAATTTCAGAAAAAGGGACAAAGCAAAAAGCTTCATCAGTCAATATAATGACAGCACGTCTGAAACTTCAGACGATGATGTATCAGCCGAGGCAACTGAAGCTCTCTTCATGGTTACTGTTGAAGAAGAAGAGGAGCAAGAGCCGGAAGAGGAAGAGGAGGCTGAGGTCAATCTTGAAGAAGAACTCATTGCCGCACTTGAGGAGCTTAGCATGGAACGAAAAACAAGTAAGAAAAATCTGAAACTTCTTCATGAATCTGAAAGTTCAGTTATTGCTTTGAAAACTCAAGTTGAAGAATATAAAAGAATGGTGGAAGTCCTTGAAAATCAAATAAGTATAAAAAAGGAAGAGGCTATGAAACTTTAAACTGAAATAGCTAGAGCAAAGGCTGAAAACTTGGAAAGTAGCCGAAAACTCAAAGCGCTCCAAGCAATTGAAGGGACAATGAAACTCAATGAAATTCTGAAAGTTCAAAAGCCCTTCCACAATAAATTTGGTATTGGATTTGAGATCGGAGAGTCCTCTAAAGCTGCACCTTCTTTGTTTATGAAACAAAGTGCCATACCTCTCAAGGCTACAAAGCTTCAAATTCAGCCTAGTATTGAGATGGTCAATAAGAAAAGGTTTGTGGAGTTTAACCAGCCACCTAAGAAAGGAAGAATGTTCAGATTCTATGGTTATTGCTATCATTGTAATAGATATGGACATAAAAGAGCTGATTGTAGATTCTATGTTAGAAACAGTCCATTAGTGACTAGGAACCCTTTCTCAATCCTAAACGGCCACAAAATTGAGTGCTATAAGTGTCATAATTATGGACACTTGACTAGGGATTGTAGGTTGCCTATTGCTAACCAATTTCAGGTTGAAAAGAAACCCAAGTTAGTTAAGGCATGGAGGGCAAAGAAAAGGGAAGATAATTCCAAAGAATCTCTCATTGTGCAAACGACATTCAATGCACAAAAGAAGGCAGCACCATGTGTCCTTGATAGTGGCTGTTCAAGCCATATGACAGGTGATAAGGAAAAATTCGTCAAATTACAGCACTATGAAGGCGAATCAGTGAAGTTTGGTAACAATGATGGTGCCAAAATCTGCGGAAAAGGTGTTGTTCAGCTAAAGGCAAACAAGATCAGATCAGAAGAGGTCTTATATGTGTCTGGACTGAGACACAACTTGCTTAGTGTGAGCCAGATCTGTGACAAAGGCCACGAAGTTGTCTTCACTAAGAATGGGTTTGCTATCAAGAAGTGTAGCAACGGCAAAACAGTGGCTACTGGATCTAGGACTGCTGGAAATCTCTATACATTGTCAGATGGAGCTAAAAAGACTTGCTTGATGAGTCGGACAGAGGAAAGTTGGTTGTGGCACAAACGCCTTGGGCATCTAAACTTTTATAACATGTCAAAGATTTGCAATTCAAAGGCTGTCAGAGGTATGTCTACAGTTGAAAAGCCTTCCAACCCCATTTGCGATTCTTGCCAAAAGGAAAAGCAAACGAGGGTAATGTTCAAGTCAAAGGAGCATCATTCAAAGAAACCACTTGAGTTAGTGCACACTGATCTCTGTGGACCGATGCGAACTCAAAGCACCAATGGAGATAAGTATTTTATGTTATGCATTGATGATTATACTCGTATGACATGGGTATTGTTTCTTAAGCATAAACATCAAGCACTTGATCGTTTTAAAGTGTTTAAAGCACAGGTTGAAAATATGCTTGGAAAACGTATCAAGATTTTAAGGTCTGATCGAGGCGGTGAATTCACATCTGAAGAGTTCACTAACTATTGTGAGCACCATGGCATTCAAAGACAATATTCAGCCCCTAGAACTCCACAGCAAAATGGAGTTGTGGAACGGAAAAATCGCACCGTGCAAGAGATGGCTCGCACAATGCTAACTGAGAGCAAGCTAGCTGACAAATACTGGAAGGAGGCAATCCATACGGCTGTATACATTCAGAATCGATGCTTGATCAGGCCACATGAAGACAAAACTCCTTATGAGCTATGGTTTGGGAGAAAAGCAACAGTCAAGCACTTCAGAATCTTCGGTAGCAAGTGTTACATCAAGCGTCTTGAACAAAATCCGGGCAAATTTGATGAAAGAGTTGATGAAGGTATATTTCTGGGTTACTCCTCCTCTAGTAAGGCTTACAGATGTCTTAACAAAAGGACCAGAAAAATCATAGAAAGTGCCGATGTTAGAATTGATGAAAACCGTGAATCAAAGAATGTAACTCATTATGACAGTCCAGTTTATGAGGACTCGAGTGAGATTGATGATGAAGTGGCTGAACCTAATGATTATGAGAAATCAAAGGATGACTCAGAGGATGCTACACCTAGAAAGAAAAGCACTTGGATAGAGCAACACCCTAAGGATCAAATCATTGGAGATCCTGAGGTCGGTGTTAAAACAAGACAAAGTGTAGTTAGCAATTACTCACTTGTGTCCACCATTGAACCCAAGACTGTGGCTGAAGCCAGTCTCGATGAAAGTTGGTTGAAAGCTATGCATGAGGAGTTGGAGCAAATTGAGAAGAACTCCACATGGGAACTAGTTTCTAGACCTACCGATAAGAATGTTATTGGTACTAAATGGGTCTTTCGGAATAAGCTGAATGAAGATGGTCAGGTCATACGAAACAAAGCAAGGTTGGTTTGTAAAGGCTATGCTCAAGTTGAAGGCATAGATTTTGAAGAGACCTTTGCACCGGTGGCTCGTCTGGAAGCCATTCGTATGTTTCTTGCATTGGTTGCATACAAAACCTTCAAGGTATTTCAGATGGATGTAAAGTCAGCCTTCTTGAATGGATTTCTTGAAGAAGAGGTCTACATTGAGCAACCTGATGGTTTTCTCATTAGCAAAAATTCAGACCTAGTGTGCAAGTTGAAAAAGGCTCTTTATGGGCTGAAACAAGCGCCAAGGGCGTGGTATGCAAGGCTGGACCTCTATTTCCGCAAGATCGGCTTTGGTAAAGGACTGGTTGATAGCAATCTTTATGTCAAAACAGAGTTGAGCAAACAGCTGGTTGTCATTGTTTATGTCGATGACATAATCTTTGGTGGCAATGATGAGGGAATGTGCAGGAATTTTGCTGAAGAGATGAAGAAAGAATTTGAGATGTCAATGCTTGGAGAACTAAAGTTCTTCCTTGGTTTACAAGTTCAGCAGCTGAAACATGGTATCTTCATATCACAGATGAAATACATCAAGGAAATGCTGAAGCATTTTAACATGGAAGACAGCAAGCCAGTGAGCACACTAATGACAACGAACACAAAGCTAAGCAAAGATGATAAGGGTTCGTCCGTTGATCACACCACTTATCATTCTATGATAGGAAGCTTGCTTTATTTGACTGCTACAAGACCGGATCTTCTGCAAGCAGTATGTATGGTGGCTCGATTTCAAGCATCACCAACTGAGACGCACCTTACAGCAGTAAAAAGGATATTTAGATATCTGAAAGGTACCATGGAGCTTGGCATTTGGTATCCTAAAGGCAAATCCTTCACTCTTGTTGCATACTCTGACGTCGATTGGGCTGGATGTATAGATGATCGCAAGAGTACAAGCGGTGGTGCATTCTATCTCGGTGAAAGGTTGGTGGCATGGCACAGTAAGAAACAAGATTCAATATCCCTTTCTACAGCGGAAGCGGAATATATTGCAGCGGCAACTTGTTGTACGCAAGTGTTATGGATGCGGCAAATGCTCTCTAATCTAGGAGTTCCGACAATGGATCCTACGCCGATCCTCTGTGACAACACAAGTGCAATTCACATCTCTAAGAATCCTGTTCAACATTCTAGAACGAAGCATGTTGCAATCCGCTATCACTTTCTCAAGGAAAAGGTTGCAGACGGTGAGGTAAAGTTGGAATATGTTCCAACTACTGAGCAAGTTGCTGATATCTTACACAAAACCTCTGCCAAAGGAAGTCTTCGAGTATCTCTGAAAAAAATTAGGGGTTACTCACTCTCCTAATCCTTAGGAGTTGTGCTTGAAAGGGGGAGCAATGTATTCCTTGAATATCCTATTCGCTCCTTGGTTGGTCCCTTTGGACTTGTTGTCAAAGGGGGAGAAAGCTATGCTAGGAGAAGTTATGCGAAGAAGTTATGCTATGATAGCTTGGGGGAGATTGGTATCAAGAATGTGAATGTGAAGATCTTGATTCTGTTGGTTTATGGTTCTGAAGAAGCTTCATGAAGGTCAACTGGTTCAAAGTGTTCCAAGTGTTGAAGTTCCAAGTGTTGCCAACAATTCCAAAGGGGGAGATTGTTGGAATTTGAGATGCCTTGAGAAGTCTTATGAAGCATTGAAGTGTTTAGTATCTCAAGTATCATCTTGTGTTGGAATTATTGTCAACACAATGTCACAAGTGTGGTGTTGATAGAGCTTCAAAGAGAAAACAGAGCTGAAACAGAACAGTATAGGAAATCAGAATTTCATCTGTCAACCGGTAGTTCTACCGGTAGAAAAGGGGTAGAAGTGGCTGATATTCCAGCAGAATGTTTGGACATGAGAATCTCATCTGTTAAACCGGTAGTACTACCGGTAGAACACACGGGAAACCTGAGTTGCGCAGAAATAGAAGTTTTGCACGAAAATTCAGGAAACTTATGTATTTCGTTTGGGACTCTTTCTAAACGAATTCTAGCCTAATTTAAACACTCTTTAGGGTTACCATAACCTATATAAAGGCTTGCTAAGTTCGTTTTCAAGAGTACAGAAGAGAAGAGAAGAGAAAAGAGAAGAAAAGAGAGGGTTTTGGAGAGAAGAAGGTGTTGTTGCTGTATGCTGTTGTGTTGCACGTTTCTACAGCAAGTTTGGACGAGAATGTGCTCATGAAGATGGTGATTCGTCCATAAGATAGGTGTCTCTCTGTTTATGCTTTAAATTTCAATTTGTAAGGGATTGAGAGAGAGAGATTGTAGAGGGGAAAGCCTATAGAAAAGTTTTCTACTTTAATTCTGTAGAACATCAAGTTGGTGCTTGGTGTTAGGGGTTTGGTGATCCTATCTGTTGGTGCAGATAAATTGTAAAGGGAGTAGGTGTTTCCTAGATAGTTGGTGCTATCTGAAACTTAAGGGTTGGTGCTCTTTGTCGTTGGTGCGACTAAATAGATTCAGACCTGTTCCGGATCGGTGTTCGGACAGTCTTTGAACCGTGGACGTAGCCTTTTGGTGAACCACGTTAAATCTGGTGTCCTTGTGTGATTTGATTTGCTTTTGTTGTTAAATTGGACCTGTTTTTAAGGAATCACTGATTCACCCCCCTCTCAGTGATCGCGATATCTAACAGCTCTGCACCTACTAGCATGCGGCTGAGGTAATATAGAGCAGCTTCTTTTCTTTGATCATTTTCTTGCGCAAGCAGAGCTCCCAAAGAGTGATCAAGGGCTCTTGTGTACAAGATGAATGGTTTTCCAGTGGTAGGAGTAGCTAACACTGGAGGCTTTGTCAGGTATGACTTGATGTCTTGGAAAGCAGCTTCACAGTCAGCATCCCAGACAAAGTTTACACCTTTTTTCATCAACCGGGAGAATGGACGGCATTTCCCCGAATGATTGGAGATGAACCGTCTGATGTAGGCCAATCTCCCTTGAAGCCCTTTGAGTTCTCTCAAGGTTCTTGGAGAGGGCATTTCTAGAATGGCTTTGACTTTTATGGGGTCAAGCTCTATTCCAGCTTTCCGAACTAAGAATCCGAGGAACTTACCCGACGAGACGCCGAAGAAGCATTTCAAAGGATTCATTCGCAGTTTGTGTTTGCGAAGCCGGAGGAAGACTTCTCGAAGGTTTTCGAGATGATCTTCTTTTCTTTTGCTTTTGACGGCGAGGTCATCAACGTAACATTCAACCATCTTGTGCTGCATATCTTGGAATATTTTCATCATAGCCCTCTGATATATGGCACCAGCATTTTTCAGACCAAATGGCATGACAGTGTAGCAATACACGCCAAATGGGGTCCAAAAAGATGTATGTTTTTTATCTTCAGGATGCATCTTTATCTGATTGTAGCCAGAGAAACCATCCATGAATTTCATTCGCTCGAATCCACAGGTGTTATCAATCATTACCTCTGGTATGGGGAGTGGAAATTCATCTTTAGGGCATGCGCCATTCAGGTCTCTATAGTCAATACAGACCCTGATCTGCCCGTTCTTCTTTGTCACGGGGACAATGTTGGCCAACCATTCAGGATGTTGTTCCTCACGGATGAAGCCAACGCTTTTGAGTTTTTGAACTTCTTGTTCAATTTTATCCATCACATCTGGACGGAATCTTCTTTGGCCTTGCTTGACAAGCTTGATGTCTTCTTGAAGATTGAGTTTGTGAACCGCTATTTTGGGGTCTAAGCCTGGCATTTCAGCGTAAGAACATGTAAAGCAATCAACGAACTCACGAAGAAAGGCGATATACTCGGGTAACTCATCATCCTTTATATTCTTGTTTATGAATACAGGACGTGGGTTATCTGGTGTTCCCAAGTCTATCTTTTGAACAGGATCTTCTGTTAGAAGGTTCGAAGGTGGTTCCTCCACAATATTTTTGGAGGCTTCCAGCTCAACGAAACCTTCTGGGTTTTCAAAGGCATTTCCAGACCAAAGTTTTGTTCCTTTCCACGGGTCTTCTTGATCGGTAATTTTCCTAAGGCTTGCTATGAGATGATCCCAATCGCCTGTTGAAACCGGGTTGAAGTAGGCTACTTCTTTTGGAGATGAGGGTTCTTCTGGGTCAGAAGACCACACGTCTGTTCCATCGGACAACTCCTCTTCATTTTCGGAGAAATCGTGCCAATTGGATGAGCTTCCTGGATCTTTGTCAGGTGACTCATTAAAGAGATATCCAGGGAGATCGATGTCTTCATGGACTTGAGAAGTTGAGGCTTGGTCATTATATTGACTTTTAAGCCTTTGTGTCAACTGTCTCAAGGGAGTGTCAGGATCATACCCTAACCCGTGTGAAGACTTTTCTACATAGCAGTAGAGTCTCCAATCTTCCAGCTGGCTTTTGGTCAAGACGGGTCCCAATGGCGTGAGAATACCGCATCCTTCTCCCAAACCGACTGGGTTTTGAGCGTCATAGCCCATTTTCTTCATAATAGCTTGTGCCACAGAACTATATAAGGATAGTTGAGGCATACCTTCATTTTGGAAAGGTTCAAGCATGGAGTTTGATGAAGAAGCATCCGATCTATGGAAGAAGATCGGCTTTTCCTTTGCTGAAGTTGCTGGAACAACGAAGGAAGCTGACGTAGGATCTTCTATGTCAGGAGTTGTCTCCATTGGAGTGAGAGCGGCTGAACTTGCTGAGTGTCAGCTTGGCTTGACGATGTGTCGTCTTCTGGCTCTGAATCCGAGTCCGTGTCTTGCATGATAGACACGAAAGAGACAACAAATTTGCCCCCAGGCTTTTGCTTTGCCTTCTTCACTTTAGTTGTGATGACCAAAGGCTTTGAATGTTTGAGGGAGATGATGAAGGGACTTTGAATGCTCGCTTCATATTTACCGGATGGTTTGTTTTCTTCCGGTGATTGTTGAGGAGCTTTACCTTTATCTTTCTGGAGATTTTCGGCAAAGGATGCTGTGTGCTTCTCCTCTTCTTCGTTTTCACTTTCATACATCTGTGAGTCTGCGAAGTGGACTTCTTTACCTTTGAAGGGTTTTCTGTCCGCAAAGACTCGATGTATCATGCCGTCGTCACCAACAAACTTGATGCATTGATGTAGAGTTGAAGGGACAACACCATTCTCGTGGATCCAAGGGCGTCCGAGAAGGATGTTGTAGCATGAAGGGGTTTTTATTGCATACACTGTGACCTCAGAGATAAGATCACCGATCTGCAACTTGAACCTGATTTTGCCGATAGGCCTTTGAGTACTCCCATCGTATCCGAAGATAGATACAGATGTGTGGCTCAGCTTGCTGGGTGGGATGCCCAACTCTTCGAGAGCCGATGTGGAGATGAGGTTGAGTGCAGAACCTGGGTCGATCTGAACTCTGTGCATAGGCATTTCCTTGATATACCCTGTGAAGTACAGGGGTCGGTTATGCCTGGTTTCTCCAAGTAGGAGGTCGTCCTTTGTGAAGGCGATGGTTGCACTGGCTGCTTTTTTAACCAAGAGGCATTCAATGCATGATCCCTCAGTTTTCTTCTTTTCTCCCTTTGAGGAGGCTTCTGAGTTTTTGACCCGGTAATCCATTTCAATTTGGAGGACTTGCGGGGCATATTTGTAGACATCCTCATTCAGCTTTTGTAATTCCGAGATGAGATTATCACTAGTGTGCGGAGACATTCGCAACAAATCTAGGATGTGCAGACGTGCAGGTATGTGCTTGAAGTGTTCAATCAAGTCATACTTGAAAGCCTCCTTAGGGCCTGCATGTTCATCATTGTTGCCACTAGGGGCGCTTACAACATCTTTTCCCGAAGGATTTACATATGTAAAGGAAGATTGGTTGTAATTTTTATGGTAGTCCCGGCCAGAGCGGGTGCCTCTACCAACTTCGAGAGCTTCTTGAGAAGGGTCTTCGTTTAGAAGATTATCTTCAGGATCAAGAGGCTGTCGTTTTTCATTTGCTGAGGATGAATCAGCAGCAGAGTTGCCATCCTCAGTGATTGTGTTGCACGGAGCATTTTCCGAGAACAAGTCCTGAATAGCATCCAGCAACCTTTCTTCTTCGTTGACTAATTCATCGTCCCAAGCATCAATAGCTGGGAATTCTTCAGTCAGGAAGGGTGTGAACTTTGAAGTCACAGTCTCAGGAGAAGAAACCCGAGAGGGTGTCATCTCAGTGAAAGTCACGTGAGACGAGGTGGCTTCAGAAGATACATTGCTAGGCGTCGCCGGAGTGTAAGTGCTCTCATCAGACGATGCTTCGGAAGAGCTATAATCCCGAATTATCACATTACAGGAAGCTCTGACGGGAGACGTTGCCTGATCGGAGTCAGAATCATCCTCGGATGTAAGAGGATCGTCTATCCAGCAATTTTCTCCATTTTCAGGAGTTAAGGGAGGATGTACCTGGTGGTCTTCAGGGACTTCAGGCTCTGGATTGCGAGGAGGCTCGTTGACGCGTTCTTGTTCTTGTTCTAGAGCGAGTTGCTGCAAGATCCTTGCATATTCTTCAAGATCAGGCATGGGAGCCGGATCTTCTTCTTCATCAACTCTTTGTGGCTCAACATGGTTGATTTCCACTGGAGTAATGAGAGGTGCTGGGTCAGCAGCATTTTCTTGTATAGCTTCTTGGTCTTCTTCATCATCAGACCAGGATCCTTGTGGCTGTAGGGGGTTATACCAGATTACTGGCATAAGATGAGACTCAGGAACCCATTCTTCATCGGAGAGATATTCTCCTGTTTCAAGGGACTCCTCCCACTCATCTGTGTAGTTGGATTCAAATCCATCATCGGTGTCGCTGGACTCGTATCCATCAATGGAGAATCCAACTACCGAATTGCAAGAGTATGATGCCTCCTGCATGGCTTCTTTGAATTGAGGTGGCATGAAATCACTGAGAGTGAATTTCCTTACCCCCTTTGAAGTCTCTGGAAGGGATGTTTTGTTGCCTCCAGTGAAGCGGTAGAGGAAGCCTCTGCCTTTTCTTTGACCTCTAGTTTTGGCTGGGTCTTCTCTTGCCGTTTGAGCTTGAGGAGATGTTTCCTAGCCTGCCTTCGCTGTTGAGCTGTAGGCTTTGTTTTCACGACCTCCCAATTTTCATCTTCCAGGAGATCGGGATGTACCCATATCGGTTGTCCGTCTGGTGTCGGGTAAGGAACCAGTTCCTTGGACGCTTGGTTTGAGTTTATCACCTTGAAGGAAGTAATGATCTTTTTCTTCGGTGATTTTGATGTTTGTCCACATGTCACCATGTTGACGGAGGCAGGCCCATAGTTTTTGTCAAAGGTGATGACTCCGTTTTTCCACATCTCGTTTATTTTCTCTCTCACAACGAAGCATTGATTGAGAGGATGCGAGATCATCTGGTGGTATGGACAGTACCGAGGATCGTTGGTTTTGCCTACATCACCCGGTCTTTTTGGTTCAGGCAAGGTAAGCTTGCCGTTTGCCACAAAAGCCCCGAAGATTTCATCAACATCTTCATCAAACGGGTATTTCTTCTCTACTCGTTCTTTGAAGGCATCTGAGAGTTCAGGTCTCTTACCAGCAACTTTATTTTCAGCTTTCTTTGGTGGCTGAGGAGCTGACTTGGTCTGCACATTGAGGACCTCTTTTTTCTTTGGTTTAGAGGTTGCAATGGCGGTTGGCTCTTTTCTTGATGATTTCTGACTGTTGAGGTCTTTAATCACCGTTTCAGCTTCCATGGAAGCTTCTAGGAGTTCTCCTAGGTTTTTTGATTTGTTGCCGATGATCATGGAGCGGATTCTGGCTCTCATGTTTTTTCGGCAAATGTCGACTAGCGACGCTTGTGGCAATACATCAGAGCATTTGTATGCCATTGCTTTCCACTTGTGAATGAAGTCATATGTTGATTCATTCTCCCCCTGTTTTAGGCTGCACAGCTGAGCCATAGTAGCGGGATGATCTTCACCTTTGAAGTGAGTCAGGAAGCGTGTCTCTAGCATGGCCCAGTTTTGGATTGAGTCCTCCGGCAGAGTGGAGTACCAATCGAAGGCCGTACCTTTTAGGGTACTTGCAAAGAGGCGGATCTTGAGTGCATCTTGATCCGCGATAGCTCCCGTCAGGATCTTGAAGTGGATGACGTGCTGTCTGGCTGATCCTTTCCCCGTATATGTTTGGAGAGTAGGATGCTTAAATTTGGTGGGGAACGGGACCGAGTCCATCCATAAGGGATATGGTGGCTTGATCCCATGCTCCTTGAGTATATCCTCTTCTTTTGCTTTGGCGAGGATACTGTTTGCGTCCTTTTTGGTAAGGGCGCGTGACTCATTTTCTTCTCCATTTACCTCGTCGTTTTGATGATTCGGTGGAGGTTCATTGTTCGCCTGATTTTGGAAGGTGAGGAGAAGGTTTTCCATCAGAGTTTCAATCCTCTGCTGGCCCTGTTCCAACTGCTGGATGCGGGTGATCGCATCTTCTGGAGGTGGATTGCGGGGTGGTGGCTCAGAATTTGTAGCCAAGACATTCATCCTCGTGATTCGAACGAAGAAACTGTCCTGGCGACTGAGCTGGGGCTCATTCTTTTTGAAGAAGAGCTTGAGGAAGGATCACTGTGATGTCCTTTGCTTGAAGGAGCAGGGGATTCTTCTGAATGTCTTCTTGTCCTTGAGACGCTGCGGGTTATCGGACGTCGGACATGGATTTTTGTTGCTGATTTTTGGCGCCTTCTGGTTTTTCCAACCATATAGAAGGCAACAACTTGGTTGGGTCTTTCTTTTTCGACCCATTTGGGAGAGACTTGGAGTGTAGGAGGCTGGGTCCTTTGCTTCTCTAGTCTCTTTTGCCGGTATGACGCACGGCGGCATATGCGATGGGCAATTTGAGCTTCGGTCAGCTCTGGCTGGGCTTTGACGATGAAGGATGTGCTTCCTCGGGCGCAGCAGCCGAGCCTGTCTTCTTTGCAGCTGGGCAAGGACAGGATGCGAACCCTGTCCTTCGCCTGTTGCAGCGAAGCTTTGAATTTTTGGAGTTCAGCCCATGTAGAGATGAAGGGTCGAACTGCAGGTTTGTAGGCCTTAGCAGGTGCTTGTAGAGCCCTTGTGATGCATGACTTGATTTTGGGCTTGTAGGAACAAGCCGGCTCATGCTGGGATGACTTGGAAGTCAGGTTGGAGATGGGTTTCTCCTCTTTCATGTAGGCAAGAGGGTAGAACTGGTTCTCCTTGAGTGGGGCCAGGAATGCTGGCTTAGTGGATGTTTGGGACCTTCTCTGTTTTGGTGAAGGTCTTGGGGACCAAGTCTTGGGATAGACCTGGTTGCTTGCAGGTTGAGGCTTCGTGGGGCTGCCACGGGCTTCAGGCCTTCTGGTGCTCGCCTTTGGTGTCACGGTAGTGACACGTTGAGAGGCGAGTTTCTGCTTCTTGGAAGGAGCAGTTTGTTCCTCATGAAGTGGGAATGGTCCCAGCGTCCCAAAGACGATAGTCCGGGGAGTCGAGGTCGACCCGGAGTTCAGAGAATTGCCGAGGGAGTTGATGCTTCGGCAGCTGATGGGGCGCTTGTAGGTGCGCGTGGTTTGCTTCTTTTGAAGCATGAGTTGGTGCTTGTTTTCATCGAAAGTAATGGTTAGTGAAGCTGCCATTGTTAGTTTTCGAAAATTTCTGAAACAAGACCACATCCATTAGTAATCACAAGAATATAATGATCATAAATGGGAAGTTCTATGGTCTTTTCAAATTGCTAGAGGAAAATGACCCAAGCAACATGAAGAAGGCAAAACCCCATAGAGGGTCCAATTGTTCTGATCGCAGGTATGGTAAGCCCAGAATGGGCATCCCAGTGACTGCTAGAAGCAATTGTGAACATAAATTCGACTTATCGAGAAGCAGAGCTTGCTCGAGGTAAGAAGAATATAAAGTTGGAGTTACAGATGTGCCGGTCGCAATACAGTAGACCCTGAAAGGGCGTACTAGTACTGCTAGACACAAATGTTTCGAGACCGCATCTATGAGATGAGATTCTCTGTTTTGAAAGGTCAAGATTGGATTCATCAAAGAGAGCAGATGGTATTCCGATCTGAACATGGGCTCAGCGATTTCCGCGAGCGCCAGTGCTCAGAAAGAAATGAACCATAATTTCTCGGATCTGAATCTAAAAATGACGAGTTTTTTTTTTTGAAAGGCCAATATCGGGTTCATCAAAGAGAGCAAAAGGCACTCCAATCTGAACACGGGCTCAGCGATTTCCGCGAGCGCCAGTGCTCAGAAAGGAGAAGACCAAGATTTCTCCAATCTAAACCCAAAATGACGGAAGTTTTTTTTTTTTTTTTTTTGGAGATTTTTTTTTCGAAAGATTGTTTTTCTTTTTTTTTTAAAAAAAATCTTTTTTATTTATTTATTTATTTATTTTTATTTATTTTTTTTTTAAGATTTCTTTTTTTGAAAATTGTTTTTATTTTTTATTTAAAATTTTTTTATTTTTACTTTATTTTTTTTAAAAAAAAATTATTTTTTATTTTTTGAAAAAAAAATTTATTTAAAAGACGAGAGAGTACACATAGGCCTCCTAACCCGGTCTTATGAAATCTTGATTGATAGAATTGCCCCCAGGTAAGGGTAAGATTACTTAATGAACCCGTTTGGAGGACCCTTGCCTAGACAAGCTGTCTCCACACTCTGGACAAGGCTTTTCTTTGAATCAACCATGATCAAAGAACACAGTTGGTTTAACCTTAGTGGTCTATGTCTTTTTTTTTTCAATTATATTTTTATTTTATTATATTTTTTTTAATGAACTCATCGAAGAGAAACGATGGCCCAAAACCTTAGTCGAACAGGCTCAACATTTCTGCAAGCGCGATGAACGATAGGAACGGATCAAGGTTTCTCAATTTTGAATCCAAAATGAGAAATCTAATTTTTTTTATTTTTTTTATTTTTTATTTTTTATTTTTAGATCTTTAATGAACTCATCGAAGAGAAACGATGGCCCAAAACCTTAGTCGAACAGGCTCAACATTTCTGCAAGCGCGATGAACGATAGGAACGGATCAAGGTTTCTCAATTTTGAATCCAAACTGAAAAATCTGATTTTTTTTTTTGAAAAGAGAAAGAGTGGAAATAAATTCAAAGAATTAAAAATTTCCAAAAAATCTCATCTCATTTTTTTTTAGATGCGGAATCCAACATAGGCCACCAATTATAAAGTAGCCAAGGAATCGAGAAAAGAAATATAAGCATAGAGCAAAATATATGATATGCAAATATTTCATTTCTAGCATCGTGTTCTCAAATAAACGAGTCCCACCGGGTGGAGCCAGCTTGATGGACCGCGCTCCTGCTCAGTTCTACCGAGGTCGGCGAACGTGGGAGTCCGTCGGGTCCGACCCTTTCGTAACCGGGGGGCAAGGGCGTGCATCTACATTTCTTTTTTTGTGTGGGTGTGCCAGATTTTCTATTTTACTTGGAATTGTAAGTGGTGATCCGGAGATTAACCTTCGCAAGTAAAAAGGAAATCAACTTCTTTCAAGTTTTCCATTGCACATATATTTAAGAAAAGAGACATTTTCTTGGTTTGCCGTGAAAGGTGATTTTTTTGGCATTTATAGCCGATTTTGGCGTTTATAGCCGATTTACAATCCTTATCAATAATGAAAGACAAGAGTTGTGATTTTTGTCTCTTTTGGAAAAAATACAAACTACAATGAAAAGCAAGAAAAAGGAGGATCTAACTTCTCAGGAGATTGTGGGGGACCCGTTTAGATTGACGGTCGCAAGCCATATGTGGGCTTCGCCATCATCCATGCAGATGAGAACAGAGGATGCTATTGATTCACTTGGCTTGGCTATAACCTCAGGTTTTTAGAGAACAAAGACCAAAAGAAGGTCCTATGTCCAATGAAAAGCTGAGTAGACAGGCTTGAAAAGCCATGTCTAAGCCATTGGCGGCAGAAGGAGAAGGCAAGGACCTTGGGGGGGGGGGGGGGGGGGGGTACCCCCATGGGACTTTTGTCACCTTGTAGCGGTGGTCGGTGTAAGATTTCCGCAGACTTTTCTCTCTTAGATTTCTGATGCCTCTTTCTGTATGAGTTTCCGGATTTTCTGCAGTCTATTGTCTGTGTGTCTGCTGTTTTTTGTGATGATCCTTTCTTCTTGGAGAGCTCTCCTATTTATAGGCTTTTAGGTGGCTATTTAGGAGGTTTTATGAGCCTTGATTGTCATAAAGCTACATAAAGGGAGGAGTTACAAAATTGAATTCTTTATTTTGTAACTCCTTTTTCTTGGCTTCTGATTGGCCGGAGGAGATTGAGGGCATTTAATCGCCTTTAATCGCCATGATGGGAGGAGTTTCATGGGTTACATGCCATGAATCTCTTGACTTGTAACTCCCGGATGCTTGCTTCTGATTGGTCCGTCCAAAGAAATGGATTAATGACTGTAATAAAGCTAGTCAATTAATCGCATTAAGTGGTCGCCGAGCATCTGAAGAGTCGCGGGCCGTGCCGCGTCTTTTGGGATTCTTCTGGTGATGATCATCGATGGATCTTCATGTAGATCGACATCAGATGACCATGTAATTTCAGGTGCTTGTTGCCAACAGCGGGTCGGTGCCATCTGTCCTGTCGATTTCTCGATCGGTCGGGTAGAAAGCACACTTTTTTTGGTTGACCGGGTGGCGATCAATATTGTTTTCGATACTCTTGATGATTGACCCATGTTTTGGACGGATGTCAGAGGATTTGGTGTCTCAAAAGCATGAATTTTGGAAAGTACCAGAGGCTGGGCGCTTCGAATCGCGAAAAAACGGCGAAAACCGGGGTTTCCGGGGCCTTCCCGGCGACCCTGGGGGGGTTTTCCCCCTTTTTGTCCCGTTTTGTGTCCGTTTTTTGCTGTTTTTCGATTCTTTTTTCTTCTGTATTTTTCCTTGACATTTTTGACCATTTATTGGCCTGATTTCCCTGTAGGAAACCTGATGAGAATCCTTGCATTTTATTTTGCAAAGTTTCCAATTTCCTGAGAAAGCCGAAGACTTTGTAGCGCAGAGCTGCCGATTTTCCGTCAGAAGCTGAATTGGGGTCAAACGATGTCGGAATGACCTGAAATTTGGTGTGAAGCCTCCTGAGCAATAAATAAGACCAACCATAGGCTTTTGTTTGAGTTTTGAAGCCGTTTGGGGTCCTATCACCAGTAGACTTGCTTTTGTCGCGATGAAGATGTCGCGGTTTGATGTGCGGTCAACCGATGTCCGATTGACTTGAAATTTGACAGGAAACCTATTGGAGTCATTTTAAGATGATCCATAGGCTCTGTCTTGGAAACCATGGTCCCGGAGAGCTTTGCAGCCGAGAGGCCTGATTTGGCTTCCGAGCGTCAAACTATGGTCAAATGTTGTCGAACGTGTAGCCCTTTATAAGCATTTTGAAGCCGTCCATGTGCTCTATCTGATGAATAATGGCCTCGGTGGTTCTCGCCGCCGAGAGGCTTGATTTAGCTGTTCGAGGGTTGATGTAGGGTCAAACGTTGTCGGTTTGACTCGGAACTTGACGTGGAGCCTTTTGGAAGTATTTTGAGACCATCCATCGGCTCTGATCGAAGATTTGGTGTCTCCGATGCTTTTGCCGCCGAGAGCTCCTTTTCGGCTGTCGGAGAAGCGAAGTTAGGCCAAATGATTTTGAAATGGCCCGAAACTTCTTGTGTACTCCTCTTTTAGCTGTCTTGAAGAATCTTGCAGTTTTTGTTTGATTCTGACAAGATTTGATTTTTTGAAAGTAGCATTGCCTATTTATGGCAGGTTGCGACTTCATGTAGCTCTTTGGATCTTGAAGAGGCAAAGTGACATTTTTGGTGTCAACACTTAGCCCAGCAAAGAGTTTCCGAGCAGACGAAGATGTTGCAAGTGTATCCAAAAGAGGATGAAGATGAAGCAGTTCAAGGTGAGGAGCAGTTGTGGATTGACTGGGAATTTCAGCAGAGACAGCAGCGCTATCGCAGAGGTCGTGAGACCAGTGAGCATCGGAGGCAGTCAAGAGCATGCTATGTGTGTGGAAGCTTTAGACACAAGGCTCGCAACTGTCCAAGGAAAAGGAACCGTACTTAAGGACACCGCCAGCAAACTCATACACTTCCATCACCTGAGATTTCCACCAGTACAGTGCTCAAGGTGCAGCCTATTCAGCAGTGGCCCCCATACCCGCAGACACAGGATCAGTTTCAGCCAGCTAGGGGTTATCCGGACAGTTCTGCACCACTTCTGATTGGTGAGAGACATCAACCCGATTTCCCTACCGAGCAACGACTTTGAGATCAGCCTTCCTGGAGGGTTGCTTTATCTCTTCTGGTTGGTGTGTTTAGATCCCTTGCTGTTGTCGTGCTTATGATCTTCATAATATATGTGCTCTTAATATTGTGTGAATGATTGATTGTTGCTTCTTAGATATCCTAATGTCCCATTTAGGAGTGAGGGGTGTGTGACACCCCGAGTTACCCTTTTAGCAGCTCAAGGTGAATGATACTTGAGCTAGCCTTTTTAGTTAGTAGTGTGAAGCTGAGAGACCTCGAGTTATTCTTCCTGTAGATGTGAGAGGTGTGCGGCACCTTTAGTCAATCCTTTTAGAGTCAAAGGAGTAGGATACCCAGAGTTAGTTTTATTAGAAGTGAGGAGTGCGAGACACTCTGAGTCAGATCTTTAGGAGTAGGGTGTGAAACACCCCAAATTGTTCCTTAGGAGTGAGGGGTGTGCGGCACCCCTAGTTAACCCTTGTTGTATCCGAGGAGTGAGATACCTTGGACTAGTCCTTTAGAAGTAAGGAGAGTGTGATACACCCTAGTTGTTCCTTTGAGTTGGTGTGAGACACCATAGTTAGTTCCTAGGAGTGAGGGGTGTGCGACACCCCTAGTCGGACCTATAGTTAAGAGTGTGAGATGCCCTGAACTAGGCAGGGTTGAGTAGCCGACCTTGTTAGAAAACTATAGTGTTAGATGTCCAGATCCCATCAACCTATTAGTTGAAGTCTAGTATTCTAGAGTGTTAGAGGGTAAACCTTGTTTGTCTTGTTAGCTGTCTGTTAGTATCTAAGAGTGTTAGAAGGATAGATCCCGCTACCTTACCAGTTGTTGATTGTAACTTGTATTTCTGTTTTATTACTTGTTGATTGTAGTGTGGATTATTATTTAACTAGTTGTTGTTTGTAACCTGTTTTGTTAGAAGAATAATTCTAGTATCCCTCCTAGTTAAGACTAGCTATTCCGAGTGTTGGCTGGGTAGTTTAACTCCCATTCTTCCTAGTTGGTTATAGTAGAGACCTTAGAAGTTTAGAAGTAGTTGTTCTCATTTGGGGACCAAATGAGTTTTAGGAGTGAGGAATGTGAGGACCCGTCCCTAGAGATACCTAGTGGGACCCAATTTGACCAAGTCAACCATAGGTTACCTATTTAATAGGTGGTTAGCATGAGTAGTTAGTAATTTTCATTAATTTAGCCTAGTTTATAAGGTTAGGACCCTTGTGAGATTAATAGTGGCCCCCTACATCTAATTAGCCAATTAGATGCCTTAGTTGTAATCCTAATTCTAGATGGGTTCCCCTTAGAGAGTTGTGCATTTAACCTTAGAATGACCCAATTACCCATGGCCTAACCCATTAACTTATTAATTATATGAGGGCACTATAGTCTTTCCTACCCCACCTTTTCCCTCCTTTTTAGAAATTTCAATACCTTAAATGACCTTGGCCTCCTTTATTCTCTACCAAGTAAACATGGGCACTTTTGTCATGATAATTAGCCTACCTTTATTGCCCTTAGGCTCCATTATTCACAACCACTCATTTGAGGATACTTTAGTCATTATATGAGAATACCTATACTACCCTAGTCCTTATCCTTTATTTCTATTAGCCACCAAGGGCCCTTTAGTCATTCTATTTTAACATTCCCTAAATACCCTCATCCTTATCCTAAACTTACACTAGCAAGAGAGGGCACCTTGGACATTCTCCATCCCACCAATTCCTATAAAAAAAACCTACTACAACCATCTCAAACATTTCCTACACTCATTTCCTCTCATTTCACTACAATTCCCTCCTAGATCTCTCTCCCCTCTCCAAGCTAAGGTAATCTCCTTCCCCCTTTTCAATTTCCTTGTAAAATAGTCATTTCTCTTGGATTTCTCTTCCTTATGCATTTCTCTCTTTGGGAATGGGTGTAGAGATTGTAGATTCAGCTGTGGGAGAGATCTTAGAGCTATTGGAGTGGAGCCCAAGCTATTTGATGAGCTTTCTTCCTAATTAGGCAAGTAGACATGCTTAGATTCTTTAATTAAATTGATTAACATGCTTAGATTGGTAATTACTATCTTTTATGGATGTTTGGCATGATTTCTGTATTTGGATGGTTGATTGGATGATAAGATGTATAGAATTGTTAGTCTAAGCTCTTTTTATGTGTATTTGGCCATTGATGGATGAGAATCCCCCATTTGGAAGATCAATGGCCCACTTGTGATGAGATCATGACATAGGAGATGTGTTTGATGTTTGGAAGTGTTTGGTGAAGATTGGAATGAAAATGGAGAAATCTAGGAATTATGGTACTTGCAACAGCATTCAGCTAGGCAGGCCGAGCTCCGTTAGGCAAGTTGGCCGAGCTCAGCTAGGCAGGCAGGCCGAGCTCAGTGCCTGGCCGGTTGAGCTCAGAATAGTTTGGCCGAGCTCAGTGCCTGGTTGGCTGAGCTCCGTGCCTGGTTGGCCGAGCTCAGAGCAGGATGACCGAGCTCAGTGCCTGGTTGGCCGAGCTCAGAGCAGGATGGCCGAGCTCAGTGCCTGGTTGGTTGAGCTCAGAGTAGGTTGGCCGAGCTCAGTGCCTGGTTGGCCGAGCTCAGAACGGGTTGGCCGAGCTCCGTGCCTGGTTAGCCGAGCTCAGAGTACGTTGGCCGAGCTCAGTGTATATAGTGACCTTTCCCAGATTTGGACCATTTTATGATTTGATCATGTGTGGGCCCCGTTGACCTTCCATTTGGATTGTTTGGGATTCGCCAAACACGAGTCAAGGGCTGGGCTTAACCTTGACCCATGTGGCCACCTCAGTACGGTCTTGGGTTGTAAAACGGAACCTGATTCAAGGGTTATGGATGTCTTATGATGCTAAATACCTACAGGAGCACCAAGGATACTTAATAAGCATCTGGGACTCCGTGATCACTGTCTTAGGTGAAGTGGGACCTTGGACCTGAATAAAGGGGCTGCAATCATCGATGGATTTGTGATATGTGATACTTATATTGTGAAACGAACACTAAGGCTGACTGGTAGATCCGAACCTTGGATGTAGGCCTTGAGAGGTACTATAAATCAGGGCATTGCACTTAGGCTCTAATCCATGATCACGGTCCGTATTGGATAAGATGTCAGGACAAGGCACTTGAAGTCCTGACCGGTAATATTGGGAACTTAACGGTATATACTGATAGACGGACTGTATATTGAGATAATACTAATTAAGCGTATAGAGAAGCGGAGTTTACAAGGGTATGCATTATTAACTGTTGGGAACCACAATGATGGATTAGCTATACCCGAACTCCGTGCCTCGTACCCTTAACTACTATCATCTCATATTAAGGATAATAAGGCTATCCAGTTTGGAGTACCCCCACCTAGTGATCTGTAGATTTGTGGTTGTATGATTGGTCTGCCGAGGGTTATGATGCCGGCATGGACATTGATATTGATTAGTCTGTCGAGGGTTATGATGCCGGCATGGACATTGATATTGATTAGTCTGCCGAGGGTTATGATGCCGGCATGGACATTGATATTGTGATGTGATTGACATAGTAGGTACCAGGTGTGGGTGGGGTACTAAGACCACCGGCGCTCGGACCGGGTGTATGGATAGATGGTGATATTGATCTAGCACGTAAGTCCAATGACTGGGACTTGGCCGTGGCTATGGTTATTGTTGGTTGAGATAGCACGTAAGACCAATGGCTGTGGCTATGGACATTGATGGATTCTTGTACGCTCCTATTCGACGTGACGACAACTGTGGGTGGCTATGACCCCATGGTTGGTGTCCATCGACAGTTGTTGGGACGACGACGATGGGCTGGCCCTGACGCCCCACATCCTTTGTACTTCAACTGTGGACGTACCTTGGTGTGCTTCTATGTATGTATATTGGATGTATGAATATTATATAAATCATTGTTTATTGTCTTTAACTGCCACCGTTGATACGGTTGGATCTGGATGCGATGGTTACGACTATGGTAATGTTACTTCCTCTGTTTACTTCTACTACTGATGACTCTAATATGCTTGTGTGGTTTATCTGATGTTTTGATGATGATGGCTTCTCTTATCTACTTGTTATATTGTATCAAACATCTGTTATATCAATATCTCGATTATCGTTCATGCACTACACTCTACACTGTTTTATGTTGCACTCTGATATTCTATATTATTATTGAGATACTAATCATGTAGGTACAGCTGGGGTCAGGTATGGTCTTCTTTCCTATCTAATGATATAATGTATTGCCATTTAAACATGCCTATTTGCCTGGCTCATCGAGCCTGACCCAATCCTTGGTTTTTTCAGGTATCTTCTCTTCCGCTTTCTTGATTGGTGGTTTGTTTGACGGCTGATCCGTTGCCGCAGGGTTCAGAGGATGATGCAGTTTGTGCATCGTGAGGCGTCTATCATATAGATCTCTATTCTTTCATTTTCTTATAGCTGGCCGTGTTGGCCTAGGACTGAATAGTTAGTTTAATTACGGAAAGTACCTTGTAATCCTTTAAAGTGAAACAAGATTTTAGGGCCTTGTCCATTTACCTGCTCATATGAGATTCACACTTGATTATATTATTGGATTTTCCGCATCTCTTAGGTACTTTCTCGTAGCGCCCCGAGATTCGAGGCGCCCGGATTTTGGGGCGTTACATGTAAAATAGTCATTTCTCTTAGATTTCTCTTCCTTATGCATTTCTCTCTTTGGGAATGGGTGTAGAGATTGTAGATTCAGCTGTGGGAGCGATCTTAGAGCTATTGGAGTGGAGCCCAAGCTATTTGAGGAGCTTGCTTCCTCTTGAGGGATAAAATTCAGTGCAAGTATACGAACAGCGGTTTACGAGCTTGTCTAGGTTTGTACCATCTTTGGTGAAGACAGAAGCAGACAAGGTTATGAGATATATTTGGGGACTGAACCCTAATATCAAGGAGAATGTGACTAGTGTTACTTTGGCCACCTACGAGGAAAATCTCAAGATGGCCTATTGGGCTGAGGAGTCCATTAAGGAGAAGGCCATCTACAATCAGAACCTTCGACAGACTCAGACTCAGGGCAGGAGTCAAAGTATAGGATATCAGCAGCAATATAACCAATGGCAGTATCAGCAACAGGTCAGGAGGCCTAGGCCAGAACAGGCAAGGAAAGGGGAGTGTATTCACTGTGGCAAGAGCCACCCGTTGCAGAGTGTAGGAAGATAACAGGGGCATGTTTTGAGTGTGGTCTGCAGGGCCACTAGGTTAATGATTCCCTTAGTAAGCAATGGCAGGGCGTGAGAAACGTGGCTCATCGACCACCAGTTGCAGCACAGCTAGTGAGGCAGACACCACCTAATAGGCTGCAGCAGTCTAATTAGCAACAGCCTTGGGCACAGCAGCGGCAACAACTTAGGATTGTAGGACCTCAGCAGAATAGAGGGCAACAGAGGCCCCAGGGGTAACAATAGAGGCCTCAACAACATGGCAGGCTTTATGCCTTGGATCAACAGGAAGGAGATGAAGCAGGTGGAGTGGTGGAAGGTATACTCTCTATCTTAGATGTACCTGATAGAGTCTTGTTTGATTCTGGTTCAACGCATTCTTTTGTTTCTCCTATGTTTGTTGCATGCTTGGTGGGAGAAATAGCTCCATTGCATTGTATTTTACTTGTTAGTATTCCCTTAGAGAAGACTGTGTAGTGTGACTCCTATTATCCGGCGTGCAAAGTGCAGGTGGGAGCCTTCATCTTACCTACAGACTTGATCATCCTAGGGATAAAGGATTTCGATGTGATTTTGGGGATGGACTGGTTGTCCACCTAGAGAGCAGTCATGGATTGCTTTAACAAGACTGTCAGATTGCAAGTGTTAGAAGACATTGTTGAGATTGTTGGAGAGAGGAAGACCATGACCACGAGTGTCATTTCAACTTTGAGGGCATACAGAACGATCAGGAGTGGATGTGAAGGTTACTTGGCATTTATCACGGAGGATAAATTGTCCAAAATGGTGGAGGATATTCCTGTTGTTTGCGAGTTCCCGGATGTCTTTCCAGAGGAGATACCTAGATTACCACTCATTCGAGAGATAGACTTCACGATAGAGCTTGTGCCAGGGACGGCACCGATATTGAAAGCTCCTTATCTTATGGCTCCAGCAGAGCTAAGAGAGTTGAAAGTTTAGCTACATGATCTCTTGGACAGAGGATTCATGAGACCGAGTGTATCACCATGGGGTGCACCGATTTTTTTTGTGAAAAATAAAGATGGCTCGATGCGTATGTGCAAAAACTACAGACAACTAAATTAGGTTACAATTAAGAACAAGTATCCGTTGCCCAGGATAGATGAGTTGTTCGATCAGCTGCAGGGAGCACAACATTTCTTGAAGGTTGATTTGAGATCAAGCTGCCATCAGTTGCGAGTCAGAGATCAGGATGTGCAGAAGACAGCCTTCAGGATCAGATATGGCCATTATGAATTCTTGTTTATGCCATTTGGGCTGACCAACGCTCCGAGTGTATTCATGGCCTTAATGAACAAGATCTTTGCACCATGCTTAGATCAGTTCACAGTTGTATTCATAGACGATGTTCTAGTCTATTTGAGGTCCGGAAATGATCACGCAGAGCATTTGAGAGCTTCATTGCAGATCTTGAGAGAGAATCAACTCTACGCCAAGCTGAACAAGTGTGAGTTTTGATGGACCCGCTTTCTTTTGCGCTCCGGCGCTACCGAGGTCGGCGGACGTGAGAGTCCATCGGGTCCAACCCTTTCGCGTCCGGAGGCACATGAGGCGAGCATCAACATTTTTTGTATGGGTGTGCCAGATTTTCTACTCTACTTGAAATTGCAAGTGGCGGTTCAGAGATCCACCTTCGCGAGTAGAAAAGGAAATCAACTTTTTTTCTAGTTTTCATTGCACTTATAAAGAAAAGAGACATGGTTTGATTGCAATAAAAGGAGATTTCATTTGTTTTGCCATATATAAAATGCGATTTTTTGCAGTGAAAGGCAGTTTTTTTGCCGTGAAAGGCAATTTACAATTCTTATCAATAGTTAAAGACAAGAGTTGTGACTCTTTTTGTCTCTTTAAACAATACAAAATACAATGAAAAATAAGGAAAAGGGGATCTAACTTCTCAGGAGATTATGGGGACTCGTTCAGATTGACGGTCGCAAGCCATGTGTGGACTTCGCCCTCATCCATGCAGATGAGAACAGATGATGCTTTTGATTCGCTTGGCTCGGCTTAACCTCAATTTTTTAGAGGACAAAGAATAAAAGGAGGTCCTATATCTAATAAAAAGCTAAGTAGACGGGCTGAAAAACCACATCTAAGCCTTGTCACACCCTTTTCCTTTTGATTCTCTTTATCGATTTTTCTGGACCCTTTCTTCTTGGATTGACCTCCTTTTATAGGCCTTTGGTAGCCATTTAGGAGGGTTTATGGGCCTTCTTTATAATAAAGCCACATAAAGGGAGGAGTTACAAGTTTTAATTCATTTATTTTGTAACTCCTTTTCTTTGGCTTCTGATTGGCCGATGAAGAATTAAGGATTTTTATTGCCTTTAATCTCCATGATGGGAGGAGTTTCATGGTTTTAATGCCATGATTGCTTTGACTTGTAATTCCCCTTTCCCCGCTTCTGATTGGGCCGTCCGAAATAATGAGTTAATGACCGCATTAAGTTTCCATAAAATGGGTAGATTAACCGCATTAAGTGGTCGCCAGGTCGCTTGAAGAGTCGAGGGCTGTGCCGCGTCTTTTGAAATTCTTCTTGCGATGATTGCCGATGGATCTTCATATTGATCGATGTCGGATGACCATGCAACTTCAAACATTGATTGCTACCAGTGGGCCGATGCCACCTGTCCTGTCGATTTCTCGATCGATCGGGTAGAAAGTGAGCTTTCTTGGTCGGTCGGTTGGTGATTTTGAAGAGATCAATGATGATTTGAAGCTCTTGAAGACGGACCCATGATGTTGACGAAGATCGACGGATTTGGTGCCTCAAAATTCAAAATTTTGAAAAACCATAGGGGCCGAATATCTCGAAATGCAAAAAGGCACCGAATTCGGCGGAAATCCGGCAACCATGCACCCAGGGTCGCCGGCGACCATTGGGGATTTCTCCCCTTTTGGTCGCCATTTTTCCGATTCTTTTTTCTTCCATATTTTTCCTGACATTTTTGTACATATTCTGGCCTGATTTCCCTATAGAAAACTTGACGAGAAGCCTTACGTATCGGAGTGCAAAGTTTCTGAGTTTTTCGGGAAAGCCGAAGACTTTTGTCGCGCAAAGTTGTTGATCTGTCAGAAGCCAAAACTGGGACAAACAATGTCGGAATGACCTGAAGTTTGAGGTGAAGCCCCCTGAGTAAAAAATAAGACCAACCATAGCCTTTTGTTTGAGTTTTGAAGCCGTGTGGGGTCCTTTCGCCAGTAGACTTGATTCTGTCGCGAGGAAGATGTCGTGCTTTGATGTACGGTCAACCGATGTCCGATTGACTTGAATTTTGATAGGGAGCCTATTGGAGTCATTTTGAGACGATCCATTATCTCCGTTTTGGAAACCATGGTCTCGGGGAGCTTCTCCACCGGGAGGCTTGATTTGGCTTTCGAGAGTCAAAGTTTGGTCAAATGTTGTCAAAATGACCTGAAACTTGACATGTAGCCATTTGCAAGTATTTTGAAGTCACCCATGTGCTCTGTTTGATGAGTGATGGCCATAGTGGTTCTCGTAGCCGAGAGGCTTGATTTTGCTGCTAGAGGGTTGATGTAGGGTCAAACATTGTCGGTTTGACCTAAAACTTGGCGAGGAGCCTTTTGGAAGTATTTTGAGACCATCCACAGGCTCTGATAAAAAATTTGATATCTTTGATGCTATCGCCGCCGGGAGCTCATGTTCTGCTGCTGGAAGAGTGAAGTTAGGCCAAATAATGTTGAAATGGCCTGAAACTTCATATGTACTCTTCATTTGGTTGTTTTGACGGATCTTGCAGTTTTTGTTTGATTCTAACAAGACTTGATTTTTGAAGTAGCATTGCATGTTTTTTGGTAGGCCGCGGCTTCATGTAGCTTCTTGATGTTGAAGAGGCAAAGTGACATTTTTGGTGTCAACAAATGCCCCCTCGAGGTACAGCGATGAGTTGCCTAACTTTTGTAGTCGATGTGCCTCGAAGAGAACTTTGAAGGAAAGCTTCTGACTTAACCAAGGGTCATGAGCACTTTACTTCTGGTAGAGTAGCCTTTTGAGTTTCCAGGGGAATTTTCTGGTAGTGAAAGGAATCACGTACAATCTCAAGGCAAAGTTTTGGAAATGACATGATGGATTTGTATTTGGGTTTTTGGTTTGTCGTTTTGACCTTGTGACCTAACAAGCTGTATGTGGCAGGTTAGGGTGTCAAGTTTCATTTTTTGGTTTTGACCTTGTGACCGAACAAGCTGTATGTGGCAGGTTGGGGGGTCGGGATTTGGTTTTTGACCTTGTGACCTAACAAGCTGTATGTGGCAAGTTAGGAGGTCAGGATTTGAATTTTGATTTTTGGCCTTGTGACCTAACAAGCTGTATGTAGCAGGTTAGGGGACCAGGTTTTGGTTTTTGGTTTTGGCCTTGTGACCTAACAAGCTATATGTGGCAAGTTAGGGGACAGTGATTTGGTTTTTTGTGAAATGGCAATTTCAAGATTTTGGCTTAATTTGGTTCTTGAGGTTGGATTGTTTGGATTTTGGAAACTCATGAGGCTTGGATTTCTTTTTTGTATGGTCTAATAAACTCAAAAGAGGCATGGAACCATTTTTGTATACTCTTGGTAAGAGGGATTTTTCTTTGACTAAAAGCCTCTTTTAGTGCCTAGGTGGTCAAACATGGCTCATGTGGGCTAACCCATGGGACCTTAAGCTTTTAAGATGGCTTATATCTCATGTGGTGTCATTTTTGTTAAGAATATCTAAAAATATCTCCTTTGGATAGAGAATATCTAAAAATATCCTTACTTGGAGAGAATCTCTAATGTTCCCTTTTTTTTATAGAATATTTCAAAGTATCTTTTTTTTGGAGAGAATATCTTAAATCCCCTCTTTTTTGGGAGAAAATCTCTCTAATTGCTTTCTTTTGGGAAATAATCTTTTTAATTTCTTTCTTTTGGGAAGGTTACTAATTTGCAGCACTTACCTCCTTTCTTTTCTCCTTGTTTCCTCCTTTAGCTTGCTCTCTTTTATAAAAGCAAAGGGAGATTGGATCTCTTGCTCTTATTGTTTTCTTCTGCAAAAATCTCAAGAGTGCTTCAAGACCAAGAGTTCTTCAAGAATCTTCAAGCTTTCCTTTTTCTTCTCCATCAATGGCTTCAAGTAACTCTTCTTTTCTAAGAAAACGCCATTGTAGATGTAAGATGGTAAAAGAAGTTCCTCTTTCTTTTCTTCTTCTTTTTTTTCTCTTTCCTTTTCTTTTTTTTTTTTTTTGTTCAGAACATTTTTTCCTTTTTTTTTTACGTGTTTCTTCTCTCTTTTTTGTTCAGACGTTTTTTTTTTTTTTTTTTGGCCATACGGACAGATCCATACATACTTGGCTGTACGGCCATGTGGCAATGGGCTACGGCCAGTGGGCCAGCTCCCTTTTTTTTCTTTTTTTCTTTTTTTCTTTTTTATTTTTTGCTTTCCCTCTCCTTTTTTTTTTTTTTTTTTTTGAGGAGGTTTCTTGTTATTCTTTTTTCTCACCATGATAATGCGTTTTTATGCAAATCATGATGTTCATGCATTTTTTTTTTTTATGCATCAAATAAAAGGCTAGAGTTTCTAGGTCAAGCCAACATGAGTTTTGGCTTCGACAAAGTTTGATTGGTTTTGACCAAGTTGGGTTGGACTTGGTCAAACTTTTGTCAATGGTTTCCTAGCATCTAATGCATGACAATTTGTTTTCTATGCATGATATTTGTAAATTGAATTGGAAGCATGATATGATAGCATATACCTGGATATCTTCGCAAGTTTTTGGAGTTTGGAGCTTGTAGAATGTTGAGCCCTTCCCAATTTTATGGAGATTTGAGAGGCTTTGCAAGTTTGGAGTTTTGGAGCTTGTAGCAATGTTGAGCCCATCTTCAAGCTTCCTATTTCTTTCGGGGTGTTTCCCTTTTCTTCTGAATTTCCCCAGAACCATGCCAAAATTTTGCCGGATTTTTTTGTTTAGCGAAATTCTTTCATTTTGATGATTGATATTTCTTCTCTTTTCCAACCATTGCAGGTGGTTCCTCTAGAACGAACAAGGATAAGGAGCCTGTTATCAGCGCACCATGCCGATCTGCTAGATCTTCCAATGTGGCTGTTCAATAGGCCTGGGAGAAGGACCAGTATGTAGAGAGAAACTTGGAAGAGTGTGACTCCCTCAACAAAGATGAGATGAGGCAGCGATTGATCGCTCTCAAAGGTGAGGAGTTCTACAAGATAATAGTAAGCAATCGTCCTTGAGTCATGGACGATCAGAGCACTGTGCCCAAGTCTACCTTTCTCTTTGGTGATGCAGTCCCTTATGACATGACATACTAGAGGAGATGTTTTCAGTTCTCTTACACAGCTGATGGTGAGGAGAGGACTGTTGTTACCCGGTCGACTTTTGATCATACTATCTCGATCATGAGCCTTTATCCCACATGCTTTAAGAGGGAAGATCCTCCAAGCTGGGTGAAAAAGGACCAATGTGATCAAGACCGAGATTTTTGTTGGCGGTTCTTTCGGATATAGGGAGAAGTCGCATGGCCGTATGGACATGTTGATGTTGGCCAGCGGCTACCAGGGCTCTGATTATCCATCGGTCGATTTGAGACCGGTGGGACTTGGCATTTTCAGCAACAACTGGGTGAAGCCTTTTCGACTTCATGGCCATTTCAGTGCTGACTCTGATTGGGAGTTGTGGACTGACTGCGTCCTGCTGATTGGTGGCGCCGTTCTGAAGGAAGCCGGGATCTTTGATGTGGTCTATGCTTTTAGGGAGACCGTGATCTTTTCCGACGAGGCCTTCATGGCAATGTTGGAGTCGTTCTTTCCACAAACCAACACCTTCATTGTCACGAATGGTGAGATTGGTTTTTCTTTGAAGGAGCTGAGCGCCATTACTGGGTTGCCTATCTTTGGAAAACTCTATGAGGAGTTCGTGTTTATCGACAACATCCTTGAAGAGCGGTCTAAGGAATTTAGGCTTCTGTACTTTTAGCTTGTCGCCTTCTATGATTTTTTAAGGAGAAGGAGGGCTCGAAAGTCAGGTCCAACAGTTGGAAGAGTTTTAGCTCTTCGTTCCCCAACTTCTTTGATAGTAAGGAATCCTCTGATAGCGTGACTCGGGAAGCCAGAGCTAGGGATCCGGGTTTGAAGAAGACTTCAGTCATGCGAGAAGAGTTGAGGGATTTCTTCGTAAGTATAGACACCATTTGTTCCGACATCGCACTGCGGAGAGATCTCGCTGTTTACCTCACTTACTGGCTAGGTGAGGTTGTCTTTGCTGGTGGAGACGGAACGCACATATGGCCACATTGTATTTATCCGGCTTGTCAGATGGCGTTCGGAGAGTAGCTTTCTTTGGTGCCTGCTCTTTACTCTTATTTGTGTACCGAACTGCAGGCTGCTGCTTTCTTGGTTTGGGTTGGGCTCCCTATAAATAGGGTATTTTCGGCCCACATCTTTTACTCATGGTATGTATACCACTGTCCTAGCTTCCACCGGCTGCTTGCCGCACAGGATGATGACCCTCTTATGATTCTATTGGCTAGGGGTAAGGTCGTCTTCGAATCTCTTTTGTTTGCCCGTATGAGGATCCGACGGTTTAGGGACATCGAGATGGGGCAATTTTCAGTGAACCTTTCTCTGGAATTACGGAAGAAGGCTTTTGATTTTAGTGCCCCCCGCGACTCCACCAGGGCAGGGTCAGGAAGGCATTACTCCTTGACCAACGCAAAGAATGAGTGGCTTTTTAACATACGTGTTGGCATAATGGTGTACCACAAACATCTTTTCATCGACATCCAGCCGTATGTAACTTCCCATTTTGAGCTGTAGTTGGGCTTTTCTCAAGGCGTTGTTGGAGCGCCTTCGAGTATAGTGATGCGCTTTAGAGGTTTACAGGATGGAAAAATTGCATTTGCTTTTTATAGTGTTGAAGACACTACCGCCATGATTTCTTATCCCGAGCTATTGACTTTCCAGACTGCCGGCTTCACGAAGTGGTTCGTGGAGAGCTTTTCGGCATACCAGGGGCTTTCCAAGAAGGAGCTTGATATTAAGCGGTCTTCTGTAAAAGGCACCGGGAGATCGAATGGCGTCCGGCAAGAGGAAGTTTTGGCCTTCCTTTCTAGAGAGAAGCATAAGATAGCCTTTCTCGGTGAGCAGGGCGTCATCGGATCTGAAGTTGTCCGGGAAGTACCTGGCAAGGCCTTAGATCAACTGGAAAAGGAGGAAGCTGAGCTTGATGCTTGGATGCAAGCGGCACAGAGGCGAGCTTCCGTGGAGTCTACTGGCAGGAGCAAACTGTCCAGTGAGGGGTCAAGTGAGAGACTTAACTTTGACAGTGGGGCAGGTTCTTCTGAAAAATCAAGCCGTAGAGGCAAGAGGAAGTGGAGTCAGCATCGCAGCATGGGACAACACGAACACTCTCCTAATTTGGAAGTCCCTCTCACAATCAATGAGGAGGTATCAGGGAAAGCTGACGGGCCTCCGAAAAAAAGGAGCCGAGAAGAAGAGAGCATCGGTGAAGGCATGATTCTTCCTCTTTCTCTTTCTCTTTCTTTCATGGAGCTTTCCATGTTTAATTTGCTTTCTCCCCCTTTTTTTAGCAGAGGATGAAGACTTGGTGATGCCTGAGGTTCCGACCGATGAGGCGGTGACGGATCCGAATGTGGCATCTGAAGAAGGACCGAGGGACTCTGGAGTGATTCCAGAATCTCCAATTGGTATGACTTCTTTTGCTTTTCTTTTTTTTCTTTGGTCTGTGTTGTCGTTTGCTAACATGCTGCTTGCTTTCTTATCAGTTGACTTGCCATAGAATTTCGATGACTTTGAACCATCCATGGATGCAACTGTTGATGATGCTTCGGATGAGTTCAAGGAGGAAGAAAGTATTCCGCCATGCGTCAAAGAAGGTACTTTGTAGTGAAAACCCTGATGATAATGATTTTTTTCAACAGGATCATGTTCATAAATTTTTGTGTTTCATTGGCAGGTCCTGAAGTGATAGGAGAGATCCCATCGCTTTCTTCAAAACTAGAGCAAATGGTGCCAGAGATTGATTCTGAGGTAGGGACTTCTGCGACCAATTCTGACACGGCAGAGGTGAGACCTCATGCTGAGATTCCTTCCCAGTGGCTCCAATTGGAAAGAGTTTTTTTGTTACTCTTCTAACGGGGCATGGCATGAGCAGCCGATCGATGGAGAGGGGTGAATCTTCATCTAGGCCATCTCTTCTGTTTACTAAGAATGTGTTGGCGCGGGTTTTGACCTCTTGGATCGAGACTCTTTCTGGACACTTAGATGCCGGATTCGGCATGGTCCAGTATGTGCAGGATATTCTCGCTGATGCCGAAGAGGTTGGTTTAGATGTCACAAGTGCCAGGGCGATCGTTGACAGGATCATTCCACTGGGCAACAACTGGTCCGAGACCACAGTTTTCCCTGATGGTGACTCCTTCAAAAAGATGTTCCTGGACCCTGCTAATAAGGCTCAGTCTAACATGGACGAGACTACACAGAGCAGGAAGCAGTTTGTCCGAGAGAAGAACATCACAGAGTAAGCATCATTGAGCTGTGATGCGATATTGAACGCCTTGATACGGTAGTCATCGAGGCTAGGCAACGTCTTGAGCATTCACTACAAGAAATTTGGGGTTTAAGGACGACACAAATTTGTCCCAAAATGTACACATTTCATCACCAAAACTAATTAAGACGAAAAATTTTCGTCACCCATTTTGTTGCCAAAGCCTCGTCTCTAAAAGGTATTGGAGACGGAAAAAAATTCGTCATTGAAAAAGATAAATTTGTGACGATTTTATTTGTCTCCAATACTCTGTTGGGAACATGCTTGTAAGTAATTAGTGACAAAATATTTTGTCATTAAAGGAAGAAATTAGAGACAAAAATATTTTATCATAAATATAAGAAATAGAGACAAAATAATTTTATCGCGTTTAATATAAAGGAAGATGAAAAAAATTTGTCAAAGAAGCTACCAGTGGATGACGATTTTTTTTTCTCCAATCGACTCTGTGGGAACATACTTGTAAGTAATTAACGACAAAATATTTTGTCATTAAAGGAAGAAATTAGAGTAAAAAATATTTTATCATAAATATAAGAAATAGAGACGAAATAATTTTGTCGCGTTTAATATAAAGGAATACGAAATTTTTTTTTCAAAGAAGCTACCAATAGAGACAAAAACAAATTTACGAATTAACAAAATGAAAATATCCATTCATCATTACAAATAATTTCATTCTAATACAATAAAATAGTGTAATATCCACAATTGAATATCCACAAAATATCCACAATTCTAGTCTCTTAAACTATGTAGTGATGTTGGATGGTGTCAATGTCTAGTCCCTTCAGCTTCACCACTGACTCAACATGTCCCTTTACAGTGTAAAGTTCTCTAAGCCTGCAACAAACATCACAACATCAGACTTGCATTCATCTAAGTGAAAGTGGTAAAAGATAGCCATCATGTCATTAACCAACCTCCATCATGTCATTAACCAACCTTTCCGAAGGCTTCGCCACAAACCACTACATTGTCCCTTCTAAGAGTGCCATTCTGAACAATGAATGTGGCTACAGGTCCCTTTGATTTATGAAGACCCGCCTCAATGACAGTGCCCCTTGCATTTCTATGAGGATTGGCCTTCAATTTTTGCAACTTAAAATTTAGCAAAAATGCATAGTTAGATGGGAAAAGTTCACAAGTTTGCGAGGTATCAACTCACTTAAAGGACAGAGACAAGAATGTTGCATAGATAAAAGGACAATGCAAACATTCAGCAGATACAAATGATTGAAATCAAACATATGCTTACGTACCTCTGCAATAAGCATTACAGTTTCCAGCAAATCATCTACATTTTCCCCTTTCAGCGCACTTACCTGATTGATTAACTAAATATCAGTTCCTGGCCAGACTTCCAAGTAAAAGAAAAGTAACATGGAAAGATGCATGCACCATTTCTATGTTATAAAATAGAAGAGACCTAAACCATAGGGACATCACTACCCCAATCTTCAGGCATCGGGCCAAATGAAGAAAGTTCTTGCTCTATGTACCATATTCAAGGATTAATCTATGCATGTAGCCCTTGAACTTTAATTGTTTTTACCATCAGAACCATGTAGTTCATAGAGAGGTACCATCATCCACTTATATAACTTAAAACATAAATAAAATAAAATATATAACTAATAGGTGGGCTAGGCCCAAAGGCGGGTCTGTCCTGCATCAACATCCCGATTCATCAAGGAGATGGAAAAGGTTAAATAATTTCTGAAAGCATTCACCCATTAAAATTCCTACCTATCAACACCAAATTTTCCAACTGCACCGTCCTCCAAATTAGGACTTTTATGAACATGGTGGAAAGAGATCTCCAATGATTTCAATGGCCTCACTCTCATTTATGGTAAGTCCAACCACTGTCCCTTTCTCGCTCCTTCAGCCCACACAAGCCATTCTTCGAGTCACCTACTACTATATTCTTCGAGTCACCTGCTACTATGTTGCTAGAATAAGAATTTTAGGTAGCATAAGCCCTCTATTTCAGTGGACAGGATTTTACACTTACTCAAACCCAACACCCACTAGACTTGGAAATGCCAAAATCCCTTTTACCTTATCATCGTTCAATATTATGCCAGTATGGACATTATAATGCTGCAAATAGTTCTGTAAAAGACGATGCTGAATTGCTACTCTACTAGCACTAACTTGCATGTAGCTAATATAAATTATGTTCTTCATTTCCAAGGATAACCGCAAACTTGACAGAACAGTGTAACCAAGAAACTTCATTCTATATAATAGACAAATAAGCCAGAACACAGGATATGCACCTGTTCATGACAAATAAATAAACACAAAACTCCATACAATTGCATAGACAAAAAAGCTAGTTTTCATCTAACATACAAAGTTGCCGGCCTGAAAGATATCCTGGACCTGTGTATGCCAAATAAATAAATAACCACCACCTTTGTTTCCGTGTGAGATCAAGATGGAATCAATGGGGTCATTGGAATTTTATAAGAGAAAAAGTTAGTTCATTGTGTCATTTTGCAGTGGTGGTCTTTGGATTGTTACAGTTATACAATAAACAAACCCCAAAACAGGAAATGACAGAAACAGAAGGAAGAAACATCAAGTAGAAATGTACACACACCAAGAGACTGTAGTCCATGATCCTCTCTGCTTCCTGGTTGCCTGAGTAACAAAAGAGACACAGACCCTCCAATGCTGCCAAGCCATATATGCAAAGAGAAGACATTTGCCCATATCCGTTTGATATCACAAGCTCACTTCCATCAATAAAAACATCATCCTGCCCCTTGTATAGAATAATAATAATAATAATAATAACAAGAAAAAGAATATGAACAACAGCAACAGCAAAAAGATTGGGCGTGGCATATGAATCGATCCAATTGCAAAAAATCTAACACACTGCATACTTCAAAAGAGCTCTCAAACATAGCAGAAAGAGAGAGAGAAAGATCTCATTAACCCTTAAGAGAAAGAGAACTGAGGGAGGGAAAAAAATGGCGCCCACGAAAATGGGGAGGGAACGCTCACTAATGTATTTTAGAAAATGGGGAACGAGAACGCCTTTCTGTCTTAGGCCTAAGATTTTTTTTTGTGTTGAAACAACTTTTAAAGTTGGAGCAGTTTGAGACCTTGTCTGGTTAGAGAGGGCTAGTGACCGTTTCAAATTTCCGTCTCTATTTCACGTTTTTGGTGTAGTGCATTGGATAGATGTAACACTTCTTTTGATATAAAATCATTAGGATTGGTGCAAACCAATGGAATCCGGGGACTATTGGGGTGTGTGTGTGGTCCACTCGGATTGGTGATCAGGTGGACCCTCTAGGAAGTACAAACAACCAATGGAATCCAATTGCACCAGTAGCTTCCTTGCATGCTTCCACAAATTCCTTCACTGATCTCATCTACCTGATTCGGGCAAACAACCTTAGAAAAGTGCTCATCTCTTTTAAAACCCATTATCTTTGTAGATGTATGCTGTCAAATCTTCCACATATCCAACTAGGAAAGAGACTGTCATCTCCATCATAATTCATCTTTTAGAATGGTGGAAATCAAAACTTCCCATATTTAGCAATTCTAGATTTCTAATCCCTCAAGGTAAAATGGTAGGAATGATAGGTTTCCCATGTTGTGGTATTTGATGTTAGGATTGAACCAACACAGTTGAAATATTGTCATAGACATCAGCTGCATCTTATTGTAAATGAATCAACAAGAGGAAGTTAGTGATTACCTTCAATTCTGTAATAATGGCCAATGCTGCATCCAAACATGCACCAGATATCTGGCCATGCTCCTTTAGTTCATGACTAGGAGCATCCCCTAACCTTCCCTATGGATATTGTAGGAGGGTATCCGAGCTGAGGAGGTAACCGCTTGGGAGTCGCACAGCTGGACCCTCTACAGGGGATAGGCGGGGCCCAGGGCCCGCGGCTCATTTGTGTACACTTGGGGACGGCTTATTACGGTGCGTCCTTACATGCTTTTGGCTCCGTAGAGTGGCCTCCCCAGGACTCGAACCCGCAACCTCTCACCATGTGATAAAGGTATTTTGGGAAGCATCCTGGTACCACTTGGGCTACTAGCTCAAGTGGTACCAGGATGCTTCCCAAAATACCTTTATCACATGGTGAGAGGTTGCGGGTTCGAGTCCTGGGGAGGCCACTCTACGGAGCCAAAAGCATGTAAGGACGCACCGTAATAAGCCGTCCCCAAGTGTACACAAATGAGCCGCAGGGCCCTGGGCCCCGCCTATCCCCTGTAGAGGGTCCAGCTGTGCGACTCCCAAGCGGTTACCTCCTCAGCTCGGATACCCTCCTACAAAAAGGCCGGCCTTTTTGTAGGGACGCGAACTGAGGAGGTAACCCGTAGGAGTCGCACAGCTGGTCCCCCACAGGGGGTAGGCGGGGCCCAGAGCCCCGCGCCTATTGTATACACTCGGGTTGTAACCTTTGGCTGTAACCCTCATGCTTTTGTCCCGGGCAGGAGCGTGTCGCGTACCCAGGGGCCTCCCCAGGTTTCGAACCCGAGACCTCCTGTATAAAGGATAATCTGGGTGAAACCTGGTACCACTTGAGCTAGTAGGTGCAGAAAATTATGACCCACAATAAGAGGGTGCCTTATAGGACTTATCCGGGAAGATGATGTCGCCTGGAATGTCTGGATGCCGTCCGATAGCCTGAAAGGGAGAAGCAAACGGTCAGAGGACCCTGGCCTGAGCGGCGCAAGGCTCTCCGATGCCAAAGTCAGTGTATGAACTGGAACGATGGAAGAGAGGGAGAAGGGAGACAGAGTAAGAGCTTTGTGTGTAGGATTGTGCGTACCTTGCATGGTGTTTTGGGGGTCTATTTATAGAGGTTTGGATCGTATCTCTGAGAGGATATTTCGGTGTGGGTCCCATGATCTGACTGGGAAGTCATGATCAGCCCACAAAGTAATAAATGCAGTCTAATCCGGCCCACTCAGCATTTAATGCCAGTCGGGTCAGCCCACATTGCATTAAATGCTTGTCTTGTTGGGCCAGATTGTGTTGAGCGCCTTTGGCGGTAGGAGTACCAGCGGATCTTCCCTCGGGCCTTGCCCTGATGTGGCCTCAGCCGCTGGATGCTGCCATGTGGCGATCTGGTGAAGATAGTGGGCGGCTGGATGTCATATCTGTCCCACTAGCTCGTGACCCAATCCCTCCACGTGCCTGGTGACGTGGGGGATGAGGGGTCCAAGCAAAGATTCTTTCTTGCTTCGGCTACTGTCCTGGCTTCTTCAGCCGAGGTGGCTTTAGCCGAGGTAGGGTTCTTTACTGAGATGGCATCCGGGGTGGCCTTGCCGAGATGGACTCTTTGCCGAGATGAGGCCCGAGGCGGTCCAATGCGGCGCCTGTGGCCTGGAGGTGTTCGATGTCGGCCAAGGCCTCTGCCCTGGTAGCCGGGATAGGATCGGTGCCATGTGGACGGCACGCGGATGGCACGTGAGGATGTTTAAACCCGTCTGATGGTTGTGATTAGCTTAATCCTGCAGCTCTGGAAATCTCCCCACACAATTGCCCCCTAGCTTCCGAGCTCGCGTAGAACGTCAGCGCCGTGAGGTCGGGAGCTATGAGCCAGGTCTATCTGGGGGAGAGCCTCTTTCGGCCCTGACTAGCTGTCGCTTTTGGGTGATCGAGGTGATAAATGGCGTCCCCTATTCAATGCTGATTGACAGTTCGACGGCTCCACGTGTCGTCTCCTGGCTGGCTGTCTGTCTCTTCGAGGTCGTGCACGCCGTCTCATCAGGGGCGCAATCAAATTTTGAAATGATTTGCGCGCCGCTTCAGGGAGGCGCATTAAATTTTGGAAATGATTCGCGCGAAATCCAAAGGGGGCGTCCCTTGGCACGCCCGATTTAGGGTTTCTGAAAAGGGGGGCCTCTGCTATATATAGGGCAGTTGGGGTCTGCCCTATCCTTCGTTTGCGATTCTGAATCGGAGGCGAGCTTCAGAAGAGGGAAGGCTACTGTGAGGGAGCTTCACCTGAGGAGTGGCGCGCTGCTGAGGTTGAGTCTCTTCGCCGTCCAGTATCTTCGTTCTGCCTCCGTAAGTTCCTCCTGCTTTGCTTCTTCTTCTGCGGGTTTCTCTGGTCTTTAGACTGGGATAGGAATGGGGATTTACAGCCACTGGTTAGAAAGCGAGGCAGCGATCGAGGGCTTTAGATCAGCCTTTAGGATCCCTGCTGATGTCCAAGTCAGGGGTGCTGAACCCCGCGACTACAACGCTCGCGACTTTTCGGGAGGTTGGATGCCTTTCCCGCTGGTGGCTGTGATAGAAGGCGGGGTCCGATTTCCACTTCACCCGCTCCTTAGGAGATGCCTTAGTCAGTGGTGTCTCTGCCCCTGCCAACTGCTGCCGAATGCCTTCAAGATCGTGATGGGCACGGTCAAGTTGAATGAGGTCCTGGGCACCGACTTCGGCGTCTTCGACCTTGAGGATGTCTACGACATATGCAGGTCCGGAGATTCTTATTATCTCCGGGCTAAGCCAGGCCGGGACGGCTTCATCCGATACTTGGAGGATTCGAGCAAGTATGATGGAGACGATCTGCTGTACGTCTCGGGGAACTGGGAGTTTAGGGAGGCCGACACCGATAGAGGCTACCAGGTCCCACGCCACTTCGGCACCATCCCAAGTAAACATCCTTCGTGTTTCTTTTTTCATAAGTTTCCTTTTATTCCGCGGTGCTTATGCTTCTGATTGCTGCAGCTTTGAAGGAGCGGAAACGGGCTGCCAGATACATTTGGAAGAGGAACGATGCCTGGCTTCGTCTGGTGAAGCGGTACAGCGGTCACGACGGCAGGGCGGCTTGGTCGCTGCTGGGATACAAGCCGAAGTACCGCGGGTATCTGAGGGGCACCGTAGAGCCGATCCAGAGTGAAGGTGCCGGATCCGGGGTTGGTCAGGAGCAGGCTATTCCGGAGGTCGCAGAGCCCTCGCGGGCGTCGTCTGAAGTTAGGGCAGCGTCTGGAATCCTAGCTTCCTTAGCGGGATCGAGACTTCCCCAGGTCTCAGGAAGGGAATCGAGTCAATCTGCCCGATCTCCCTCGCCAAGATCCGAGATGAGGCACACCAGGCGCTTGTCCTTTGAGGATCTCGAGGCCTTGGCGCTTGGAGTGGAGGACGCCCGAGCCCCCCAGGAGCCGGTAGATTCTCCGAGGCATCCGTCTCCGAGGGCTCGGGTAGCTTCTCCTGCAGAGGTGGCGGAGGTTCATGCGCCCTCTAGCCCTGTTGATCCAGGGGTACGTTTGCCCCCAGCCGAGGTCGAGCAGGAGGGATCGCGGCCGTCGAAGATGCCGAGGACCGATGAGGGCCCTAGCTCGGCAGCTGCCCCGTTGCCCCAGGGGCCGCCGTTATGGGAGCCGAGCTTCATGCTTGAGCCGGGAAGGCCGATGACGATGGAGGATCGCGTTCTTCAAAAGATCGATCCCCAGGTCTTGGAGGCCTTAGGGCGAGCCTGCGCCCTTCCCCGGGACATGGAGCGGCTGGACACGTACAGCGATCAGAAGCTGATCCTGTCGATGTTGCAGTCCAACTTCGCGGTAAGTCTTCATTTCGCTTCGTTGAACCAGCGATTCAGCATCTGATGCTCTTTGGATCTAACATGTACACCTTATTTCTTTGACAGGCGGCACAGAAGTCCATGGCCGTTGCTGAACGGATCTGCAGGTATTGCAAGGACGCTGCCGAGCTGACCGTGGAGAAGAACGGCCTGCAGGAGTCCCTGGATGCTGTGAGCCAGAAGTTGGCCAAGGCAGAAGAGGAATACGCGGCGAAGCTCGAGCAGGCGAGGGAGGAAGCCGAGGCGGAGCGGACCAAGGTGGCCGAGCTCGAGGTCTCCATCTCGAAGATGGGAGACGATTACGCGGCCCTGCTTCAAGCCGAGACCAAGAGGGCGGATGAAGCCGAGGCGAAGCTTGAATCCGAATCCAAGAGGGCGGATGAGGCCGAGGCGAAGCTCGAATCCGAGTGCGACGCTGCATTCGAGGATGCCAAAGTGCAGGTCACCAACCACTACAAGGAAAGGGTTCTTGTGGTGAGGGATAAGGCTTGGGCGAAAGGGTGGCTTGCCGGCCTGAAGGAGGTCGGGATCTCGGAGGGCCACCGCTCCTTTCGGGAGCCGCCTCCGTACCCGCTTCCGGTGCCGAACTCTGCCCGTCCGTCTGGTGAAGCCTCTGACGCCGCAGCCCGTGCAACTGACCGGTCATGACCTCGGGACTTCGGGATTTTTGCTCTTTTGCTTTGTACTTTGTAATTTCCTTCAATTTGTATTTGCTGGACAACGTAATGAGTGAAACTTCCAATACAAATGAAGGTTTTTTGAAATACTCGTGCTTTTCTTTTTCAAGCTTGAGTTCTTCGATTGCTTGAGTTTGGTAGACAGCCCCCTTAGGTGATTTTTTTTTTTTTTTTTTGGTATTTGCGCCGATCCTCCGTATCTTAGGTGATCTTCATTGGTATTCGCGCTGATTCTCCGTATCTTAGGTGATCTTGAATAGCAATGAACATGATGGCGCGGCAGACGAGGGAGTCTGACGGGTGTCTCCACGTGGCGCCATGATCTTGAATATCAATGAACATGATGGCGCGGCAGACGAGGGAGTCTGACGGGTGTCTCCACGTGGCGCCATGATCTTGAATATCAATGAACATGATGGCGCGGCAGACGAGGGAGTCTGACGGGTGTCTCCACGTGGCGCCATGATCTTGAATATCAATGAACATGATGGCGCGGCAGACGAGGGAGTCTGACGGGTGTCTCCACGTGGCGCCGTAGGGTTCGCTGGTCAATAGTCGCGCCTTCCCAACAGCGCGTGGGAGACTTCGCCCCATAACTCCTTTTGGAGTCTGAGCCTCCCTCCATCCTATAAATAGGGGGAACAGGCTCGCCATGGGAGAAGGAAGGAACATAGGAACCATGTCTGAGAGGTGCCTGAGATTACTTGATCCGGGGGAGATCCCTGCGCCGTTGGACGGTTGCCCCCGAGGGGGGAAGGCTGTCGTGGCCTGCGCGCTCTCTGAAGGAATTCCCCGTGGGCCGCGCGCTCTCTGAACGCGGGTCCATGGCCACTGGCCCTTGGCCAGACAGAGTGAGGATGCGCTGCGAGGGGATGGTGGCGCATTCTCGTCCAACACGACCCTGTGCGCCCATCGTACGGAAGGCGGGTTGGAGCTCTGCTGGTCCGCGAGATTTCTTCAAGCTCTGCCGCTCCCACTGCCCGCCGAGGGTGTGGCAGAGCTCAGCGGGGTCCAGGGATCGCTCAGAACCTCCAGGAGCCCTCTGCCTGAAGAGTCAGTGACGCCTGAAGAGTCAGTGAAGATCAGAGTCTCCTAGCCTCTCTCCATTTTCTGTTTTTAGAGGACTGTGGTCCTCCTTTCTGTACTCTGCTTTCTGTTATGTATTTCTTGTAACGAAGCAGTTTGCAATGAATGAAAATGCATTTTCTGATTACCCAAGCTGTGTACAGTGCTTTTGAGTTCTTTTTTCTCCTTTGCGTTGTTCTGGAATGCTTGGATTTGTGTTTGAGTGCTGGCATTGACTTCGGCCAAAAGGGCTGGCTTTGGCCGAGACGAGATGCATTGTGCCGAGATGGGCCCATTCCATTGGTCTCGGCTCGGCGGAGCGAGTTCGGCAGTGGCCTTCTGACGGGTGTATGAACCCGGACTCCAGAAAACTGTCCTTGGCCGGACTGCCTTGAGGGGTTTATGAACCCAGACTTTAGGAAAGGCTGAGTGTAGGAACTGCAAGCCTCTTACAAGGCATAGAGCCTGTGTGCCCTGAGACACGGAATTTTAGGAAAGGCTGAGTGTATGAACTCGAAGCCGTTTCCAAGGCGTCGAGCCTGTGTGCCCTGAGACACGGAATTTTAGGAAAGGCTGAGTGTAGGAACTCGAAGCCGTTTCCAAGGCGTGGAGCCTGTGTGCCCTAAGACACGGAATTTTAGGAAAGGCTGAGCGTATGAACTCGAAGCCGTTTCCAAGGCGTCGAGCCTGTGTGCCCTAAGACACGGAATTTTAGGAAAGGCTGAGTGTATGAACTCGAAGCCGTTTCCAAGGCGTGGAGCCTGTGTGCCCTAAGACACGGGATTTTAGGAAAGGCTGAGTGTATGAACTCGAAGCCGTTTCCAAGGCGTGGAGCCTGTGTGCCCTGAGACACGGGATTTTAGGAAAGGCTGAGTGTATGAACTCGAAGCCGTTTCCAAGGCGTCGAGCCTGTGTTGCCGGAGTCGACCAGAGAGAGATTGATGACAAGGCAAAAGCTGCTTTTTATTGATTCCGAAGTTCGTTACATCTTTAGAAATAAAACTTCTTCAAATGAGATGCATTCCACGGTCTCGGCAATGGCTTGCCATCCAAGTCTTCGAGCTTGTAGGCTGACTTTCCTGCCAGTGAAACTACTCTGAACGGGCCGTGCCAGTTCGGGGCAAGCTTCCCCTCATTTGGTTCTCTGTCAGCTGGCAGGGTCTTCTTTAAAACGAGCTCCCCCGTGGTGAACCTTCTTTCCTTGACATTCTGATTGTATGCCCTGGCTAACCGTTGCTGGTAGTCGGTTAGTCTCAGGGCTGCTGCTTCACGTCGTTCGTCCGCCAGCTCTAGCTCCATTGCCAGGTTCGCTTCATTCCGACCTTGGTCGACCAGTTCTGTCCTCAGGGTAGGAAGGCCGATTTCTAGGGGAATGACAGCCTCCATCCCGTAGGCCAGAGAGAATGGTGTCGCCGAGGTGGACCTCCTTGGAGTTGTCCTGTACGCCCACAGCACGCTCGGAAGCTCTTCTGTCCATCTGCCCTTTGCCTTGTCCAGTCGCTTCTTCAGGCCGTCCAGGATCACTTTGTTGGAGACTTCTGCCTGGCCATTACTCTGTGGATATGCCGGGGTGGAGTAATGGTTTCTGATGCCATGTTCTTGGCAGAAATCTCTGAAGGATTTGGAATCGAACTGAGTCCCGTTATCCGAAATTAGGGTCCGGGGGATGCCGAACCTCGTAAGGATGTTTTTCCAAACGAAGTTCCTGGAGTCCCGGTCGGTGATGGAGGACAACGGCTCAGCCTCTATCCACTTGGTGAAGTAGTCCGTAGCCACTATCAGCCATCTTTTGTTCCCTGGAGCTCGGTGGAGAGGCCCCACAATGTCCAGGCCCCATTGAGCGAAGGGCCATGGACTAGAGAGGGGGCTCAGATCCTGTGCTGGCTGATGAAGTGAGTGGGAGAACTTCTGGCATTTCTCGCATTTTCTGGCGTAGACCTGGGCGTCCTTCTGCATGTAGGGCCACCAGTAACCCTGGCTGATTGCTCTGTAGGCCAATGAGCGACCTCCTATATGGCTGCCGCAGATTCCCTCGTGAATCTCGTACAGGAAGTCGTCCACCTTGGTCGGGTGGACACATTGGAGGTATGGACCTGTGAAGGACTTCCTGTAGAGTTTGCCTTCTGGAGAGAGCCAAAAGCGGGCTGCCTTGAGCCTGATCTTGTGGGCTTCTGTCTTATCCTCGGGGAGCTGGTCATCTTTCAGGTAGGCGACGATTGGATCCATCCAGCTGGGGCCGAGGTCAGCACAGAGGACAAGCCGAGACGACTGAAATTCTAGACTTGACCTCGACACTGACCCGACCTCGATGGTCCTCTTCTTTCCTGCTTCAACAGCGGAGGCCAGGTTTGCAAGCGCATCTGCGTGCGTGTTGGTATCTCGGGAGATCTGCCTGACCTCGGCTCTCTGGAATTGGGAGAGTAGCTTTCTTGCCAGGGCTAAGTAGGCCGCCATCCTGTCGTCCCTGGCCTGGTAATCTCCAGCGAGCTGGCTAGTTACCAGTTGAGAATCGCTGAAGATTTCCAGGTGCTGGGCTCCAAGGATTCGGGCGCTGTTCAACCCTGCGATTAGTGCTTCGTACTCTGCCTCATTGTTCGTCGCTTTGAAGTCGAGGGTGAAAGCCTGTTCTATGACCAGTCCCTCTGGCGATTGGAGAACTATGCCGGCGCCAGCTCTCTTGGAAGTGGATGACCCGTCGACAAAGATCTTCCATGCCGAGGTGGGAGAATGCTGGACTTCTGTTTCTGCTGGCTCTCGCCCTGTGCCCCCCAGTGCCGTGCCGAGCTGAGTCGGAGCCGGGTTGGGGCAGGCGAATTCGACTATGAAGTCTGCCAGAATCTGGGCTTTGATTGCAGTTCGGGGACGGTACTGTATGTCATATTGCCCCAGTTCAACTGCCCACTTTGATATGCGCCCTGAAAAGTCAGCTTTTTGAACAAAGAACGGAGTGGGTGCTCCGTGATCACCACAATAGTGTGGGATTGAAAGTAATGAGAGAGCTTGCGGGAGGCGGTGACAAGAGCCAGCGCAAGCTTCTCCAACAATAGGTACCTGGTCTCGGCATCGAGCAGGGTCTTGCTCGTGTAATAGATCGGCTTTTGAACTCCCTCGTCCTCCCTGATGAGGACGGAGCTCACTGCGTGATCCGAGACCGCTAGGTATAAATACAAAATCTCCCCCCGAGTTGGGGTGGAGAGTAATGGAGGTGACATTAAATAAGTTTTGAGTGCGGCCAATGCCTGGTCGCACTCGGGGGTCCACTGGAACTTCAAATTTTTCCTAAGCAGCTGGAAAAAAGGCCTGCACTTATCTGACGAGCGGCTGATAAAGCGATTGAGTGCGGCGGCCATTCCTGTAAGCTTTTGAACTTCCTTTGTGGTGGAGGGACTCTGGATGTCCTGGATGGCAGTGATCTGGTCTGGATTGGCCTCTATCCCCCTCCGCGTCACCAAGCTGCCGAGGAACTTGCCAGAGGCTACGCCGAAGGCGCACTTGGACGCATTGAGCTTGAGCTTGTAAGCGCGAAGGATGCCGAAGACCTGGCCGAGATCCGCCAGATGGTCGCTGGAGCGCACAGATTTGACGACCATGTCGTCGATATAAACCTCTACCGTTCGGCCGAGCTGGTCCTGGAACATCTTTGTGACGAGGCGCTGATAGGTCGCCCCCGCGTTCTTCAGCCCGAAAGGCATTACTTTATAGCAGTAAGTGCCGCGGGGGGTGATGAATGATGTTTTCTCCTCGTCGGGCTCATAAAGCGGGATCTGATGGTAGCCGCGGTAGGCGTCAAGGAAGCTCATTCGGTCGTGACCGGCGGTGGCGTCAATCAGTTGGTCAATCTTCGGGAGGGGGAAACTGTCCTTAGGGCAAGCCCTGTTCAGGTCGGTAAAGTCTACTCACACCCTCCATTTTCCAGTTTTCTTCTTGACGACCACCGTGTTGGCCAGCCATACCGGGTACTGGACTTCCCGGATGGCCCCTGCTTTTAGCAGGTTGTCGACCTCTTCCACGACTGCATCTGTCTGCTGCAGCCCGGTTCTGCGGGCCCTCTGCACCACTGGCTTGTGGTCGGGGTCGACGTTGAGCTTGTGGCACATGACCTCTGGGTCGACCCCGGGCATCTCACTTGGGCTCCAAGCGAAGACGTCCACATTCTGCATCAAGAACCGAGAGAGTTCGGCCCTTTCTTCGTCCGACAGCTGGGTGCCGATCAGGAAGAAACGGTCTGGGTCTGCCGGGTCCAGCCTGACCTCGGCTAGGTCCTCGATGCTCTTTTTCTCAGGGTCCCTGCCGATCTCGTCGAGACCCTTCTCGAATTCGGCCAGGTTGATGCGCTCTGGCTCCTTTACTGCTGGAACGGCGGCCAGCATGCATTGCCTGGCCTGCTGCTGGTCTCCCTTTACTGTGACCACCTCCACCTTGCCCTCTTCGTTCTCATGGACGAACTTCAGCTTTTGGTGGAAGGAAGAAGGAACTGCCTCTAGTTTGTGGAGCCATGTCCTGCCCAGAATGACATTGTAGGGGGAAGGGGCATCCACAACCAGAAAGTCGGCCGTCACGGAGGCTCCGCCAACCTGGGTTTCCAAGGTGATTCTACCCTTGGGGTAGACTGGTGTAGCGGACAACCCTAGCAGAGGTGCTCGGGCCTCCGTGAGGTCTGCTTCGGAGAGTTTCATCCGTTTGAAGCAGTCGTAGTAGAGGACCTCGGAGGAGCTGCCGGAGTCGACGAGGATCCTCTTTACGGTGAAGTCTCTCAGCTTCATGGTGAGGAGCAGGGGGTCGTTGTGAGGGACTTGGACCCCCTCTAGATCTCGATCCGAGAACGAGATGGCTGGTTTGTCGCGGCGGGCTTTCTTGGATGCCGGGGCGAGGTCGGCTTTCATCACTTCTTTCTCGTGCGAAGCCCGCCTGGCTTCGGCACGGGTTTGGGAGCTTCCCCGGGACGAGGAAGCGGGTGCCGAGGACGCCAGATGGATCACATTGATGATCTTCTCTGAGTCCTCGCTGTCTGGAGCCGGGGCCGTGCTCTGGTGAACCCGGCCCTCGCTGCCGCCGGCATCACCCTCCTTGATGAACTCTGGAATGTGGCCCTCTTTGGCCAGCTTCTCCAGATACCACTGCAAAGACCTACATTCTTCAGTCTTGTGCCCGTTGCCCTTATGGAAGGCGCAGTGGAGCTTGCTCCGGGAACCTTCGGTGGGTTCATTCCTCATGGGAGGAGGATACCTGAAGAACGGCTTGGATTTGATCTTGGCCAGGATGCGGTATATCGGCTCCTTGAAGACGACATTGACGCTCTGACTGGCGCTGGAGGGAGGTCTGGGCTTCCAATTGCCCCCAGACCTGGACGATGAAGGCTTCGCCGAGCTGGAGGCCCAGTCCCGCTTGGATTCCTGCTTCTGGGAGGGCCTCCCGCCTCTTTGCCGAGGCTGGCTGTTCTTCTGTTCGGGCTCTGGATGCCCGTCCTGATCCTTAGCTCGGATCTCGTCTTCTTCCCGGGCGATAAAGCGCTTCACCCGAGACATCAATTCTGACATGGATTCTGGAGTGTCCCCGGCCAAGTCCTTCCGCACGTCGCTGCCGGGGATCAGGGCATGCTGGAAGGCGTAGATGGATATCCCCTCCCTTGCGCCCTCGATCTGGCTGTAGATTGCCCAGAATCGGTGGGTGAACTTGGCAAGAGTTTCGCCCTGCTTCATTCTCAGGGCGATAAGATCCCCTTCTTTCTTGGGGACGACGGTGTATGCTTGGAACTTCTTCAGGAAGGAGAGCTGGAGCTCCTTCCAACTGGGGATCGACTGCTCTGGGAGAGAGCAAAACCACTTCAGGGGGAGGTCACCCAAACTGGAGGAGAAGATCTTACAGTTTAGGTGGCCCTCATTTCCCCAGATAGACATCTTCTGGGAGAAGTGTCGGAGGTGTGCAGATGGATCTGACAGTCCGTCGTAGGGGACGAACCGCGGGACGGAGAACTTCCTGGGCAAGGGGGTGCGCTCGATTTCCTTCGTGAAGGGAGAGCCCCCAAGATCAGTGTGACCGCAGAGCTACTTCTGGTCCCGCATGTCCAGGTTGTGCTGGAGAGCCCGCCTGACGCGCTTGTCGAACCACTCCTGCTCGTCGTCCTCCTCTGGAGTCTGAACTCTGGACTTTCGCTTGGGGCGGCTCGGACTGTGATGGCTATGAGTTCGGCCATCGCGACTATGGTGACTCCGGCTGTTGCTCGAGCCTTCGTCACGAATCTGGCCCCGTTTCTGGTCCAGATGATGTCTGAGGTCCTCACGAGGAGGCTGGGCTGCCTTGCTGGGAGCGCCCTTCTTTTTTCCTTGGGGCTCAGAGACCTCCCTCAAGGAGGCAGTCTGCACTGCCTTCAGCTGCTGCTGGAGCTTGCGAATCATCCGCTCTTGCTTCCGGAGTTGCTTCTGGAGGAGGGCAGCCTCGGGAGCCTCTCCGGGGGGGGTGAGCGTGGCGCGTTTCTCCCACGGCCACGGCTTTGTCCTTCCGAGGACGCTGATGCTGATGCTCATCGCGTCCGGGGTGGCGGGACCTCGTCCGCTGAGAGTGAGGTCTCGACCCCCTCTTGGAAAGGGATCTCGACAAAGAGTTGGGAGCCCAGGCGGCCCTCGCCTGCAGTCGTCCCTTGCACCGCGCGGGACTGCCCCTGAGGAGGGACTTCCGCTGGGGTTGTGTCTTGCACCGCGCGGGATTGCCCCTGAGGAGGGACTTCCGTTGGCGGTGGTGGCAGCGCGAGCGCTGCTCCTGAAGATTCTACGCCCTTCTTAGCTTTCGGAGGCATGGCTTCTGAAAGGATGAGGTTAGGAAGATTGGGAAGGTTTTGAGAGGTTTAGATGGCTGGGATATTTCTTTCCCACAGACGGCGCCAATTGTAGGTGCAGAAAATTACGACCCACAATAAGAGGGTGCCTTACAGGACTTATCCGGGAAGATGATGTCGCCTGGAATGTCTGGATGCCGTCCGATAGCCTGAAAGGGAGAAGCAAACGGTCAGAGGACCCTGGCCTGAGCGGCGCAAGGCTCTCCGATGCCAAAGTCAGTGTATGAACTGGAACGATGGAAGAGAGGGAGAAGGGAGACAGAGTAAGAGCTTTGTGTGTAGGATTGTGCGTACCTTGCATGGTGTTTTGGGGGTCTATTTATAGAGGTTTGGATCGTATCTCTGAGAGGATATTTCGGTGTGGGTCCCATGATCTGACTGGGAAGTCATGATCAGCCCACAAAGTAATAAATGCAGTCTAATCCGGCCCACTCAGCATTTAATGCCAGTCGGGTCAGCCCACATTGCATTAAATGCTTGTCTTGTTGGGCCAGATTGTGTTGAGCGCCTTTGGCGGTAGGAGTACCAGCGGATCTTCCCTCGGGCCTTGCCCTGATGTGGCCTCAGCCGCTGGATGCTGCCATGTGGCGATCTGGTGAAGATAGTGGGCGGCTGGATGTCATATCTGTCCCACTAGCTCGTGACCCAATCCCTCCACGTGCCTGGTGACGTGGGGGATGAGGGGTCCAAGCAAAGATTCTTTCTTGCTTCGGCTACTGTCCTGGCTTCTTCAGCCGAGGTGGCTTTAGCCGAGGTAGGGTTCTTTACTGAGATGGCATCCGGGGTGGCCTTGCCGAGATGGACTCTTTGCCGAGATGAGGCCCGAGGCGGTCCAATGCGGCGCCTGTGGCCTGGAGGTGTTCGATGTTGGCCAAGGCCTCTGCCCTGGTAGCCGGGATGGGATCGGTGCCATGTGGACGGCACGCGGATGGCACGTGAGGATGTTTAAACCCGTCTGATGGTTGTGATTAGCTTAATCCTGCAGCTCTGGAAATCTCCCCACACAGATATGATCCAATGACACTGAAATATTTAAAGACACAACAATGTCGGAAAATATGAGGTTGATATGAGGAAAAAGGAAAAACCAAAAAAAAAAATCAAGATAGTTCATAGAAGAGCAACTAAAATACAAAAATATGAACACAAAACAGAACATACTTAGCAATGTTAAGAATTGCCAAAAGTACTAAAAAAATGCTAGGACAGAGATGGACTTTTTTCATACAACCAGAAATTACAGGCAGGCCGAACATGTTTTCCAGGCCATGCATCAGAAGTGGAATGAGTAATGGGTCATCCTATGACATTTTCCTTGATAGGAAAATCCTTTTGCACAAGATCAATGGATTCTTTCTAATTCAATGTGGACCATTGATTTGACTGTCCTTTTGAAGGATGACAATGGTCAAGTAGCCTACAAAACAAACGAAATTAGCCTTTATAGATACATTCTCTAAATGAAATTAGCCTTTATAGCATAGCATGGCCCAGCCTCAACCTTAAAAAGTAAGTCCAGTTGCCACCATCTCCTACTAAAAGGTCTATAATTTAGGTTACAAAGCATAACACTCATTAACAATTGATTATTATAATGTAGGGTATTGTAATTAGCCTTTATAGATACATTCTCTAAACCATAATTTAGATAATTTAAGCAATGTAGCAGGTTAACCAAGATGGTATTCTTACATTACAGTGTCCCTGGCCCATACTGAATTTATCAAAGAATGACATAGCTCTGGGTTGTAAACCAATCCCACTAAACACTACCCTGACCTCCTCCATTCCTGTCACTCCAAATCATTTTTTGAGAAGGTTAAGCATTCATTCCATCAAACCCAAATTATAAACAAGCACATCCAAACGCACCGTCTTTAAATCCTCTTTGATCTTTGATGTGCCCAACGCTACCGTCTTTAAAGCCTCTTTGATCTTCATATCCAACTCCATTCTCTCCATCTTTGCATTTGTCTGAGCAATTTTCCTTTCTAACCTGCAGATCAGTGGACAATTAAACTAATAAAGGAGGCAATGATCAAGCACAAACAATGAAGAAAAACTCAGAAGCAGTGAGAGTTTTAATACGCTTCAGGTGCCAGGTTCTTCTTTGTCTTCCCATCAGCATCTTTCAATGGTGGCTTCCCTTTCTTAGCCCTACTCAAATCCACTTTAAGGGGGCGGTCGCTAATGAGCCTTTTGCTACCACCACAAGCGGTCGCCCGCTTTTGGCTCCGCCAAAAGCCAAATTTCTAGTAGTGTTTGGATCAAGTTTACAAAGCATATTCATACCAAGAGATCATCAGTAGAGGGAGAAGTTCATGGGACATGTCTCTCAGAGTATACAAAATGAAATGGACTGATTTGGGAAACAAGAACCAGTGAAGTTCATTTGGTCAAAAGAATATATCAGTTGGAACCGTTGAATTGATTGGTGTATATCAGCATTATCATCTTAAACTGCAGAAAAAAAAACAGAGAAAAGCATGAGTTTTGAAAAACGACAAAGATGGCCATACTAATAACAAGCAACTACCCAAGTTGAGAGCAAACCAAAATCACAAAAGGAGCAAGTTCTCAGATTACCTTGAAGGACAATAGGTTAGTATATAAGAGACTAAACAGAACAAAAAACAAAAAGGAACTGAATACACCCCTGTAACTACCAAAAGAAAGAAAAACAAGTATACAGAATTATGCAAAACTGCAGACAACACAGTAACATTGCACAGGAAATAAAAATGACCAAATATACTACATCAAAAATGCTAAGATAAAAAGGAAAACTTCATTTAAGAAAAAACAAGACTACTTCTGAAAATGAAATGAAAAGGAAGGAATTGAAATGAAAAGGCATATGGAAAAATTAATCAAAGAGAAAATGATGGGTTTGAACAAACATACCCCAAAAACATAGACTACGTACCCCAAAACCTTTGGATATAGCCACATTGCATTCTTGTTCACAACTTCTCCACCCAAAGAACCCATCTCTTCAAACCCCACCAGATTGAAGAAAACAACAGCCCTTGTAACAAACCCATCTCTTCAAACCACACACCAACAACATCCACACACCAAACAGCAGGTGCATGCCTTTTATGGTGCACATAGTTAGAGGTAATTCTAGTTACCTAACTCTGTTTTATCTGTGATTCTTCAGCAAAGATGAAAACAACTCACTCTCAAATGACTTTAGCTTTGTTTAAGCATGTGAACCATTCATTCATGTAGAAAAGAAGTTATGCACACCCTACATGGGATATACAAATAAGAATGTCCCAATGCATGCACCCATCAAACAACCGGGACCCTCTTGAATTTTACAATGCCAACCTTGACAATGACTTGCTTGGTCACATCCAGATGTGCCCAAAGCACTGATTTTTGCCCGACCTTAATCAATTATGACCTTTTAATTTCCCAACAGGTTTTCATTTTTGCAATAAAGCTTTGTCAACTTTCAAATAGTAACCATGGAGTATATATTTGGTGAGTCCTCTCTGTTCATTCAAATTCGCTTCCCACCGATGCTATTTACCCAAATAAATATCACCACAACTGGAATATATTAGCACTCAGCACCTTGCTTCCAATCACAAATACAATGGCACAACCACAAGATCTCTACAGACTACAGGGATGAAAGAGCAGTACAGCCTCCTGGGGCTTGCCAGAAACAACACTGGATCCAAGAGACACGGAACTGGAAGTGTCTCACTTAAATCTGGTTCCAGCACAGCACATCAAGTAATCTACCAACCACTATTAAATCCCAAAACAACAGGGAAAACGTCCCACATATTAAATATGAATCAACAGGGCTACATGTCGATGACCATGCAGATTGCAAACGAGACTCATCACTATTGTGATAAAGTAGCATCATGATTCATGAATAGCCCTTACAAGTAAGAGAAAAAACGAAATTGAATGCAAAAGCAAAACCAACAAAGCCTAAAAAAAAAAAAAAACAAAAAAAAAAAAAAACTTTCATTTTCTGGGGTGAAAGCTTTCTCTTTTAGAAAGTAGATTCTTCCATTTTTTGAAAGAACATGAATTGAAACAAAAGCGCAAAATCATATGCCCTAATTTCATTTGATTTGAATGAAAAAAAAGTATGATATGATATGAGGAGGAATTTTACTTTGATGAGAAGGATGAGCGTAACGGTCAATTGCTTGGAGCTCTCTTGCAGGCAAGCAGGGAAGGAGTGCTCGTTCTAGGGCAATGACGCAATCAATCATGTCGGCCTTGCTGCCTAGGGATTGCATTTGCAGCTGCTGCTGCTGCTTATGTGGAGGCGATTGATCCATTTTACTAAACCACACAAATCTCAAACCCTAACACCTCCCTCTCCCTCTCTCTCCATTTTAAAAGTTGCTGATTGGAGAGGTACATGGGTTTTTTCAAAAGAAGAGAGAAAGACATTTTAACCAATGTCTCTGCATGAAAGAGAGAGATCTCATCCCTGCACCACCTGGAAACCGAGAGTTCACTTCCACGCCAGAGAGGGTTTTCGATGATGGGTTGAAGATTTTGGGATTTTCGATGATGGGTTGGAGATTTGGGGGTTTTCGAGAGAGAGGGATGAGATCTCGGGGGATGGCAGGGGAGAGACGGTGAGATGAAGGTGATGCCGCTGCGAGGAAGATGGAGAGAGTGGTGGGCAGTGGCGTCTGAGGAAGATGTCAAAGCTGTTGCGAGGGGATTGGGAGTGGACGGAGGCGGCGACAAGAGACGATGGAGATGAGATTCACGCGGAGGGAAAAGAAAGAAATGAGTGAGGGATAAGAGGGAAAAGGGGAGGGCAGAGCGCGGGAGGGGAAAAAATAGTGGGAAGGAAAAAGAAAAGGTGGGGGTTGGCGGTCGCTAATAATACGCCCGCTTTTTCATGCGCCAGTACGGCCATTGGAAAAATTGGAAACCAACACGAGCACCTCGTTCAAGGCGAAATTAACTTGCAGGAACTGACTGCTCGTAAATCGGACTCCCAGTTAACGAATTAGACCTAAAAACGTTGGATTCTTAACACTTAGGTTCAGTTTGGCATCTCTACTTTTCTCCTCTTATTGGCTTAAAACTAATTGAATCCGGTTTTACCATGTTTGGTTAAAACTTTTACTGTGTCCATTTCAAATGGCATTAAGACAAATAAAGTCTGTTTCATGAAGTAAAAAAAAGTGGCAGATTCCAATCAGACAAACTCGTCTGAAGCGGATAGATGCTTGTCGCTACAGTGATATGGACGTCCTCATTGGACAGTCCAGTTTTTCTTTTCCTTTTTTTAATTCATGGGACCCAAAATCATGATCCGGACCGTTAGATATTTGCAGAGGTCAAACACGACCATGCGTCAAAATTTCAGTCGTTGATCTATCTCGGATCTCGAGATATTTGCAAAAAAACGTGAGCCCTTCGATCTAATATTTTGGACATTGTGCGCCCCATTATCATGATTCTCTTTGATTACAAGGAGGTTGATTCCTCCATATAAGGAACAAAATTAATCTAACACTGAAGGGGACTTATGAAATATTTTTTGTACAAATCTTATGAGGGTCAAAGTGTGTCTCTTGAGGGCACAGTTTCAGTGCTCCGAAATACAAAACCATGGCATTTTAATAAAGAGAAATAATTAGTAATAAAATATTTTTGTCTCCTTAAATACAAGAACAGAGAATTTATTATTGGTAACGAAATATTTTTATCTTCTACAACTTAACCTTATGAGACGAAAAATATATTCGTCGCGCAATCAATCACAATCAGCATTACGCAAGTAAAATTTATTAGTGACGAAATATTTTCATCTCCCACAACTTATTCTTCCGAGACAAAAATATATTTGTCGCCCATTTAACAGGAAGATGAAATGGCATGATGGAGTGTTTATTGGTGACGAAATATTTTCGTCTTCCATAACTTATCCTTATTGGTGACGAATTACGTTCGTCGTAAAAAAGAAAAATTATATTTTGTAACCAAAATGTTCGTCTCCAATGAGCTAAAATAATTCACCCCACAACTTATTCTTCCGGGACAAAAATAAATTTGTCGCCCATTTAACAAGAAGATGAAACGGCATGATGGAGTGCTTATTGGTGACGAAATATTTTTGTCTTCCATAACTTATCCTTATTGGTGACAAATTACGTTCGTCGCAAAAAAAAATTATATTTTGCGACAAAAATGTTCGTCTCCAATGAGGTAAAATAATTTGTCCCATAACTTATTCTTCTGAGATAAAAATATATTTGTCGCCCATTTAACAGAAAAATGAAAAGGCATGATGGAGTGTTTATTGGTGACGAAATATTTTTATCTTCCATAACTTATACTTCTCGGTGACGAATTACGTTCGTCGCAAAAATAAATTATATTTTGGGACAAAAATGTTCGTCTTCAATGAGCTAAAATAATTCGCGCCACCACAAATGAAATTGGTGCCTTATTTTGGTGACGAAATATTTTTGTCTTCCATAACTTATCCTTATTAGTGACGAATTACGTTCGTCGCAAAAATAAATTATATTTTGTGATAAAAATGTTCGTCTCCAATGAGCTAAAATAATTCGAGCAAACACAAATAAAATTGGCGCCTTATTTTGGTGACGAAATATTTTCGTCTTCGATAACTTATCCTTATTAGTAACAAATTACGTTTGTCGCAAAAAAAAAATTATTTTGTGACAAAAATGTTCGTCTCCAATGAGCTAAAATAATTGGCGCCAACGCAAATGAAGTTGGCGCCTTATTTTTGCAGACGAAATTTTGTTTTTGTCTCCTATATTTTTGAAAAAAATTAAAACAAACGACAAAATTTATATTTCGTCCTCTTTGGGTGTTCTTTTAAGACAAAAAAAATTTTCGTCATCAAATTTCGTCACAACAGCCTAGATTTCTTGTAGTGATTTGAAGGCGCAAGTCGCCTCCAAGTGGGCTGCTTTAACAGCGGCTCGTGGCAGGGGGAGGTCTCTGATTCGCCAGGTTGAAGACGCCGATCGGGTTCTCAAAGAGAGGACTCAAGAAAACGCATGGTGGCGAATTGCTTGGAAGAAGCTTCCCGGTGTCGAAGACGAGTTACAGCATTCTCCAACATCTCATGGCAGATTTCTGAAGAAGCATGCCTTGGAAGCTTTGACAGCCGAGGCCAAAAGTTTGCTTGAGGAGCCGAATCTTTAGCTGGAGGCCATGTTTGGCTGAGCTCCTAGTCTCTCTTTTTGTAACAAAACCTCTTTTTTTTTGTACCACCCACATGTTTTTTGTACTCTTTTTTTCGTAGTGGTTGTGAACACTTCTCTTTTCTTTTGTATTCCCTCTTATCACTTAAATCCTTTTGTGATGAAAGCAATAGTTAAATGGGAATGTTTGTTTGAGAATTTGATCAAAAGTTTGTCATTTTGTGAAAGTCTTTTGTCAAATGATTGTTTTGGCGTGGGAGCCAGATTTTGTTTGTGGCATGAGAGCCAAATTTGGGTTTGTGGCATGAGAGGCAAAAAAAAATTTTTGGCGCGAAGGCCAAGGTTTGTTTGTAGCATGAGAGCCGGTGTTTTGGGTGAAAGCCAGGTTTTTTTGCATTTATAGCCGATTTTTGTGGCATTGATAACCGATTTTGGCATGAAATCTAGGTTTTTTGGCATTTATAGCCGATTTTTTGTGTGAAAGCCAGGTTTTTTTTAAAGCCAAGTGTTGGTTTGTTGGCGTGGAAACTAGGTTTTTTGACATTTATAGCCGATTTTTGTGGCATTGATAGCCGATTTTGGCGTGAAAACTAGGTTTTTTGGCATTTATAGCAGATTTTTGTGGCATTGATAGCCGATTTTGGCGTGAAAGCCAGGTTTTTTGGCATTTATAGCCGATTTTTGTGGCATTGATAGCCGATTTTGGTGTGTAAGTCGGGTTTTGGTTTTAAAAAAATACAAGTATCGACTAAAAGTCGCCTCCTGCTGAATGGTCTTGCAAGTATTGATGGAATGTCACTTCCCTGCAATTTTGGAAGTATCGAATGTGGTTCGCATTCTTCCGATTTTTGGGTTGTGCGAGTATTTGTTAGATCTCGTGATCACTGAGAGGGGGGGGTGAATCAGTGATCTCTTTTAACCAGGTCCTTGCTAACAACAATTCAAATCAAACCACACAATTGACACCAGATTTTACGTGGTTCACCAAAAGGCTACGTCCACGGTTCAATCCCGTCCGAACAACAATCCGGTACAGGTCTGAATCTTATTTAGTCGCACCGACGACAAAGAGCACCAACCCTTAAATTCAGATAGCACCAACTATCTAGGAAGCACCGACTCCCTTAGGTTTCAGATAGCACCAACTATCTAGGAAGCACCGACTCCCTTAGGTTTCAGATAGCACCAACTATCTAGGAAGCTACAACTCCCTTTACAATTTGTCTGCACCCACAGACAGGATCACCAAACCCCAAAACACCAAGCACCAACTTGATGATTACAGCAAAGAAGATAAACTGATCTACAGCCCTTTCCCCTCTACAATTCTCTCTCTCTCAATCCCTTACAAATAGAAATCTAAAGCATAAAAGAGAGACTTATCTTATGAACGAAAATACCATCTTCATGAGGCTTCAAATTCGTCCACACTTGCTGTAGAAAACGTCAGCACATCAGCACAACAGCACCACAACAGCAACACAGCCACAACACTCTATTCTCTCCAAACTCTCTCTTTTTCTCTCTTCTTTCTCTCTTTCTGTTGTGTCTTTTCTTGGTGTTTATGAACGACCCAAGCATGCCTTTATATAGGTTTTAGTAACCCCTAATTGTGTTTAAAACGGGCTACAATTCGTTTAGAAAGAGTCCCAAACAAATTAGATAAGTATGCTGAATTTTCGTGCTCAACTTCTAATTCTGCGCAACTCTGGTTCCCGTGCTCGGTCGACATCATACTGTGCTCGGTCGACATCATACACTGACTGGAAATAGTCACTTATCGAGCTCGGTCGACATCCTGGGGTCCCGGTCGACCGAAGACACACTGTGTCACGAAAATAACTGAGAGCTACCAAAATCTGTTTTCTGCAGGTTTCTTCTTGCTCGGTCGACCGCATGAATAGCCCGGTCGACCGCGTGCTCTGCTTCAGGAATGCTGAATTCCTGAACTGTGTCAACTCTTATTTTTCTTTTTAAGCTCTATCAATTCCACTCTTTCAACACATGATTGAGACATAGTGTTGACAATAATTCCAATACAATTTGATGCTTGAGACACCAAACACACCAATGCTTCAAGATTCAACTCAATGCATCTCAAATTCCAACAATCTCCCCCTTTGGAATTGTTGGCAACACTTGGAACTTCAACACAGACACTTGGAACATGTTGACATCATAGAGCCTTTTTAGAACAATAAACTCCCCTTGGATCATGATCTTCTCATTCACTATCTTGATACCAATTTTCATTCCAATCTTCCATCTTCCTCATGCTATCATATTTCCATCTTCTTAGCATAAGACTAACTTCAACATGCATAAAGTCTTCTCAGCATAACTTGATACCAATCTCCAGATAACCTTCTCAAGATGACATGCATATCAACCTTTCCATGCATAATCTTCTCCCCCTTTGACAATAATTCCAAAGGGACCAATCTAGGAGCAAATAAGATATTCAACGAATTCATTGCTCCCCCTTTCTGGCACATCTCCTAAGGTGTAGGAGAATGAGTAACTCCTAATTTCTTTCGGAGATACTCGAAGACTTCCTTTGGCAAAGGTTTTGTGAAGATATCAGCCACTTGCTCAGTAGTAGGAACGTATTCCAACTTTACCTCACCATCTGCAACTTTATCCTTGAGAAAGTGATAGCGGATTGCAACATGCTTAGTCCTTGAATGCTGAACTGGATTCTTGGAGATATGAATTGCACTAGTGTTATCACAGAGGATCGGCGTAGGATCTGTTGTTGGAACTCCTAAATCAGAGAGCATTTGCCGCATCCATAACACTTGCGTACAACAAGTTGCCGCTGCAATGCAAAGCATAAGCATAAAATACTTATCTCCATTGGTGCTTTGAGTCCGCATCGGTCCACAGAGATCAGTGTGTACCAGCTCAAGAGGTTTCTTCGTATGATGCTCCTTCGTCTTGAACATTACCCTCGTTTGCTTTCCCTTTTGACAAGAGTCACAAATGGGGTTTGAAGGCTTTTCAACTGTAGCCATACCTCTAACAGCCTTTGAATTGCAAATCTTTGACATGTTGCCAAAGCTTAGATGCCCAAGGCGTTTGTGCCACAACCAACTCTCTTCTGACCGACTCAATAAGCATGTCTTTTCAGCTCCATCTGACAAGGTGTAAAGATTTCCAGCTGTCCTTGACCCAGTAGCCACTGTTTTGCCGTTGCTACTCTTCTTGATAGCAAACCCATTCTTAGTAAAAACAATTTCGTGGCCCTTATCACAGATCTGGCTCACACTCAACAGATTGTGTCTCAATCCAGACACATATAAGACCTCTTCAGATCTGATCTTGTTTGCCATCAGCTGAACAACACCTTTTCCAACAATTTTGGCACCATCATTGTTACCAAACTTTACCGAACCACCTTCATAGTGCTGTAACTTGATGAATTTTTCTTTATCACCAGTCATATGACTCGAACAGCCACTATCAAGGACCCATGGTGCTGTCTTCTTTTGTGCATTGAAAGCGGTTTGCACAATGAGAGATTTCTTGCCTTTTTCTGCACTTTTCTTTGCCCTCCAAGTTTTGACTAACTTGGGTTTCTTTTCAACCTGAATTGGTTTAGCAGTAGGCAGCCTACAATCCCTAGCCATGTGTCCAAAATTATGACACTTGTAGCACTCAATATTGTGGCTATTTAGGATTGAGAAAGGGTTCCTTCTCACAACTGGGCTGTTTCTCACATAGAATTTACAATCTGCCCTTCTATGTCCATACCTATTGCAATGATAACAATAGCCATAAAATTTGTATCTTTTATATGGCTGGTTAGGCTTCATGTCCTTTCTCACTTGAATGGGCTCTTTTCTAGGCAGTGTGGGCTTCACAGAATTGGAAGGTGTAGTAACTTGCTTTACAAACACCGTCTCTACAGAAGGTGTAACCTTAGAAGATTCTCCATTCTCAAATCCTATTCCAAATCTGAAGTGAGGGGGTCTTTGAACTTTCAAAATTTCATTCAGCTTCAATGTACCATTGATAGCTTGAAACTCCTTGAGCTTTTGTTTCATTTGCATATTTTCAGTCCTTGCTCCAAGGATTTCATTCTCAAGTTTCATCACTTCCTCAGTTTTGGTACAGATTTGTATTTCTAGGACATCTACCATTCTTTTATACTCTTCTAATTCAGTTTTCAAAGCAATAACTGAAATTTCAGATTCATGAAGAAGTTTCAGATTTTTCTTACTTGATCTTCGCTCCTTGCTAAGCTCCTCAAGTGCAGCAATGAGCTCTTCTTCAAGATTCACTTCAGCCTCCTCTTCGTTTTCCAGCTCTTGCTCATCGTCTTCTTCAATAGTAACCATGAAGAGTGCTTCAGTCGCCTCGACTGATTCATCATCGTCCGAAGATTCAGACGTGCTGTCATTATGCTGACTGATGAAGCTCTTTGCTTTGCCCTTCTTTCTGAAATTCTTCTTCCATTTACTCTTATCAACATAAGAGTCATTATCATTGTCTTCTTTCAGCGGGCACTTCGCAGCAAAGTGGCCAACACCGCCACAATTGAAGCATTTAAAGGGTAGCTTCCCTTTATACTTGCCATTGCTTCCTTTCTTCAGCCTTCTAATAAATTGAGCCTCAAGCTCATCATCATCAGAATCATGACCAGCAATCTCTTTTGCCTTTTTCTGAACTTTGAAGGCCGCTTCTCTATCCGATGAAGACGTCTTACCTATGCGCATCTCATAGGCAGTGAGAGAACCATGCAACTCATCCATTGAAAACTCGTTCAGATCTTTGGCTTCTTCTATGGCTGAGACTTTAGAATCAAACCGGGGAAGGAGAGATCTTAGAACCTTTTTGACGATGACTGGTTCTTTAATCTCCTCTCCTAGTCCACGAATGTCATTCGTGACTTCATTCACCCGTTGCATGTAAGAATCAACATTCTCGTTATCCTCCATGCGAAGAGACTCAAATTGGGAGCGATGAGTTTGCAATTTCGCTTCTTTGATCTTCTCATCTCCTTCATGGATGCTTTTCAGCTTATCCCAGATTTCCTTGGCTGTCTTGCATGCTATAACTTTGATCAGCTCGCTGTCAACAAGGCCGCTAAAGAGTGCATTCTGCGCCTTAGAGTCGTTGTCTGCTAACTTCTTCGTTGCAGCATCAGTGGGTACAATGGCAGAATTGTAACCGACTCTGACAGTCTCCCAGACATCATAGCCAAGAGATTTGATGAAGGCCTGCATTCTAATCTTCCAAAAGCTGTAATTAGAACCATCAAACAACGGTGCTTTCATATTCGCTGTGCTGGTTGCCATGTGATTTGACAAAGATCACCCTTAGCGTGTTAAGCTTATCAAGGGAAACCTTACGCTCTGATACCAATTGTTAGATCTCGTGATCACTGAGAGGGGGGGGTGAATCAGTGATCTCTTTTAACCAGGTCCTTGCTAACAACAATTCAAATCAAACCACACAATTGACACCAGATTTTACGTGGTTCACCAAAAGGCTACGTCCACGGTTCAATCCCGTCCGAACAACAATCCGGTACAGGTCTGAATCTTATTTAGTCGCACCGACGACAAAGAGCACCAACCCTTAAATTCAGATAGCACCAACTATCTAGGAAGCACCGACTCCCTTAGGTTTCAGATAGCACCAACTATCTAGGAAGCACCGACTCCCTTAGGTTTCAGATAGCACCAACTATCTAGGAAGCTACAACTCCCTTTACAATTTGTCTGCACCCACAGACAGGATCACCAAACCCCAAAACACCAAGCACCAACTTGATGATTACAGCAAAGAAGATAAACTGATCTACAGCCCTTTCCCCTCTACAATTCTCTCTCTCTCTCAATCCCTTACAAATAGAAATCTAAAGCATAAAAGAGAGACTTATCTTATGAACGAAAATACCATCTTCATGAGGCTTCAAATTCGTCCACACTTGCTGTAGAAAACGTCAGCACATCAGCACAACAGCACCACAACAGCAACACAGCCACAACACTCTATTCTCTCCAAACTCTCTCTTTTTCTCTCTTCTTTCTCTCTTTCTGTTGTGTCTTTTCTTGGTGTTTATGAACGACCCAAGCATGCCTTTATATAGGTTTTAGTAACCCCTAATTGTGTTTAAAACGGGCTACAATTCGTTTAGAAAGAGTCCCAAACAAATTAGATAAGTATGCTGAATTTTCGTGCTCAACTTCTAATTCTGCGCAACTCTGGTTCCCGTGCTCGGTCGACATCATACTGTGCTCGGTCGACATCATACACTGACTGGAAATAGTCACTTATCGAGCTCGGTCGACATCCTGGGGTCCCGGTCGACCGAAGACACACTGTGTCACGAAAATAACTGAGAGCTACCAAAATCTGTTTTCTGCAGGTTTCTTCTTGCTCGGTCGACCGCATGAATAGCCCGGTCGACCGCGTGCTCTGCTTCAGGAATGCTGAATTCCTGAACTGTGTCAACTCTTATTTTTCTTTTTAAGCTCTATCAATTCCACTCTTTCAACACATGATTGAGACATAGTGTTGACAATAATTCCAATACAATTTGATGCTTGAGACACCAAACACACCAATGCTTCAAGATTCAACTCAATGCATCTCAAATTCCAACAGTATTGACTAAGCATCACTTCCCCGTGGTTTTCTAGAAAACCATTTTTTTGCGGGTCGTAAATTTTGACCTAAAACTATTTTGGCGGTAAAACGCAGGGTGGACTATGGTGGAAATCCCTGAATCCTGATTTTTGTTTCAAACCATGAATTTCTGGTTCAAAGGTCGAAAATTTTGGTCAAGTTAGGGAAAGGCTCCTAAACTTGGATTTTTTTGAACAATGAAACAATGAAAGTAAGCATTGTTATGAGTTTCTTTTGTTTAGAAATTTCAACATAAGGATGAAAATTCTAAAAGGAGTGGGTTTGACGAGCAAGTACCTAGAAATAGGCTTTGGTCGTGTAGGCGTCGCTCTGACCCAGTGGGGTAAGTCTTCAAGGGTAATACTGCTTCAAGAACTTGTCGTTGATGGGCAGCATGCATCTGTCACCCTCCATGTTTAGGAGTGTTAGGGATTTTGTAATATTGCAATTTGATGGATGCATTATTCATTTTAATCATCATTTGAATTCTCACACATGCATTGATTTTGAAATACTTGCAATCTTGATTTTGACATGCATAGTTTTTAAGACTTTCAAAACTTATAGTTCATGCATGTTTTGATTTTAATTTGGACGCATTCAATTTGAAAAAGAGTTTTATAAATCAAGCAAGCCATTTGTTTTAAAGTTTCAAATCTTTGTTGGCTTTTTATGTTTCATGTTCTTAAAAGACTTAGAATGATTTAAAACATGTTTTCCAAGCTTCATTTAATGGCCCAAAAGTCCCCAAAAGAAAAATCTTTAAATTATGCTAAATTTGGGAAATTTGGTCCAGGGACCCGGTCGACCCACAGTGAGGTCGGTCGACCGACAGGCTCAGTCGACTGACCTCACTGAGGGTCGACCGAGAAAAGAACCATTGGCTCCTTTTTTAAACGGTCAGATTTATGACTGTTGAGGCTAGGTCGACCGAGTACAGGGGTAGGTCGACCAAAGACTCGCTGATACTCACTTTTTGAGTATAAATATGAGTTATCCCATGAGAAAAAAAGGTTGAACAATTTAGAGCTTCTAAGCACTCTTTGAGGAGTTTGGAGAGAAGAAAAAGGGGATGAACTAAGAGAGACCAAGAGGGTCATTAGTAAAGCTCAAGCTTGGATTAATGAAGTTAAATCTCCAAGTAAGCTTTGCTTAAACTAATCATATGTTATATGCTTTGTTTAAATCATTGGAAAATGTTTAATAGCATGATAACTATGTCGTGTTGAATCCATTCTTCTTTTAATCTTTGATTTTATTGGATTCTTCACCTAGATTCAAATCAAGTTTGTTTTAGAAAACTTCTTAAACATGTTTAGTCAAGATCTTTGATTTCCTTTATAACCTGTTTCTTTAACTTGTCTGAATCCTCGTTGTTTTCATTCTATTTGAAGTTTAGTTAAACTAGTTTGTTTTGAAAACAACATTGATTATGCATCACATGTTTTAGACATTATTAATTTCATACAACTTGTAATCTTTTGATTTTCATAACATTAACAAGTTAATTTTTTTTACATGTGATTTGCATATATCTTCAATCAAATCTTTTTATTAAGAACTTTAAAATGCTTTGAGCATATATTTTGATTGGACTTATTTTTAACTTGATTGAAGTTTTCACACACACACTTCATAAGCATTCATCTTTGTAATTCTTAGTGTGTTCATGTGAGTTGTTTTACAATTTCATATCCGCCTATTTAGAGGCAATTTATTTGAGCTTAAATTTTAATCTCTTAGGGTGTTTTGTGAAGACACTTTCTTTGAGAGAAATCATTTGATTGTAAGGTTATTGCTTAGCCATATAAAAGCATTGTGTATAGGTTATTGTTTAGCCTAGGAAAACAACATTGTAAGGTTATTGCTTATCCTTGGAAAGCATATTGTAGAGGTTATTGCTTAGCCTTTTGAAAAGCATAATAGTGGGAATCTGGTGGGGTGTTGTGTCACAAGCCGGTAGTGGATGTAGGCATTGAGGCCGACCACTATAAATCTTTATGTACTGGTAATTGCTTTTGTGGTGATTGTTTTGTTAAGCTTCCGCATATTGTTTGTTTAATCATCTCATGTGACTAGTTTATTTTAAAGAAATTAAAATTGGTCATAATTAGTCATAAAGTGTAGCTCACCCTATTCACCCCCCTCTAGAGTAAGGATCCAGGACTTTCAATTGGTATCAGAGCCTCGTGCTCTATATTTAGGATCAAGTGTTTGGAACTCTTGATTAGGTGTAAAAACCTAGAGTTTAAACCCTAGTTGTGTACTTCATGAAAATCATTAGAATGGATTCCACTATTTTAGATTGTGTAGATTCATGTGTAGATTCTTCTAGACCCCTCATTCTTCCATCTATTGGAGATTCAAACATTGAAATTAATGAATCTCAATTTGAATTAGAATAAGAAGAAAATGATGAAAATGAAATTGACATTGAACAAGCTTATGAAGAATTGTATACATTATCCTTAAAGCTTGATAAGAATAATAAAAATTAAAAGAAGAATTTAAAAAACTAAACAAAGAATTAGTCTCTTCAAAAGATGAACTTAGAGAAAAAGAAGAATTAATAAATTATGTAGAATCTAAGTACATGATCTCTTTGCATAATCTATCTAATAATAAAGATGATCTAAGAGAATCAAAGATAGATTGTGATAATCTTAATAAGGAAAATTCTAAACTAAGAGATCAATTAAAAAGGCAGGATGAAAACATTAACAATTTAGAATCCAAGTTAACCATTTCTATGGAAAATTTATCTAATGCACAAATTAAGATAAAATCTCTAGAACTTGGATCTAATATTATCAATGAAGTTAAATTTGAATTAAAAACTAAAATATGAGTGCAAATTTACCCATAGTGAAGAAAATTTTGAAAAATTATTTAAATTGGGTAAATCTAAAAGAGATAGGACGGGTCTTGGTTATGATAGGAATATTTCACATGACCCTAAATTCACCAATACATTTGTTAAAGGTGAGCCCTCATTCTTTAGCACTCACACTTCCTTGTCCATGTCTAAATGTAATTATTGTGGCATTGAAGGACATTTTAGGTTTGAGTGCAAACAAAGGAGAAGCAATGTGTCTAAACCCATCTTTAAACCAAAGAAAGTAAAATCAAAATCTATGATGGATAAGACACTAAAAACCAATGAAGACTCCAAGAAGACTAAATAAGTAAAACCTATTAAAAGGAGTCTCCTAAAATAGATTCTAAAAAAGTTAAACAAGTTAAACCAACTCTAAAAGAATCTATTAACAAAAAATTTCTCAATCTTCCTCCCATAACTCAACAAATGAAAGAACTTTTGAAGAAAGTTGCAAAGTTAAATCTCAATTTCAAAAGACAAATAAATGGAGGAAATAAGAAGAAAAGAAAAGGAAACCAATCCCCTAACAAACAAACTCACCAACCTCCAAAAAGTAATCAACAACCTAAGCCAGATTTAGTTAAATCTAAACACCATGGTGATAAGTCTAAATTGAAAATTTATCAAGTCAAATCTCCTATAGTTGGTGAGACATTTAAGTTAGATCTCAAAGTCGAACCCTCTCAAGACCTTAGGTGGATTCCTAAAGTTATATACTTAGACAAACCTTAAGACCTTGGACCTCATTGACCAACCTATCCTTTATAGTTAAATCATATTGTTGGTCATGTTGCATTTGCATTTTGTTATTTCATAGTTACATTTCTTTAAATGCAATGTTTATTTGTAATCAATTGATTTTGTCTTCATGCACCATTCTAGTTAAATATCATGGTTTTCAGAATCATTTGATTATAATTTCATCATGTTAGATTTTCTTTTTGCTCTCATTTAGTTATATCTCTTGCAATGCATCTCTATACATGATCAATTGATTGTGATTTCAAAAGCTTTCATAGCTAGATTTATCATAATCAATTGATGTTTCAAAATCATTTGTGTGCATGTCTTAGTAAGATTTGTTTTGAAAAATAAATGATTTGAATCAATTTAATTTTTCCATGATTTTCTAAGTTTTACGTTCATATGGAAAATTATTGTTTTGAAAAATCAACTTGTATGTGTTTCAAATAAGTTATATCTTTTAAAATGCAAGTTGAAAAATGATTGATTTTCATTCTATGCTTTCTAAGTTAGATTCTTTTTATGAAAATCAAACTCCTTGATTTACTTGAAATTCAATTGGTTAGAACCTTATAGTTATATTTTTTTAATTGAATGTGTTTTGGATAAATGCATTTTCCAATTGATATCAATTAAGTCATACATGTTTTAAATCAATTTGTATGAACACTTATAGTTATATTCTTTGGAATACAAATTGATGATTGATAATGTGTTTTCTTCAAATTCATATATTGTTGGATTTTGTTATTTAAATGATTCGAAGATTATATGAATGGAAATGCTTTAAAACCATTTTAGTTGTTCTCTTCAAAGCGTGTTCCATATTCTCATTTCCTTATGCATTTGGATGTATTAACTTAAATGGAAATGAATGTTGGTATAGGAAATTTGCATTCTTGCTCATTTGGTTACATTTTTTTTATGCAAATGTCTATTGGTTCCATGTATGGTTGTGATCTTAGTTAAATTTGTAGATATCATACCAGAACTCAAAAATCCATCTTTTATGATTTCTAGTTATTATTTGAAATTGATGGTTATGATGTTGATTCATGTATATTCTTTAAGTGATATCATCCTTATGTATGTTTCAACTTCATAGTAGTGTTCTTGATCATATGAACCTCTTTGAATCCATTCCTTGTATTTCATAGTTATATCTATTGTTTGATGGATATCTTATAGATGTAGAATTCATATGATTTGACACTTTGAAAATTGCATGTTCTTTTAAGTCATATATTTTCTAAATGCAATTTCTCTTGTTCATCACTATGCTCATTAGTTATATCATTTAAAGTGATGAATATCCTTTTATGATGCTTGATTTTGTAATTGTCACATTCTATTAGCATCATAATTTTCGTGTTTGCCACCTCACATGCACTTATAGGTAAATCACATGACCACCATGTTTATGTTTTCATAATTTTGGTTGGTTAATGGTGAGGTTTTGGCTTCATGATTGAACTTCATTTCATTCATCTTGTGCATGATAGTTATATTTTTTTTTATTGAATGAAATGATTTCAGTATATTCATAGCATATGATTTTCATAGTTATATTATTTTATTCTATGTTTAGTATATCCCAATGACCTTGCTCTTTATATTGGTAATTTGATCATATTGAGCTTTATGGTCAAATATTATTATCAATTGAATCTAATCCTTCACTTGAAGTTAACCCTCAATTGGTTTAAACCATCTTTTTCTTGTACCAAATAGTTATATCCTTGTCAAAAGTTTGACAAAAGGAGAGAATGGATTGAGGGGGAGTAAATCTTCAGATGAAGTATTAGTTTTGATCAAATTCACCCTTATATTGGCTCTGATACCCTTATAGCTTATTACTCAAGCATGATAACCTGTTATGTATTTATTAACAAGTGCTACTAAAAGGTATTTTCCTTGTTTCATGTGTGTAGGTACCCCTCTTCAATTGATACCTTTGCAATTTAATGGCAAATGGGGAGAAAGTTCTCAAGTTTAATGGCAAGGGGGGAGAAAGAATTAAGGGGGAGAAATTGTTCAAGCTAACCAAAGGGGGAGAGAATGCACATCTTGCCAAAAGGAGAGTGCATGGTCAAAGGGGAAGAAATGAAGAGAAGAAAGCTTGGGAACTAAAGAAGTTGCTTGGCGAAAGAAAGGAAGATGAAATGAAAGCTTGAAGAAGAAAGCTTGGGAGCTAAAGAAGTTGCTTGGCGAAAGAAAGGAAGATGAAATGAAAGCTTGAAGATTGGTCAAGCTCCAATTATCAAGGAGAATGAAGAAAAAGAGCTAGAGCCCAAGCTAAGTGAAAAAGCATCCAAAGAAGATTTCAAGACTTGTTCAGCCAAGAAGGAGCTGAAGACTTTGTATGAAGAATTAGTGTTGAGTAAAGGTTTGCCATCAAATTGCAAAGGGGGAGATTGTTAGGGATTTTGTAATATTGCACTTTGATGGATGCGTTATTCATTTTAATCATCATTTGAATTCTCACACATGCATTGATTTGGAAATACTTGGAATCTTGATTTTCACATGCATAGTTTTTAAGACTTTCAAAACTTATAGTTCATGCATGTTTTGATTTTAATTTGGATGCATTCAATTTGAAAAAGTGTTTTATAAATCAAGCAAGCCATTCATTTTAAAGTTTCAAATCTTTTTTGGCTTTTTATGTTTCATGTTTTTAAAACACTTAGAATGATTTAAAACATGTTTTCCAAGCTTGACTTAATGGCCCAAAAGTCCCAAAAGAAAAATCTTTAAATTATGCTAAATTTGGGAAATTTGGTCCAGGGACCCGGTCGACCCACAGTGTGGTCGGTCGACTGACCCATTGGCTCGGTCGACCGACCTCACTGAGGGTCGACTGAGAAAATAGCCGTTGGCTCCTTTTTCAAACGGTCAGATTTATGATCGTTGAGGCTAGGTCTACCGAAGACTCGCTGATACTCACTTTTTGAGTATAAATATGAGTTCATCCCATGAAAAAAAAAGGTTGAACAATTTAGAGCTTCTAAGCACTCTTTGAGGAGTTTGGAGAGAAGAAAAAGGGGATGAACTAAGAGAGACCAAGAGGGTCATTAGTAAAGCTCAAGCTTGGATTAATGAAGTTAAATCTCCAAGTAAGCTTTGCTTAAACTAATCATATGTTATATGCTTTGTTTAAATCATTGGAAAATGTTTAATAGCATGATAACTATGTCGTGTTGAATCCATTCTTCTTTTAATCTTTGATTTTATTGGATTCTTCACCTATATTCAAATCAAGTTTGTTTTCGAAAACTTCTTAAACATGTTTAGTCAAAATCTTTGTTGTTTTCAATCTATTTGAAATTTAGTTAAACTAGTTTGTTTTGAAAACAACATTGATTATGCATCACATGTTTTAGAAATTTCATACAACTTGTAATCTTTTGATTTTCATAACATTAACAAGGTAATTGTTTTACATGTGATTTGCATATATCTTCAATCAAATCTTTTTATTAAGGACTTTAAAATGCTTTGAGCAAATATTTTGATTGGACTTATTTTTAACTTGATTGAAATTTTCACACACACACACACTTCATAAGCATTCATCTTTGTAATTCTTAGTATGCTTGTGTGAGTTGTTTTATAATTTCATATCTGCCTATTTAGAGGCAATTTATTTGAGCTTAAATTGTAATCTCTTAGAGTGTTTTGTGAAGACACTTTCTTTGAGAGAAATCATTTGCTTGTAAGGTTATTGCTCAGCAATATAAAAGCATTGTTTATAGGTTGTTGTTTAGCCTAGAAAAACAACATTGTAAGGTTATTGCTTATCCTTGGAAAGCATATTGTTGAGGTTATTGCTTAGCCTTTTGAAAAGCATAATAATGGAAATCCGGTGGGGTGTTGAGTCACAAGACGGTAGTGGATGTAGGCATTGAGGCTGACCACTATAAATCTTTGTGTAGTGGTTATTGCGTTTGTGGTGACTGTTTTGTTAAGCTTCCGCATATTGTTTGTTTAATCATCTCATGTGACTAGTTTATTTTAAAGAAATTAAAATTTGGTCATAATTAGTCATAAAGTGTAGCTCACCGTATTCACCCCCCTCTAGGGTAAGGATCCAGGACTTTCAAGGAGAGCATATGCGCAAATGGAGAAAACCTTATCGATGACGTAGGGTTCCTCCCATTTTGGCTCAAACTTGCCTTTGGACTTGTGAGTGAAAACCATTGGTTTTTTTACCGCAAGGACCAAGTCACCCTTTTTATAGGCGCGTTGTCTGACCTTCTTCTCGAAAGATCCTGCCATGCATGCTTGGTAAAGCTCAATGCTTTGTCGAGCTTCGAGCCGTCTCTCGTCGAGATTGTCCTACTCTTGGAGTCGCAACTTCACAAATGACTGTAATTGAGTGCCTCACCAAGTTCGAGAGGTTGTCTAGATATGCTCCAGAATTGGTAGACACGGTTAAGAAAAAGATCGCTAAGTTCCTTGAGGGACTTATCCCTATCATAGAGAGAAATGCTACCGAGGTTGTGCCACCTGCAACCTTTGAAGAGGCTGTCATGAGAGCATACAAATTTGAGAATTTTAACATCAAGATCCTCAGGATCCAAGGAAATAGTCAAGGCCATCAGCAGAACTACCAGCAACATAAGAGGCAGATGCCAGAGCAGAATACCCAGAATCCAGTGGTTTGTATCCACTAAGGAAAGAATCATGACAGTACCCAATGTCGTACCGTTTCGGGGGCATGTTTTAGGTGTGGTTCAATGAACCATCAGATGAGAGACTGCCCAAAACCTGGTGGGCAAGGTAATGGGCGGAACCAACAACAACAAGCAGCAGCACCCGGCACCACCTCAGAATGCACCGGTTGTTAAAAATCAGGCAAGACCACCACAGCAGCAAGCACCACAGCAGCGGTATAGACCTCAGCAGCAGCAACAACAGGCCTGTTAGCAAAGGCAAAATCAGAATCAGCTTCCTCTATGGCAAAATAGGAATACACAACAATTAAGGAAACAGCAGGCTCAGAACAGGCCACAGCAACAAGGACAAGTTTATGCAATCAATAGCGCTGATGCAGAGGCTGCAGACAACGTAGTGGAAGGTGCACTTCTCGTTTGTGGATTTGAAGCTAGGGTTTTGTTCAACCCTGGCTCTACACACTCATTTATGTCTCCAAGATTTTCTAAGATGATTGATATGCATGCTAGAGAACTGGACTTTGTTTTGATTGTGGCTACCCAAGTAGGTAAAGAAGTTGTGTAGAACTTTTTACCCTAGTTGTTCAATCATGATAGGCGAGTGGTGTTACCGAAAAATCTCATTTTATTGAGTATGCATGATTTTGATGTCATCCTAGGGATGGACTGGTTAGCAAGGTACCATGCCACTATGGATTGTTTCCATAAGACCCTCACCTTTAAATTAGAGGAGACACAAGCAGGGGTGTTATTTCAGGTGGAGAGGAGGAATCCTTGAGCAGGGTTTATTTTAGCATTAAAGGCCGATGGACTTCTAAAAAGTGGATGTGAGGCATATTTGGCGTTTATCCCGGAGGATAAATGGTCCCAAGGGGTGGAGGAGATCCATATTATTTGGGAATTCCCGGATGTTTTTCCATAAGAGATTCCAGGGTTGCCTCCTATTAGGGAGATTGACTTCACCATTGAGCTACTACCTGGGACAGCTCCAATTTCTATTGCACCATACAGAATGGCTCCAGCAGAATTGGGAGAATTAAAAATTCAATTGTAAGAATTGTTGGACAAAGGTTTTGTTAGACCTAGTATTTCACCATGGGGAGCTCTAGTTTTGTTTGTCAAGAAGAAAGATGGTTCAATGAGGATGTGCATTGTGAAAGTCCGGGATCCTAACCCTAGAGGGGGGGGGGGGTGAATAGGGTGATCTTCAATTTAATGGCCAATTTAAATTTCTTTCCAATTTACTTTTAACTAGTGATGATTAAGTGAGTAAGTGCGGAAGATAAACAATTCAATCACCACAAGCCATTCACCATTACACAATGATTTATAGTGGTTCAGCCTCAATGCCTACATCCACTACCGGTTTGTGCTCAACACCCCACCGGATTTCCACTATTTATGCTTTTACAAAAGGCTAAGCAATAACCTTTACAAAGTTGTTTTTCTAGGCTAAACAACAACCTATACACTATGCGTTTCTTAGGCTAAGCAATAACCTTTACAATATATTTCTTTCTCAAGAAAGTGTCTACACACTAGAAGAGAAATAGATTAAGCTCTTAAAAGGTGCCTCTTAATTAGGCAAATATGAAAGTGAAAATAAACTCACACAACACACTAAGAAATGCAAAGATGAATGCTCATGGGGTGTGTGTGTGTAGAACTTCAATCAAGTTGAAATTAAGTCCAATGAATTTTATGCTTAAAACATTTCAAAATTTAAAGCACATAAATGATATGATTGAAGTTGAATGCAAATCACTTGAACAAATACAAACTTGTGAATGATATGAAAATTTAAAGATCACAAGTTGTATGAAAATGATTAATACTAATCAAGTGATGCATGTGTAAAGTTGTTTTCAAAAACAAAGGTTTAACTAAAGTTCTAAACAAATTGAAAACAACAAAGAAAGATTCAAACAAGTTAATGTATCATCCTATACAGAAATCAAGGATTTAGACAAAGCATGATTAACACAGTTTAAACAAAACTTGGTTTGAAATCAAGAGGTGGAATCCAAAACATGTGAATCAAGGATTAAATAAGATATGGATTCTGTTAGGATTTCGTATTGCAATTTGATGGATGCATCATTCATCTTATTCATTCATTTGAATATTGTCACATGCATTGATTTTAGAAATCTTGAAATCTTGATTTATACATGCATTATTTTAAATCTTGTAAACCTTATGATTTATGCATGTTTTGGTTTTAAACATTGGACGCATTTTTAGTTTGAAAAAGATTTTATAAATCAAGCTAGCCATTGGTTTTAAATGTTTTAAATTTTGTTTGGCCTTTTATGTTATATGATTTTTAAGCACTTGGATTGGTTTAAATCATATTTCCATGCTTGGTTTATTGGCCCAAAGTCCCCCCAAGAAAATCACTTTGAAAATCCCATTTTTGAGAATTCTGGACTTTTACCGGCGGTCAAACGGGACTTTTACCGGCGCTTTATGGCCGCCGCTAAAAGCAGTTTTTCAAAAATTAAAGCCGTTGGGTTTCTAACCGTTGAGGTGTCGGTTGACCGACAACAACCTGTGGGTCGACCGACAAGGAGCCGTTGGACCACTTTTTCTATAAAAAGAAACTCATTCCTTAAGCATTAGTGATGATCTTTGAAGTCCTTCTTGAGGCATTTTGAAGCAAAAGAAAGGGGATCAAGCTAAGGAAGGCTAATGGTAAATTAGTAAAGCTAAAGCTTGGATCATTAAGTTAAATCATCAAGTAAGCTTTACTTTTATTAATCATATGTTTTATGCCTTGAGTAAATTATTGGTAAATGATTTGTAGCATATAAACTATGATGTGTTAAATCCATTACCTTCATTCAATCTTTGTTTTAGATTGTGATGGATTTCTCACTTTGATTCAAACCAAGTTTTGTGTTAAAACTTTATAAATCATGTTTTGTTAAAACCTTTGATTTGTTTTATAAACATGTTTCATTAACTTGTTTGAATCATCTTTGTTGTTTTCATACATTTAGACCTTAGTTAAATTAGTTTTTGAAAACAACATTGCACATGCATCACTTGATTAGTCTTAATCATTTTCATACAACTTGTGATATTTAGATTTTCATATCATTCACAAGTTTGTAGTTGTTCAAGTGATTTGCATATAACTTCAATCATATATTTGAGTGCTTTAAACTTTCAAATGCATTAAGCATACATTAATTGAGCTTATGTTTTAAACTTGATTGAAGTTACCACACACACATATCATGAGCATTCATCTTTGCATTTCATTGTGTTGTGTGAGTTAGATTTACATTTTCATATCCGCCTACTTAGAGGCATTTTACTTAAGCTTTAATTGTAATCTCTTATAGTATTTTGTGAAAACACTTTCTTGAGAGAAATCATTTGATTGTAAGGTTATTGCTTAGCCATATAAAGCATTGTGTATAGGTTGTTGTTAAGCCTTGAAAAACAACATTGTAAGGTTATTGCTTATCCTTGGAAAGCATATTGTTGAGGTTATTGCTTAGCCTATTGCAAAAGCATAAATAGTGGAAATCCGGTGGGGTGTTGGATACACAAGCCGGTAGTGGATGTAGGCATTGAGGCCGAACCACTATAAATGATTGTGTAGTGGTGATTGTTTTGTGGTGATTGTTTGGTTAAGCTTCCGCATTTTGTATGTTAATCATCACATGTGACTAGTTAGTTGTAAAGAAATTAAAATTGGTCATAATTAGTCATTAAGTGTAGATCACCCTATTCACCCCCCCTCTAGGGTAAGGATCTCCCTTGGACTTACAAGTGGTATCAGAGCAAGGTTACTCCATTAGGGCTTAAACACCCGGAGTTGATCCTCTCTATCTAGATCAAAACCCTAGTGTTGTTTTTCTATGAAAATCATTAGAATGGATTCCACTAGTTTAGACTTTGTAGATTCTTGTGTAGATTCTTCTAGATCTCTTCTTCCATCTATTGGAGATTCAAACATTAAAATTAATGAATCTAAATCTAAATCAAAAGAAGAAGAATATGATGAAAATGAAGCTTATGAGGAATTGTACACATGGTCCTTAGAGCTTTCTAAGAAGAATAAAAGATTAAAAGAAGAATCTAAAAGGCTAAACCAAGAATTAGTCTCTTCTAAAAATGAACTTAAAGAAAAAGATGAATTAATAAATTGTGTAGAATCTAAGTTCATGATCTCTTTACATAATCTATCTAATATTAAAGATGACATAAGAGAATCAAAGATAGATTGTGATATTCTTAATAAGGAAAATTCTAAACTAAGAGATCAATTAAAAAGGCAAGATGAAAACATTAACAATTTAGAATCCAAGTTAACCATTTCTATGGAAAATTTATCCAATGCACAAATTAAGATAAAAACTCTAGAACTTGGATCTAATGTTATCAATGAAGTTAAATTTGAATTAAAACTTGCCCATGAAGAGCTAAACAACTTTAAGGGAATTGTAAATGAATTAACAAAAGTTAAAAATGAAAATTCAACCCTTAAAAACCAAGTCACTCAATTTGAAACCTACAAACAAAAGTATGAGTGCAAATTTACCCAAAGTGAAGAAAATTTTGAAAAATTATTTAAATTGGGTAAATCTAAAAGAGATAGGACGGGTCTTGGTTTTGATAGGAATATTTCACATGACCCTAAATTCACCAACACATTTGTGAAAGGTGAGTCCTCATTCTCTAGCACTCACACTTCCTTGCCCATGTCTAAATGTAATTATTGTGGCATTGAAGGACATTTTAGGTTTGAGTGCAAATCAAGAAGAAGCCATGTGTCTAAAATCATTTTTGAACCAAAGAAAGTTAAATCAAATTCTATGATGGTTAAGACACTAAAAACCAAGGAAGACTCCAAGAAGAATAAACAAGTAAAACCTATTAAAAAAGAGTCTCCTAAAATAGATTCTAAAAAGGTTAAACAAGTTAAACCAACTCTAAAAGAATCTATTAACAAAAAGCTTCTCAATCTTCCTTCCATAACTCAACAAATGAAAGAACTTTTGAATAAAGTTGCTAAGTTAAATTTAAAATTCAAAAGTCAAATAAAGGGAGGAAATAAGAAGAAAAGAAAAGTGAACCAATCCCCTAAGAAGAAAAGTCACCAACCTCAAAAGACTAATCACCATCCTAAGCCAAATTTAGTTAAATCTAAACATCATGGTGATAAGTCTAAATTGAAAATTTATCAAGTCAAATCTCCTATAGTTGGTGAGACTTTTAAGATAGACCTCAAAGATCAACCCTCCCAAGACCTTAGGTGGATTCCCAAAGTTATATACTTAGACAAACCTTAAGGTATTGGACCTCTTTGACCAACCTAATCCTTTATAGGTAAATCCTTTTGTTGGTCATGATTGCATATGCATTTTTGTTCTTTCATAAGTTACATTTCTTAAAATGCATTGTTCCCTTATGATCAATTGATTTTGTTTTCATGTACTTCTCTAGTTATATATCATGGTTTTCAAAATCATTTGATTATATTTTTCAACATGTTAGATTTGCTTCTTGTTCATTTAGTTATATCTCTTGCATTTCCATACATGTTCAATTGATTATGGTTTCAAAGCTTATTAGCTAGAGCTTTCATAATCAATTGATGTTGTAAAATCATTTGTTTAAATGTCTTAGTAAGATTTGTTTTGAAAAAAAAAAACAAATGATTTGAAACAATTTGGATTTTCCATAGATTTCTAAGTTATACCTTCCTATGGAAAACTATTATTTTGACAAACCAACTTGTATGTGTTTCAAATAAGTTATATCTTTTAAAATGCAAGTTGAAAAAGTGTTATCTTCAAAATCATACTCTTTATGCTCATTGTTGGATTTTGTTTATTAAAATGATTTGAAGATTGTATGAATGGAAATGCTTTAAAACGTTTTTAGTTATAAACATCAAAGCATGTTCCTAGTTTTCATTTCCTCATGCATTTAGTTAATATAACTTAAATGGAAATGAATTTTGTTATAGGCAATTTGTTGGAATTTGAGATGCATTGAATTGAATCTTGAAGCATTGGTGTGTTTGGTGTCTCAAGCATCAAATTGTATTGGAATTATTGTCAACACTATGTCTCAATCATGTGTTGAAAGAGTGGAAGTGATAGAGCTCAAGAAGAATGAAAAAGGAAAACAGTGGAGAAAATCAGTTTTTCCTGGTGCAGTGTACCCGGTCGACCGAGCTCCCTGGCCGGTCGACCGAGCATGAAGAAAGTGCAAAATCAGAGCTTACAGTTATTTTTTGACACAGAGGTCATCCGGTCGACCCAGCTCCTGGTGCGGTCAACCGAGCATGCACGCGGTCGACCGAGGCTTCCAGGATGTCGACCGAGCTCGGGTTCCAGAATTTGACAACTTACAACTTTTTGAAAGTTCGTCAGGCGCCCAGTTCACCCGGTCGACCGAGCAAAGTATGATGTCGACCGAGCACACACAGACAGCAAGTAACGCAGAATTAGAAGTCTTTTGCTAAAAGTTAGGAATTTTTTGTAATTCGTTTGGGACTCTTTCTAAACGAATTGTAGCCTATTTTGGACACTCTTTGGGGTTGCTAAAACCTATATAAACACTCCTAATCTCGTTTTCAATAACAAGCATCAAAGAAAGAAGAGTTTGAGAGAGTTTTGGAGAGAAGAGTGCTTGGAGAAGAAGGTGCTTGTGTCTTGCTGTTGTGGAGCAACTTTCTACAGCAAGTGTGGACGAATTTGAAGCCTCATGAAGATGGTATTTTCGTTCATAAGATAAGTCTCTCTTTTATGCTTTAGATTTCTATTTGTAAGGGATTGAGAGAGAGAGAATTGTAGAGGGGAAAGGGCTGTAGATCAGTTTATCTTCTTTGCTGTAATCATCAAGTTGGTGCTTGGTGTTTTGGGGTTTGGTGATCCTGTCTGTGGGTGCAGACAAATTGTAAAGGGAGTTGTAGCTTCCTAGATAGTTGGTGCTATCTGAAACCTAAGGGAGTCGGTGCTTCCTAGATAGTTGGTGCTATCTGAAACCTAAGGGAGTCGGTGCTTCCTAGATAGTTGGGGCTATCTGAATTTAAGGGTTGGTGCTCTTTGTCGTCGGTGCGACTAAATAAGATTCAGACCTGTACCGGATTGTTGTTCGGACGGGATTGAACCGTGGACGTAGCCTTTTGGTGAACCACGTAAAATCTGGTGTCAAATTGTGTGGTTTGATTTGAATTGTTGTTAGCAAGGACCTGTTTAAAAGAGATCACTGATTCACCCCCCCCTCTCAGTGATCACGAGATCTAACAATTGGTATCAGAGCGTAAGGTTTCCCTTGATAAGCTTAACACGCTAAGGGTGATCTTTGTCAAATCACATGGCAACCAGCACAGCGAATATGAAAGCACCGTTGTTTGATGGTTCTAATTACAGCTTTTGGAAGATTAGAATGCAGGCCTTCATCAAATCTCTTGGCTATGATGTCTGGGAGACTGTCAGAGTCGGTTACAATTCTGCCATTGTACCCACTGATGCTGCAACGAAGAAGTTAGCAGACAACGACTCTAAGGCGCAGAATGCACTCTTTAGCGGCCTTGTTGACAGCGAGCTGATCAAAGTTATAGCATGCAAGACAGCCAAGGAAATCTGGGATAAGCTGAAAAGCATCCATGAAGGAGATGAGAAGATCAAAGAAGCGAAATTGCAAACTCATCGCTCCCAATTTGAGTCGCTTCGCATGGAGGATAACGAGAATGTTGATTCTTACATGCAACGGGTGAATGAAGTCACGAATGACATTCGTGGACTAGGAGAGGAGATTAAAGAACCAGTCATCGTCAAAAAGGTTCTAAGATCTCTCCTTCCCCGGTTTGATTCTAAAGTCTCAGCCATAGAAGAAGCCAAAGATCTGAACGAGTTTTCAATGGATGAGCTGCATGGTTCTCTCACTGCCTATGAGATGCGCATAGGTAAGACGTCTTCATCGGATAGAGAAGCGGCCTTCAAAGTTCAGAAAAAGGCAAAAGAGATTGCTGGTCATGATTCTGATGATGATGAGCTTGAGGCTCAATTTATTAGAAGGCTGAAGAAAGGAAGCAATGGCAAGTATAAAGGGAAGCTACCCTTTAAATGCTTCAATTGTGGCGGTGTTGGCCACTTTGCTGCGAAGTGCCCGCTGAAAGAAGACAATGATAATGACTCTTATGTTGATAAGAGTAAATGGAAGAAGAATTTCAGAAAGAAGGGCAAAGCAAAGAGCTTCATCAGTCAGCATAATGACAGCACGTCTGAATCTTCGGACGATGATGAATCAGTCGAGGCGACTGAAGCACTCTTCATGGTTACTATTGAAGAAGACGATGAGCAAGAGCTGGAAAACGAAGAGGAGGCTGAAGTGAATCTTGAAGAAGAGCTCATTGCTGCACTAGAGGAGCTTAGCAAGGAGCGAAGATCAAGTAAGAAAAATCTGAAACTTCTTCATGAATCTGAAATTTCAGTTATTGCTTTGAAAACTGAATTAGAAGAGTATAAAAGAATGGTAGATGTCCTAGAAATACAAATCTGTACCAAAACTGAGGAAGTGATGAAACTTGAGAATGAAATCCTTGGAGCAAGGACTGAAAATATGCAAATGAAACAAAAGCTCAAGGAGTTTCAAGCTATCAATGGTACATTGAAGCTGAATGAAATTTTGAAAGTTCAAAGACCCCCTCACTTCAGATTTGGAATAGGATTTGAGAATGGAGAATCTTCTAAGGTTACACCTTCTGTAGAGACGGTGTTTGTAAAGCAAGTTACTACACCTTCCAATTCTGTGAAGCCCACACTGCCTAGAAAAGAGCCCATTCAAGTGAGAAAGGACATGAAGCCTAACCAGCCATATAAAAGATACAAATTTTATGGCTATTGTTATCATTGCAATAGGTATGGACATAGAAGGGCAGATTGTAAATTCTATGTGAGAAACAGCCCAGTTGTGAGAAGGAACCCTTTCTCAATCCTAAATAGCCACAATATTGAGTGCTACAAGTGTCATAATTATGGACACATGGCTAGGGATTGTAGGCTGCCTACTGCTAAACCAATTCAGGTTGAAAAGAAACCCAAGTTAGTCAAAACTTGGAGGGCAAAGAAAAGTGCAGAAAAAGGCAAGGAATCTCTCATTGTGCAAACCGCTTACAATGCACAAAAGAAGACAGCACCATGGGTCCTTGATAGTGGCTGTTCGAGTCATATGACTGGTGATAAAGAAAAATTCATCAAGTTACAGCACTATGAAGGTGGTTCGGTAAAGTTTGGTAACAATGATGGTGCCAAAATTGTTGGAAAAGGTGTTGTTCAGCTGATGGCAAACAAGATCAGATCTGAAGAGGTCTTATATGTGTCTGGATTGAGACACAATCTGTTGAGTGTGAGCCAGATCTGTGATAAGGGCCACGAAATTGTTTTTACAAAGAATGGGTTTGCTATCAAGAAGAGTAGCAACGGCAAAACAGTGGCTACTGGGTCAAGGACAGCTGGAAATCTTTACACCTTGTCAGATGGAGCTGAAAAGACATGCTTATTGAGTCGGTCAGAAGAGAGTTGGTTGTGGCACAAACGCCTTGGGCATCTAAACTTTGGCAACATGTCAAAGATTTGCAATTCAAAGGCTGTTAGAGGTATGGCTACAGTTGAAAAGCCTTCAAACCCCATTTGTGACTCTTGTCAAAAGGGAAAGCAAACGAGGGTAATGTTCAAGACGAAGGAGCATCATACGAAGAAACCTCTTGAGCTGGTACACACTGATCTCTGTGGACCGATGCGGACTCAAAGCACCAATGGAGATAAGTATTTTATGCTTTGCATTGATGATTTTACTCGCATGACATGGGTATTATTTCTTAAGCATAAACATCAAGCACTTGATCGGTTCAAAGTGTTTAAAGCACAGGTTGAAAACATGCTAGGGAAGCAGATCAAGACGCTAAGGTCTGATCGTGGAGGCGAATTCACATCTGATGAATTCACTAAGTATTGTGAACATCATGGCATCCAAAGACAATACTCAGCCCCTAGAACTCCACAGCAGAATGGAGTTGTTGAGCGCAAGAACCGCACTGTGCAAGAAATGGCACGCACCATGCTGATTGAAAGTAAGATGGCTGATAAGTATTGGAAAGAGGCGATTCATACGGCTGTTTATATTCAGAATCGTTGCTTGATCAGGCCACATGAAGATAAAACACCTTATGAGCTATGGTTTGGAAGAAAAGCTACAGTCAAGCACTTCAGAGTCTTCGGTAGCAAGTGTTACATCAAGCGGCTCAAACAAAATCCGGGCAAATTTGAAGAAAGAGCCGATGAAGGTATTTTTCTGGGTTACTCATCCTCTAGTAAAGCTTACAGATGCCTTAACAAAAGGACCAGAAAAATTATTGAAAGTGCTGATGTTAGAATTGATGAAAACCATGAGTCAAAGAAGGTAACTCATAATGACAGTCCAGTGTATGAGGACTCGAGTGAGATTGATGATGAAGTGGCTGAACCTGATTCTGAAAAGGCAAAAGATGATTCAGAGGATACTTCTCCTAGAAAGAAAAGTACTTGGGTAGAGCAACACCCTAAGGATCAAATCATTGGAGATCCTGAGGCCGGTGTAAAAACTAGACAAAGTGTAGTTAGCAATTACTCACTTGTGTCCACCATTGAGCCCAAGACAGTAGCTGAAGCTAGTCTAGATGAAAGCTGGTTAAAAGCTATGCATGAGGAGTTGGAGCAGATTGAGAAAAACTCCACATGGGAACTAGTCCCTAGACCTACTGATAAGAATGTGATTGGTACAAAATGGGTCTTTCGGAACAAGCTGAATGAAGATGGTCAGGTCATACGAAACAAGGCAAGGTTGGTTTGTAAAGGCTATGCACAAGTTGAAGGCATAGATTTTGAAGAGACCTTTGCACCGGTGGCTCGTCTGGAAGCCATTCGTATGTTTCTTGCATTGGCTGCCTATAAAACCTTCAAGGTATTTCAGATGGATGTTAAGTCAGCTTTCTTGAATGGTTTACTTGAAGAAGAGGTCTACATTGAGCAACCTGATGGCTTTCTAATTAGCAAAAATTCAGACTTAGTTTGCAAGCTGAAGAAGGCTCTATATGGACTGAAACAGGCGCCAAGGGCATGGTATGCAAGGCTGGATCTTTATCTTCGCAAGATTGGTTTTGGAAAAGGACTAGTTGATAGCAATCTGTATGTCAAATCTGATTCAAGCAAACAGCTGGTGGTTATTGTTTATGTTGATGACATAATATTTGGAGGCAATGATGAGAATATGTGCAGGATTTTTGCTGAAGATATGACGAAAGAATTTGAGATGTCTATGCTTGGAGAGCTAAAGTTCTTCCTAGGATTACAAGTTCAGCAGCTGAAAAATGGTATTTTTATATCTCAGATGAAATATATAAAGGAAATGCTGAAGCGTTTTAACATGGAAGACAGCAAGCCCGTGAGCACGCCAATGACAACGAACACGAAACTTAGCAAAGATGATAAGGCTTCGTCCGTTGATCACACCACCTATCGTTCTATGATAGGAAGCTTGCTTTACTTGACTGCTACAAGACCAGATCTTCTACAAGCAGTATGTATGGTGGCTCAATTTCAAGCATCACCAACTGAGACGCACCTTACAGCAGTGAAAAGGATATTTCGATATCTAAAAGGTACTATGGAGCTTGGAATATGGTATCCTAAAGGTAAATCCTTTACTCTTGTCGCATACTCAGACGCCGATTGGGCTGGTTGCGTAGATGATCGCAAGAGTACAAGTGGTGGTGCATTCTATCTTGGTGATAGATTGGTAGCTTGGCACAGCAAGAAGCAAGACTCCGTCTCACTTTCGACAGCGGAAGCAGAATATATTGCAGCGGCAACTTGTTGTACGCAAGTGTTATGGATGCGGCAAATGCTCTCTGATTTAGGAGTTCCAACAACAGATCCTACGCCGATCCTCTGTGATAACACTAGTGCAATTCATATCTCCAAGAATCCAGTTCAGCATTCAAGGACTAAGCATGTTGCAATCCGCTATCACTTTCTCAAGGATAAAGTTGCAAATGGTGAGGTAAAGTTGGAATACGTTCCTACTACTGAGCAAGTGGCTGATATCTTCACAAAACCTTTGCCAAAGGAAGTCTTCGAGTATCTCCGAAAGAAATTAGGAGTTACTCACTCTCCTACACCTTAGGAGATGTGCCAGAAAGGGGGAGCAATGAATTCGTTGAATATCTTATTTGCTCCTAGATTGGTCCCTTTGGAATTATTGTCAAAGGGGGAGAAGATTATGCATGGAAAGGTTGATATGCATGTCATCTTGAGAAGGTTATCTGGAGATTGGTATCAAGTTATGCTGAGAAGATTATGCAAGGAAAGACTATATGCATGTTGAAGTTAGTCTTATGCTAAGAAGATGGAAATATGATAGCATGAGGAAGATGGAAGATTGGAATGAAAATTGGTATCAAGATAGTGAATGAGAAGATCATGTTCCAAGGGGAGTTTATTGTTCTAAAAAGGCTCTATGATGTCAACATGTTCCAAGTGTCTGTGTTGAAGTTCCAAGTGTTGCCAACAATTCCAAAGGGGGAGATTGTTGGAATTTGAGATGCATTGAGTTGAATCTTGAAGCATTGGTGTGTTTGGTGTCTCAAGCATCAAATTGTATTGGAATTATTGTCAACACTATGTCTCAATCATGTGTTGAAAGAGTGGAAGTGATAGAGCTCAAGAAGAATGAAAAAGGAAAACAGTGAAGAAAATCAGTTTTTCCTGGTGCAGTGTACCCGGTCGACCGAGCTCCCTGGCCGGTCGACCGAGCATGAAGAAAGTGCAAAATCAGAGCTTACAGTTATTTTTTGACACAGAGGTCATCCGGTCGACCCAGCTCCTGGTGCGGTCAACCGAGCATGCACGCGGTCGACCGAGGCTTCCAGGATGTCGACCGAGCTCGGGTTCCAGAATTTGACAACTTACAACTTTTTGAAAGTTCGTCAGGCGCCCAGTTCACCCGGTCGACCGAGCAAAGTATGATGTCGACCGAGCACACACAGACAGCAAGTAACGCAGAATTAGAAGTCTTTTGCTAAAAGTTAGGAATTTTTTGTAATTCGTTTGGGACTCTTTCTAAACGAATTGTAGCCTATTTTGGACACTCTTTGGGGTTGCTAAAACCTATATAAACACTCCTAATCTCGTTTTCAATAACAAGCATCAAAGAAAGAAGAGTTTGAGAGAGTTTTGGAGAGAAGAGTGCTTGGAGAAGAAGGTGCTTGTGTCTTGCTGTTGTGGAGCAACTTTCTACAGCAAGTGTGGACGAATTTGAAGCCTCATGAAGATGGTATTTTCGTTCATAAGATAAGTCTCTCTTTGATGCTTTAGATTTCTATTTGTAAGGGATTGAGAGAGAGAGAATTGTAGAGGGGAAAGGGCTGTAGATCAGTTTATCTTCTTTGCTGTAATCATCAAGTTGGTGCTTGGTGTTTTGGGGTTTGGTGATCCTGTCTGTGGGTGCAGACAAATTGTAAAGGGAGTTGTAGCTTCCTAGATAGTTGGTGCTATCTGAAACCTAAGGGAGTCGGTGCTTCCTAGATAGTTGGTGCTATCTGAAACCTAAGGGAGTCGGTGCTTCCTAGATAGTTGGGGCTATCTGAATTTAAGGGTTGGTGCTCTTTGTCGTCGGTGCGACTAAATAAGATTCAGACCTGTACCGGATTGTTGTTCGGACGGGATTGAACCGTGGACGTAGCCTTTTGGTGAACCACGTAAAATCTGGTGTCAAATTGTGTGGTTTGATTTGAATTGTTGTTAGCAAGGACCTGTTTAAAAGAGATCACTGATTCACCCCCCCCCTCTCAGTGATCACGAGATCTAACACAATTTGCATCTTTTAGTTTCATTCTTTTTATATGAAAATGTCTATTAGTTTCTTGTATGGTTGTGATCTTATTTACATTTGTAAAAACCATACTAGAACTCTCAAATCCATCCTTTGTACTTTCTAATCATTATTTATGATATGGATGGTTATGATGTTTGATTCATATGTATTTTTCTTACTGGTATCATTCTTTATACATGTTTCAACTTCATAGTAGTGTGCTTAATCATATGAACCTCTTTGAAATCCATTCCTTGAATTTCATAGTTATATCTATTGTTTGATGGATGTCTTAGATGTTGAATTCATATGATTTTGACACTTTGAAAATTGCATGTTATACTAAGTTATATCTTTTTATGCAATTTTCTCTTGTTCATCACTATGCTCATTAGTTATATTATTCTAAGTGATGAATATCATTTTATGATGCTTGTTGGAATTTTGTGTTTGTCACATACTTGCTCTTAATCGTGTTTCTTTATCAATTGGTATCATTTTCAATTAGTATCTATATCCAATTGGTATCATATCTTGAGTGTGTGATAGACCTTGTGAACATTGGATTGAACTTGATAGTAATATGTCTTTGTTCCATGACACATTCCATTAGCATCATAATCTCCATGTTTGCCACCTCTCATGCTCTTATAGGTAAATTACACGACTACCATGTTTATGTTTTCATAATCTTGGTTGGTTAATGGTGAGGTTAGGCTTCATGATTGAACTTCATTTCATTCATCTTGTGCATGATAGTTATATCCAATGATTGTATGAAATGATTTCAAAAATATTCATAGCATATGATTTTCATAGTTATATTGATTGATGCTATGTTTAGTATATCCTTTTGACCTTGCTCTTTAATTATCCAATAGCTTATCCGTCAATTGGTATCTTTATATTGGTAATTTGATCAATTTGAACTTTATAGTCAATTATCATTATCAATTGGTATCTAATTCTTCTCTTGAAGTTAACCCTCAATTGGTTAAACCATCTTCTTCTTGTACCTATTAGTTAAATCCTTGTCAAAAGTTTGACAAAAGAAGAGTATGGATTGAGGGGGAGTAAACCTTCTAAGGAAGCATTAGAGTTGATCAAATTCACCCTTATATTGGCTCTGTACCCTTATAAGCTTACTACCCATGCATGATAACCTGTTATGTATTTCATTTTCAACTACTTATGATAACAGGTGCTACTGAAAGGTATTTTCCTTGTTTCATGTGTGTAGGTACCCCTCCTCAATTGATACCTTTGCAATTTAATGTCAAAGGGGGAGATAATTAAGGGGGGGCAATTTGAGAGAATAAGGGGAAGAGAGTGCTCAAGTTGCTAAAGGGAGAGATGTGCAATTCAATGTCAAAGGGGGAGAGACATTGTATGATCTTCTACTCAAAGGGAGAGAATGCATTGGAGAGAATGCATGGTCATAGGGGGAGAAGATGATAGAAGAAAGAGGCTTGGAAGCTAAAGAAGATGCTTGGTCTAAAGAAAGGAAGTTGAAGAGAAAGCTTGAAGATTTATCAAGCTCCAAGCATCAAGGAGAATGAAGAAAACGAGCTAGAGCCCAAGCCAAGTCAAAGTAGCATCCAAGAAGATTTCAAGCCTTAGATTTCAAGCCTTGTCCAGTTAAGGAAGAGCCGAAGACAATGTGTGAAGTACTAGTTTGGAGAAAGGTTTGCCATCAAATTGCAAAGGGGGAGATTGTTAGGATTTCGTATTGCAATTTGATGGATGCATCATTCATCTTATTCATTCATTTGAATATTGTCACATGCATTGATTTTAGAAATCTTGAAATCTTGATTTATACATGCATTATTTTAAATCTTGTAAACCTTATGATTTATGCATGTTTTGGTTTTAAACATTGGACGCATTTTTAGTTTGAAAAAGATTTTATAAATCAAGCTAGCCATTGGTTTTAAATGTTTTAAATTTTGTTCGGCCTTTTATGTTATATGATTTTTAAGCACTTGGATTGGTTTAAATCATATTTCCATGCTTGGTTTATTGGCCCAAAGTCCCCCCAAGAAAATCACTTTGAAAATCCCATTTTTGAGAATTCTGGACTTTTACCGGCGGTCAAACGGGACTTTTACCGGCGCTTTATGGCCGCCGCTAAAAGCAGTTTTTCAAAAATTAAAGCCGTTGGGTTTCTAACCGTTGAGGTGTCGGTTGACCGACAACAACCTGTGGGTCGACCGACAAGGAGCCGTTGGACCACTTTTTCTATAAAAAGAAACTCATTCCTTAAGCATTAGTGATGATCTTTGAAGTCCTTCTTGAGGCATTTTGAAGCAAAAGAAAGGGGATCAAGCTAAGGAAGGCTAATGGTAAATTAGTAAAGCTAAAGCTTGGATCATTAAGTTAAATCATCAAGTAAGCTTTACTTTTATTAATCATATGTTTTATGCCTTGAGTAAATTATTGGTAAATGATTTGTAGCATATAAACTATGATGTGTTAAATCCATTACCTTCATTCAATCTTTGTTTTAGATTGTGATGGATTTCTCACTTTGATTCAAACCAAGTTTTGTGTTAAAACTTTATAAATCATGTTTTGTTAAAACCTTTGATTTGTTTTATAAACATGTTTCATTAACTTGTTTGAATCATCTTTGTTGTTTTCATACATTTAGACCTTAGTTAAATTAGTTTTTGAAAACAACATTGCACATGCATCACTTGATTAGTCTTAATCATTTTCATACAACTTGTGATATTTAGATTTTCATATCATTCACAAGTTTGTAGTTGTTCAAGTGATTTGCATATAACTTCAATCATATATTTGAGTGCTTTAAACTTTCAAATGCATTAAGCATACATTAATTGAGCTTATGTTTTAAACTTGATTGAAGTTACCACACACACATATCATGAGCATTCATCTTTGCATTTCATTGTGTTGTGTGAGTTAGATTTACATTTTCATATCCGCCTACTTAGAGGCATTTTACTTAAGCTTTAATTGTAATCTCTTAGAGTGTTTTGTGAAAACACTTTCTTGAGAGAAATCATTTGATTGTAAGGTTATTGCTTAGCCATATAAAAGCATTGTGTATAGGTTGTTGTTAAGCCTTGAAAAACAACATTGTAAGGTTATTGCTTATCCTTGGAAAGCATATTGTTGAGGTTATTGCTTAGCCTATTGCAAAAGCATAAATAGTGGAAATCCGGTGGGGTGTTGGATACACAAGCCGGTAGTGGATGTAGGCATTGAGGCCGAACCACTATAAATGATTGTGTAGTGGTGATTGTTTTGTGGTGATTGTTTTGGTTAAGCTTCCGCATTTTGTATGTTAATCATCACATGTGACTAGTTAGTTGTAAAGAAATTAAAATTGGTCATAATTAGTCATTAAGTGTAGATCACCCTATTCACCCCCCCTCTAGGGTTAGGATCTCCCTTGGACTTACAGATTCCACACCACATAGTTAGCATGCTAGAAAACATTTTCCAAAGATTTAAAACAAAGCATGGAACATATGAACTAGGAAATTAAAGCTTACTGGGATTTAATTTATTGTAATCAAGCTTTAGCTTTCCAATTGGACCAAACAAGCTTCCTTAATTCATTCCCTTTGCTTGAGCACTAAAAACACCAAAAATGGCCTCACTTTTCGTCACCCAATTCCTTGGAATGAACTTGCTTTTTATAGAAAAAGTGGTCCAACGGATGCCTGTCGGTCAACCGATAACTAGGTGTCGATCGACCGATAGTTCAACAGTCATATGCAACGGTCATATTTTTGAAAGTTTTTCTGACCCACTTGCAGTCATCGGTTGACCGTCATTTATCGGTTGACCGATAGGGAACCGACAACTGAACCGATAGCACAAAGTTGTTGAAAAAGTTGCTGTCTGTTTTTGGAATCGACAAGCTCTTGGTCTTACAATTCATGTACTATCAGTTGACCGATAGGAACCGAGGAGCAGACCGATAGATAAGTCACTAGAAATGGAACCGATGGAGCCATCGGTTGACCTTGGTTCACTTATGGGTTGACCGATGCGAACCGACGACTTGACCGACAGAGTGGTCAGGTCAATTTTCTGAAGATCTGATGTTTTTGAAGAGTGAAACTTTGAAACCATTAGAAAACTCAGATTTGAAAGGTGTTTTTATAAATTGTTTCATCAAGAAAAACATGATTAAAATCAAAATTCAAATCAACCAAAAAGAGTTTAAATTAAAACATGAGTAGGTTAATTCAAAAAATGGTTTTCAAGAAGAAACTTGTGAAATGAAAATGAAAGTAATGAGATGAATATTATGCAAATGCAAGACATCAAATTGCAAACAACTTAGGGTCTAACACATTGATTATCGGAGATTGAACCAAGTGACCATCAAGAACAAATATCTTTTGCCAATGATAGATGAACTGTTTGATCAATTGCAAGGTACTGCCTATTTTTCAAAGATTGACTTGAGATCCAGTTACCATCAACTGAGAATCAGAGAATCAAATGTACCTAAGACAACTTTCCGAACAAGATATGGACACTATGAATTCTAAGTGATGTCATTTGGATTGACTAATGCACTAGCAGTGTTCATGGTATTGATGAATAAAATATTTAGACAGTAACTAGGTTAGTTTACAGTATTGTTCATTGATGATATTTTGGTGTACTCCAAAACCAAATAAGAACATGAAGAGCACTTGAGAATAGCACTGCAACTTTCGATAAATAACTAGCTGTATGCAAAGCTCAGTAAGTGTGAATTTTGGTTGGAACAAGTAACATTCTTGGGGCAAATCAATTCCAAAGAAGGGTTGTCAGTGGATCCGACTAAGGTTGAAGCAGTTATGGATTGGGAAAGACCGAAGAATGCATCAGAAATCAGAAGTTTTCTTGGATTGGCAGGGTATTACTGGATATTTGTTCAGGGATTTTCATCGATTACATCACCATTGACGAAGTTGACAAGGAAGAATGCACCATATGTATGGACAGATTAGTGTGATGCTAGTTTCCAAGAGCTGAAAAGGAGATTGACTACAGCACCGGTCCTTACTTTGCCATCGATAAGCGGAGGTTTTACCATTTTTACATATGCTTTGAATGTTGGACTGGGATGTGTGTTGATGCAGGATGGAAAAGTGGTTGCTTATGGATCCCAGCAGTTGAAAGATCATGAGAAGAACTATGCAACCCATGACCTTGAGTTGGCAGCGGTTGTTTTTTCATTGAAGATGTGGAGACATTACCTCTATGGAGAGAAGTTTGAGGTTTACTCCGATCACCGCAGTCTACAGTATTTGTTTTCTCAGAAAGAGCTAAACATGAGGCAAAGAAGATGGATGGAATATATCAAGGATTATAATTTTCCAATCAAGTATCACCCTGGGAAAGCGAATGTAGTCGCTGATGCTTTGAACAGGAAGTCAGTGGGCTTGGCAAGTCTTTGGGGTACTTATGTTTTTCAACAGTTGGAAGAGTTGGGAGTAGATTTACAGCCACTAAGGAAGGGTGTGATGTTAGCAAACATGTCAGTGTCAGAGCCTTCCTTCATTCAAAAGATCAAAAAGAATCAGTTGCAAGACCCAGAGTTATCTAAAATTTAAGAGCATATAGCATATCACCCAGATTTTTGTATTGTGGATGGAGTTTTGTACTATCGTGACTGTCTATGTGTGCGCCTAACATAGAGGACTTGAGGAATGACATCATGACAGAGGCTCACAATACGCATCCGGGCAGTACCAAGATGTATCAGAACTTGAAGGGCAGATTCTGGTGGAACAACATGAAGAGAGAAATTGCAGCATTTGTCTCCCTATGTATGACATGTCAGTTGATAAAAACTAGACAACAAAAGCCTCCAAGGTTGTTACAACCATTAGGGATCCCGGAATGAAAATGGGAACATATTACCATGGATTTTATTTCAAAATTACCGAGGACTAGCAAAGACAATGATGCTATTTAGGTCATTGTGGACCGTCTCACCAAGTCAGTTCATTTCATTCCAATGAGGACAAGAAAGAAGATGCATATGTTACCTCTTACAAATTTATTTGTCAAGGAAATTGTTAGTCGTCATGGACAGCCAATCTCCATTACATCTGACAGAGACAACAGATTCATCTCAAGATTTTGGAAGACCCTACATGAGTCTATGGGTACGATACTACAATTCAGCACGGCTTATCACCCACAGACAGATGGCCAGTTAGAGAGAACGATTAAGACTCTCGAGGACATGCTCCGTGCTTGTGTGTTAGACTTCATGACTCAATGGGATGAGGCCTTGCCATTGTGTGAATTCGCTTACAACAACAGTTATCATTAGAGCATTGGAATGGCGCTTTTTGAGGCATTATATGGCAGAAGGTGTGGGGCACCTGTATGTTGGGAAGAAGTAGGCGATCACGGTTTCCATGGACCGGCTATAGTGAGTGAGACTAATGATAAAGTCAAGTTGATTCAAGAACGTCTACCCCAGAGTAGACAGAAGAGTTATGAAGACTCTGATAGAAGGGATTTACGATTCAAGGAATAAGATAAGGTTTTCTTAAAAGTGTCACCAACTCCTGGAACACTGAGATTTGGACAAAAGGGCAAGTTATCTCGGAGATACATTGGGCCGTATGATATTGTGAGTAAGGTTGGCGACGTGGCTTACAGATTAGCCTAACCGCCCGAACTATCCGGCGTACACAATGTCTTCCATGTGTCGATGTTGAAGAAGTATGTCCTCGATCCATCACATGTACTCCATCATAAACCATTGGAAATTAGAGAAGATGCTACATATGTTAAGAAGCCTATTCAGTGTTGGAAATTAGGAGGGCCTCTAGGATAGGTTTCAAAACTTTTGACCCACTTGATGCAGTGATCAACTATCCAGAAGGCTACAAAACCCAATCCAGGATACATATCCTCAATCTCAGCTATCATGATCAGTAAATAAGCCTATTAAGAAGATAGTACAGCAACAAACAAGCTACAGTAAAATCTACAACATACAAGGAAGTAGATTATACCTTTGGAGCTCAGTTGTGCTCTAATGGAGAATTTGCGTCTTTCTTTGATGATGAAACTCTTTCACTAATCGAATAGGAGTCTCTAAGACCTTTTGATCTTCCACGCTATGACCCGTATCAGATTCTCTTTTTCTCAAGAAGATGGTGGGATCTCCAAGAGAAAGCTACTAGGAACTCAAAGGAGGAACTAGAAAGAGAACTCGAAGAAGGAAGAGGAGAAAACCACGTGCAACCCTTGCACAAAGATGTATTAGGCATGAATCCCAAGGTGGATCTATGCATCAGGCATGCAACACCATTGCTCTCCTCTATTTATAGTTTTTAAGCAAACCTCTTCTTTTACTAATTGAAATAGAAGTCTTACTTCAATTAAGAATTAGTAACTTTCTCTTTTCTAATTTAAATAGAAGTCTCACTTCCATTATAATTAGTAACTTACTATATCATAATTAGAAGTCACACTTCAAATATGATTAATAACTTTCTAATTCCTTTCTAATTAAAATAGAAGTCTCACTTCTACTAAAATTAGTAACTTTACTATTACCACTATTAAAATTCTCACTTCAAATAGAAATAGTAACTTTCCTTTTAGAGTTCAACTAGAATTAAAAACTTTCTAATAATTGGGCTAGCGTGGGGACCACTAGGGATTCTTTAGAAAGCTGGCTCCGACTGGGACTCGCGACCCCACATCTCATGTACGATCCGGGCCCACAGTTAATTGCAAATAACTCCACTATATAAATGCAATCGGACTCCAGTCTTAGGAATATTACATAGAAGACCCTAAACTTCCACATTACCATAAGTAGGCCCCTCCATCAATATCCATGGATCAATTGGACCTATCTTCCAAAACTTAGATCAATATCTTATTATCCTTGAGCCCCAATTAATTATAATGATCATAGGTACCTTTCCAATTAACTCTTAATCGGAATGGGTGCGCACTTACCAATGATAAATCCATTAACTGGCATAAGGGGATATTAAAGATAGATTTCATCTTGACCATTGATTGTTACCACAACTCTACTACCACGTACCCAAATCACCAAGGTGTTGACCTACAGTTGGCCTCACTCATTGGTGACTCAAAGCAAATGAATAGATAAAAAATTGAGTTCATTAATGTCTCAAGATTGAGAGCCTATTGCTAGGGAATTATGAGAGCAGACCTTAAAGTAAAGACAGTGTTTATAAGGTGCTTCTCATGGTCCTTCAATACATCCAATGTACCAGTACTATGATCCAGAATCTTCCATTATGATGATCGAGACAAATCACACTATCTTATAGTAACCAAAGTACTGCAACCATGTCGGTATGAGATGTCCAGTCTTATCACTGGTTGTGAAGATATTTAAGTATAAGATTTGCCACACATGTCTCCCGTATGTGGATCTCATCCATACACATGTGTTACATCTAATATACTTCTGGACTACAGTTCATCTCATGAACCATCATGTCATTCTTATCGGTTATGTACAGGTATATAATAAATCATCATTCATCTCATGAAAGGAAAACATGAATATATTGATAAATAAAGAAATTAATCAATTTATTATATCATCTACTAGAATTGAGACCATAAAACTATTATACAGATCAATGATACTAAGGAATAAGAGCTGAGGACACAGACAATTCAGTGGGTTAAAGTACTTTGGGAGAACCATGGACCGGAAGAAGCAAAGTGGGAACTACAGGATCAAGTTCAGAAGAAGTATCCGCATCTACTACTTGAGGTGAGTTGTAATTTCATTTGGAGGAGCAAATGTCCCAAGCGGTGGAGGATGTAAGACCTCGACCCGAGAGACAACGATTAGCATTTAATTAAGTTGTCTTTTAGCTCAAGAGTGTTAAATGGATTTTGGTTAAGTTTGGGATTAGAATAGCTTTTATATAGCTTTGAGAAATTTTGAGAGCCTTTTTGATTTAGTGGGACCCTTTGGAGGTTCATTTGACGACTTTGCGTGAGCCTGGGGGATTGGTCGAGATTCCATAAATTTGTGTTTTAATCTCATTTGACTCATCTCGTTAATCCCTACAACTTTCATGTTGACTCCGTTCTCGTTCGAGACCCCGAAACCGACTTTTCTTAATTTGAGGGCAAAATAGTCTTTTCATACCAAAATCTGGACACTATTTCAATGTCACCAAAACCCGCGAAACATATACTTTTTGGAAACTAGGATTTTCGATTGTGGGACCCACCTCCACTTAGTGTATATAGTGAACTCATCTTCTCCCTTGCTCTTGTTGATGTGGAAGAGAACTTGCTCCAGCCCAAGCTAGGGTTTTCCCCTTCTTCCTTGTTCTTTTTTTTTTTTTTGAAGAGAAAGTTAGTTCTTCATTTTCTCAAATAATAAAGCACAGAAAAGGGAGTCCAAGTCACCCAGCAGGGTGCTTAGAACCTCCCAATGGGGCATACCTCATCGAAGAATCAAAAAACACTAAGAATAAACTAACATAAATCAGGTTTTGAGAAAACAAATTTTCAAAATTTCTTGAAGCAGACATGTTGGCGTCTAGACTCCAGCATCTAGAGAGCAGACAACAATCAAATTATAGTGGGCGTCGAGACGCCCATGAAACTCATGAAGGATAAGTGGAATGATACAGCAGATCAATATTAGTCACATCCCTTGGATTTGGACCAGAATTTCTCATTATGAATTTGCTGAAACCCACTGTGTGAGGATGTAACCCGGAGAAGTGCACCACCTCGAATCTTTTAAATGCTTTATAGAGCCTTCGGGCTTGAAATCTCACGGTCTAATCAGATTGGCTTGGATTGAGAAGAGTTTGCTGAATAGAGGTGTCCGATTCAAAAGTAATCGCTAATACAATCTGTGGAACAATCTCTAAGATGCGAACCATCCCTTCATAATAGTTTATCAACTGCTCTATTCGATCCGCTGATGAAGATCCCGCCAAAGAATACCAACTAGCTCTTGTCTAGTTTGAATAATGGAAAGGCGCCAGCCATGACTTCTTTCACTGATAGGCTTTGAATAGTTCTCATGAATATTTGGAGACACATTCCAATGGCATTGGATGTTATTTGGTAAACTGATACCAAGATAGAGGATACGAGTGGTAGTTACTTAAATGAATTTATGCAAGACAGCGGCACTAGAAGTGGCTTTTGCCCTGAATATCCTGTAATTTCTCTCAGCCCATATGTGCCAGACATAAGCATTGAAAATAATTTTTCCAAGAGTAATAGCTCCTTCACTTTGCTGGTCTATTCAAGTACTAATTGATTCAAACAATTCATAAGCATAATTGCAACTTGCTGGTAATAAATTCAATTTAGCTAGTAACCCCTGCCAAATCGCTTGAGAGAATGGGCACTGAGTGATGAGATGTGAAGCTGTTTCCCACGTGCAGTCACAAAGAACACAACAAGAGTCACAGCAACATTTTTCTGAAGCAGGAAATCCTTCGTTTTGAGTCTTCCTCGAAGAAGCATCCAAGCACAAATGGAATTCTTTTTAATGCATCCTTGAAACCAAATTGCTAAAGTCCACTGTAAGGTCTGGTTAGTGATGTTACAAATTAACTTGTAGGAAGATGCATCCTTCTTCCTTGTTTTTCTTGCTCTCTTCCTCCTCAGTCCATCACCATATCTTGCCAAACTATGAAATGGGTTCCATGATCTTCTTCCTCCCTTGAGAGCTTCATCTTGACACCATTGATAGAGAAACCAAGCTTTCTAGGACTTCATTGAGCTAGCCTTTGTCATTTGAAGATTCTACAAGTGAGTAAACTCTCTAATCTCCAACCTATGTGTTCTCTAGCCCTAGAGAAGCTTCACCTCCGTTCTTGCAAGCTATCTCTTTCCCTTGATTTGGTTTTGACATTTAGGGTTTCTAATGTGTTGTATTTGGGGATTTTGTGTAGTTTGATACAAATTGGCTTGGAGAGGGTGATTAGAGCTTTTAATTTCTTAGCTTGGACCTAAGGCAAGTGGATGATTTGATATTTTGAATGTGAAAATGTGTTATGAGAAATGTGGGTTTCATTGCTTTCTTCATTCATGCTTTTTCTTATGGCTTTCATTTAATTTGAAATGTGCATATTTATAAGTCATCTCCCTCTCTTGATAATGTTTGTAACATGTATGAATCTTGTTGATGCTACTTGTGGATTTTCTTGAATGATGGACCTTTCTCTCTTATGGTTGATTGTGGATGGAATGGAGAAATTTGATGTAAATGGAGGGAGGTTTGGATGGAAGATTTATGGGGTTTAGAGGAGGTTTTGAGACCCTCATTTGTGTGTAAAAAGGGTGCTCAAGGTGGTATGGAAGGGAAGAAGGAAGAAGAGCCGAACTGCACATCAGAATGAGGTTCTGTGAAAGTTCACTCGAGCGACCTTGACACATCGCTCGAGCGAACCCCTCACAGAGACCTGTTAGCTCTAGCCAGCCTTTTGGTCACTCAAGCCAACCTGATCTGGGCAGGTCCGCTCGAGTGAACCTTTATTTGCTCGAGCGAACCCCATCCAGAGAGCTGGTGGCTCGAGCGGACCAGACACTGCAGGTTTGGATTGATGTTGGGAAGTCTGAAACCATGATTTTTTGGCTTGGGGAGGTTCGTTTAAAGCCCTAATGCAATGGTGAGACCGAGGGAGTGTTGTATGGACTCCGAAGGAATAAGGAACCCCATTACAGAGATTCGTTAAGGGTTCTTGGACTTATCAATGTGCATAGGAACCCGGAATGTCCTTAACTCTCATGGAGTACCAAACTTATATCAAATCTGACATACGGGACCCTATTCACACTGATTTAAATCTTAGACCCTCAATGCTTGGCCTCGGGAATTTATAGAAATCCATTATAGTTGATTTTTACCCAAATTTAACTTGTGCACTTAAAATTTTTGTTACATGACTAGACATGCCCCGAAAATACTGAAATCATGTTTTTAGTATTTTGCTAGCCCGTTTATGCCTGACCCGATGCAAATGTGTTGTTGCGCTTATGAGCACCCCGTCCCGTGTACTTGTTTTGATTTCTTGCATGTTACCTACGAGTCGACACCACTAAGCTTGGATGACCTTGTCGGTTTGATCCACTGACTTGGAGATCCCCCTCCTGTCCTGCCAGCTAAAGGCCTGGATCCTGTCCTGTCCCGATACCCGGTTCGGTACCGCGGTCCCATCCCGTTATATATATATTCATGTATAATCGTTGACTCTCCTCACCTCACGTGACTGAGGTCAATGTCCCAATGTGCTCTCATCACTTTAGTGAGAGAGGATTTAACTTTGTGTGGTTGCCATCTTGCTAGTTCCCGATTCATTGGTACCTTTATATGTTTTAAATTGCTCATGTGCTTTCTAATAAATGATGCATTCTCTTCAATTGAAAATCATTGTTTATACAGGTTTCATTGTTTTCCAAGGTATATTTGATTTCTTTATTGTTATATATTTTCACCCACCTGCCAGACCCTCGTTTCTGACTTATTCTTTGGTACTCAGGTCCAGACCCCGTTGCCTTTGAGGAGGAGCCATAGGAGGTGGTCGGTGAACCGCATCGTGTAGTTGAATGGCAAGCTGATGATGTCGTGTAGGCGGTCAACCTTTGAGTATGACACATTTTGGGAATTGGGAATGATTCTTTTTGGGAGAATCTTTTGGATGTGCCGGCCTTTGTTGGCCATTATTTTTTGGGTTGATTAATTAACTGATCTTTTGTATAAACTTTAACTTTATATTTTTGGGAAATACTAATGATCATCTCTAACACTAGACAGTTTATAATTGTGCAATCAATTCTTGTTTATGGAATGAATTGTTTTATTTGAATTGCTAGACGCTTCCGCATCCCGAATATGTACATGATTTGCATATGAGATGACTTAAATGTGAAATCCTCACCGCTGAACCCTATGGGAAATTACATGCACGAATTAAATGTTCTTACTAAATCCATGTACGTATTAGCCAATCAAAGAGATGGACGTGACACAGCATCATTAGTCGCACTTGGAGATCCCGGATTAGGCCCTTGACCCAGTCTGGGGTCGCGACAACTATCATCTCGAACTATCACATTGCAAGCATCTCTGATAGGAGACATCACCAGAATGGACTGTTGGGAGTCAGACCAGGATCCTTTTGGTTGTAAGGGGTTATACCAGATTACTGGCATAAGGTGAGTTTTAGGAACCCATTCTTTGTCGGAGAGGTATTCTCCTGTTTCAAGAGATTCCTCCCACTCGTCGGTGACACTGGACTTGTATCCATTCATAGGGAGTCCAACTACCGAAGTACAAGAGTATGATGCCTCCTGCGTGGTTTCTTTTATGAATTGTGGTGACATGAAATCACTGAGAGTGAATTTCTTACCCCCTTTGAAGTCTCTGGAAGGGACTTTTCTGTTGCCCCCAGTGAAGCGATAGAGGAGGTCTCTGCCTTTTCATGGACTTCTTATTTTGGCTGGGTTTTCTCCTGCCGTTTGAGCTTGAGGAGATGTCTCCTAGCCTACCTTCACCCTGCTGAGCTATCGGCTTTGTTTTGACAACCTCCCAGTTTTCATCTTCCAAGAGATCGGGATGTACCCATATGGGTTGTCCATCTGGTGTTGGGCAAGGAACCAGCTCTTGTTACGCTTGAATTCTTTTTATCACCTTGAAGGTAGTAGTGATATTCTTTTTTGGCGATTTTGGTGTTTGTCCACATGACAACAGGTTGACGAAGGCAAACCCATAGTTTTTGTCAAAGGTGATGACTCCGTTTTTCCACATCTCATTTATCTTCTAACTCACAATGAAGCATTGATTGAGAGGATGCAAGATCATCTGGTGGTATGGACGTACTGATGATCATTGGTTTTGCAAACATCTCCCGGTCTTTTGGGATCAGGCAAGGTGAGCTTGCCATTTGCCACGAGAGCCCCGAAGATTTCATCAACATCTTCATCGAACGGGTATTTCTTATCTACTCGCTTTTTGAAGACATCAGAGAGTTCAGGTCTCTTACCTGCAGCTTTCTTTTCAACTTTCATTGGTGGCTAAAGAGCTGACTTAGTTTGCACATTGAGGACCTTTTTTTTCTTTGGTTTTGAGGTTACAATGGCAGTTGGTTCCTTCCTTGATGATTTCTGATGTTGAGGTCTTTGATCACTGTTTCAGCTTCCATAGAAGCTTCCAGGAGTTCTCCCAGGTTTTTTGATTTGTTACCGATGATCACGGAGCGGATCCTTGCTCTCATGTTATTTCGGCAGATGTCGACCAGCGACGCTTAAGGCAGTACATCTGAACATTTGTATGCCATTGCTTTCCACTTGTAAATGAAGTCGTATGTTGACTCATTCTCCCCCTTATTTTAGGCTGCAGAGTTGAGCCATAGTAGCAAGATGTGTTAGTGCCACATTCCTATGAGCACTTATTTTTGTATTGTCAATTCCGTGTCAAAGAATCCAAGACCTTGCCTCTCAGAACTTCTCAAAGAAGATTCAATTCAAAAGGTCTGTCAAAGCTTTTTGGAAAGGCCAGGTTTCGTCAAAAGATCAACATCAAGATGTGCCAACCAAGATCAGGTAATTGGGACCAAAACCATATGCCTTAGTGACTCTAAAAACCCTTGGCTAAATTGTTATTTTGATTGGTTTTAGAAGATTTTTTTTTAGCTTATTTAAAACTCAAAAATGACCCCAGATCGATTTCGGCCAGCCAACCTCATGCGGTTAGAAGTTCACCCCCTAAGTCCACCTGTCATAAGGCATCCAACATGATCATAACACCAGGTCACATTGAGGCTTAGTAAGCATGAGTATGTATACAAAACTTAACAATAAATAATGTTTTATAAATTAATAAAGAAATATGAAGATTTCAAAACCGGTGTGATTTTGATTACTTTAATATTTTTCTTACAAAAGTTCCCTCTTATTCATACTCATGTAAGGCCTCACCAAACTTAAGAATAAACAATGTTTTATAAATTAATAAAGAATTCTAAAATTGTCAAGATCGGTGGGCTTTTGATTTCTTTAATATTTGTTTTTACAAATGTTCCCTCTTATTCATACTCATGTAAGGCCTCACCAAAGCAATGGTTTAGTAATGGTTTTTTTAACGTTGGAATAATGCTCCTATTAGGTACACCCTACCTAACCATTTTATGACCGTTGGAAGTATCCGTTGGATTTTTTCTATAAATACATCAAGCCCATTTCCAACATCAAGGAGTCCAATTTTTGAAGAGCCTTTGTTCTAAATTCTTGTAAACCTTTCCCAAGCTCTAGCTTCTTCCAAACACACTTAGATTCTATCTTGAAAAATCCAAGGGCTTACTTAGCTCTAAGGAGTGTGCCTTGAGAAGCCAAATCTAGGGTATCCTAATCCATAAGGTTATCTCTCATTTCTACCCTAGAAATCAAACCTCTACAACTTGGTTGTGCATCTCAATGGAGTTTCATCATCAACACCAAGCTAGCTGCAAGAGGTAAAAAGCTTCGATCACGGTCAAAAGCTTCCTCGAACACTTTCGATCTTCATCAAAGGCAAGTGTTCGCCCTCCATTTAAATTTATATCTTTGTGACAGTGGATTGAATCTGTGTGTGTCAACCACTCTAAAAATTGTGTGTGGGGATTAGATCTGTGTGATCGAACCTCAGTAACAAAATTGAGTTAGAATCAGTACTTGTGTAGTTTGATTCTTTATAGTGGAACCAAGGGACTGTGTGACCCTTGAGAGTGGATGTAGGTCTGTGTGACTGAACCACTATAAATCTCTTGTGCCATTTTATCTTTTGTGCTTACTATCTTGTTTCAAATTAGAGTGTCTCTAATTATTTAAGCACACACACATTGAACTTATAATTCAAACAAGTTATTTTGTTATGTGTGATTATTATTCCAAGTTGAGATTAAAATTGGGCTAATAAGTTTAAAATTGGCATTAGAATTCCTTTTGTCCTATTCACCCCCCCTCTAGGACTTATTCATTGAACCTAGTTGCACTTTCATTTGGTATCAGAGCAGGTTACTCCCTAAAGGTTTAACAACCCGGAGTAGATCTACTTCTTTTTATTAGTGCCAATGTCTAATCCAGAAGGTAGTGCTATAAACAGACCTCCATTGTTTGATGGTACAAACTATGCCTTTTGGAAAGCCCGAATGACCGTCTTCATCAAATCTCTTAACGGAGATGTGTGGGATTCTGTAGAGGATGGATGGACTCCTCCTACAGTCACAGATAAAGATGGCACTGTCCAGCCTCTTGCAAAGGCAAAATGGACAGCTGATCATAAGGCACTGAGAGACAACAATGCAAAGGCATTGAATGCCATAACTTGTGCCATGAATGCTGAAGAGTACAAAAAGATTATGACATGTACTACAGCTAAACAAGCTTGGGATCTTCTGGAAACAAATTACGAAGGAACAACCATTGTCAAAAGAGCCAAGCTCCAAATGTTGACTTCTCAATTCGAATCTTTAAGAATGAGGGAAGATGAAATGTTCGATGAATTTCGAACTAAGCTAATGGTAATTGTGAATGAGATGTGGTCACTTGGTGAACAAATTCCTGAAGGCAAAATTTGTAGCAAAATCCTTAGATCCCTTCCTGATAGATTTCACCCCAAAGTAACCTCTATAGAAGAATACAATGACCCAGAAACTATGAAAGTTGAAGAATTATCTGGTAATATTAGAACTTTTGAATTAAAGTTAAATAATGCTTCTAATAAATCCAAAGATAAGAAATCAATTGCTTTAAAAACCTCTCAATCAACTCAATCTAAAGGAGAATCAGATAATGATGAAGAAAGTGATAATGAAGATATTGCTCTTCTCACTAAGAAATTTATAAGACATTTTAAGAAAAAGAATTCAAATTTTAAATTCTTTAATAAAAATAAAAACAAAAGCATTTCTTCATCTAAGAGTCAAGAAAGAAAAGTCAAATGCTATAACTGTCAAAAACTTGGACATATATCTTCTGAGTGTCCAATGGAAAGGAAGAAAAAGACACTTATGGCAACATGGGATGACTCATCTGAATTAGAGTCAGAATCAGATGAATCACATCGAGATGAAACAGAAAATTACACTATTTTAATGGCTCGAAGTTTATGTGATCCATCAGTTGAGACATCTGAAAAATCTCATTTTGAGAAATCTGAGGATGAATATAAAAATTTAGATATTGAAGAATTTGAAGAAGAACCAGAATCTGAATATGATGGCTCAGATAATGAAGACAATGATGAAAATCTTCAAGAATCATATAATAGACTCTATGATGAGAGTTACAAGTTAATTAGTATCATAAGAAAACAAGAAGCAAAGAATAAAGTTTTAAAAGACAATGTTAAAACCTTAACAGGTGAAATTAATATCTTAACCAATGATCTTAACGAAACCAACTCTAAATTTCAAATTGCCAGTGAACACATAAGAAATCATAAGAAAGAAGCTGATAATCTAAAAGAGGTAATCACTAATTTAAAAAAGGAAGTCACCCATCTAATATGGTATAAAGAAAAATATGAGTATTCTTTTACTCATGGGGAAGAAAAATTTGAAAAACTATTTAGAATGGGTAAATATCAAAGAGACAAAACTGGGCTAGGGTACAACAAAGAATCAAAACAAAACCCCAATGTCTCTACTAAATTTATAAAAGGAAAGGTTTCCTCTATTAATCAAAACATTCCTAAAGTTATATATAATTCTTATGAAAGAAAAAGATATATCAAATATGACTGGAAAAAGGAACCAATTAAAAAGAAAAACTCAGGCAATTTATTTTCTCAAAAACTAAATGGATTGATGAAACTAATTTATCAACTAAAAACTCAATTCTATAATCATTCTAAAAATATTTTATCTACAAAAAGGAACCCAAAGAGATCTTTTCTTCAATATGAGTCTCTAGGTCATAGAGGAACTTCTCACACACAAAGGTATATGTGGGTACCTAAAAGTCTACTTGTTCACACAGCTCTTAAAGCTAGAGACCAATCTGTATGGTTCCTAGATAGTGGGTGCTCTAGACACATGACTGGGGATAAAACACTCCTCTCCAAATTAAATAATTATGATGGTGGAACTGTCACTTTTGGTGATGGTAATATTGCTAAAGTTATAGGAAAGGGTACTCTGAATGTTCCCAACTTGCCTAAAATAGAAGATGTTTTATGTGTTGATGGTTTGAAACATAACTTGCTTAGCATTTCACAAATTTGTGATAAAAACCATGCTGTCTTCTTTACCAGTCATGGTTGTGAGATTTCGAAAAATGGTAAAGTGATTCTAAGAGGTCTTAGAAATCAAGAAAACTGTTATGTTGTTGGTAATCACAAAAAAGCATCCAGTTCAGCCTGTTACATAGCTCATCTTGATGAAGCCCAACTATGGCATCAAAGGCTTGGACATGTGAACCATAGAGACTTGTCCAATTTAAACAAGTACGTAAAGGGCCTTCCAAAAATTAGCAGGAAGTCAAAAACAATTTGTGGAGAGTGTCAAAAAGGTAAACAAATCAGAAACTCTCACAAAAAGACTAAGTCCTTAAAGACTTCTAGATCCTTAGAGCTTCTCCATATGGACTTGGTTGGTCCAACAAAGAAAGAGAGTAGAGGTGGCAAAAAATACTTCCTTGTTATTGTTGATGATTATTCCAGATTTACTTGGGTTGCATTCTTGAGGGAAAAATCTGATGCATATGTTGAATTCAAAAAGATTATGAAAAGAATTCAAGTTGAAAAAGGAAGAGCAGTTGCTAGAATAAGAAGTGATCATGGTGGTGAATTTGAAAATACTAGATTTAAAAAATACTGTGATAAGTATGGAATTCACCATGAATTTTCTGCCCCTAAAACTCCTCAACAAAATGGTGTTGTTGAAAGAAAGAATCGGGTTTTACAAGAGATGCCCACAGTTATGCTTCATGGAAAGAAACTCCCTAGAGATCTATGGGCTGAAGCAGTAAATACAACTTGTTACATCATAAACAGGGTTTACTTGAGAACTGGCTTGAACAAAACTGCCTATGAATTATGGCATGAGAAAAAGCCAAACATTAGCTACTTTAAAATTTTTGGTAGTAAATGTTATATTCTCAAGGATAGAGAACATTTGAGCAAATTTGACTCAAAAAGTGATGAAGGCATTTTTATTGGCTATTCTCAAAACAGTCGTGCATACAGAGTTTTGAACACAAATACTGGAGCCATACAAGAATCTATAAATGTTGTCATTGATGACAAATTAAAAGATTCCAGTAATCAAGAAAACCCTGATAATGATGAGATAGAAGTCCCAACAGCTAAGCTGAATGAGCCTCTAATCTCTAAGAACTTGGTAAATATGAAACAACATCCTATGGACCAAATTCTAGGAGATCCTTTGGCCGGTGTCAAGACTAGAAGGCAATTGGAAAATATTGTTAGTTATCTTTGCTTTACTTCTATCATTGAACCTAAAACTGTTAATGAAGCTTTCTTTGATGATTGTTGGATAGATGCTATGCAAGAAGAGCTAAATCAATTTACTAGAAATGAAGTATGGGAATTAGTACCTAGGCCTATTGACAAAAATGTTGTAGGTACCAAATGGATTTTCAAAAATAAACTCGATGAAAATGGTACCATAGTTAGAAACAAGGCCAGATTGGTTGCCCAAGGATATTCCCAAATTGAAGGAATAGACTTTGAAGAAACATTTGCTCCTGTTGCTAGACTTGAATCCATTAGAATCTTACTTGCCATTGCTTGCTCTTTGAAATTTAAATTATATCAAATGGATGTGAAAAGTGCTTTTCTAAATGGAATATTAGAAGAAGAAGTTTATGTTGAGCAACCTAAAGGGTTTGAAGATCCTAAGAAGCCTAATCATGTGTATTATCTTAAAAAGGCTCTTTATGGTCTCAAACAAGCTCCTAGAGCTTGGTATGAAAGACTCACTCAATTTTTGGTTGATCACAATTTTGAAAGGGGAAGTGTTGATAAAACTCTATTCATTCAAAGAACAAATGACACTATTTTGATTGCTCAAATCTATGTTGATGATATTGTGTTTGGATCTACTTGTAATGATTTAACAGAAAGATTTGCTAATCTTATGAAATCTGAATTTGAGATGAGCATGGTTGGCGAACTTAATTTCTTTTTAGGATTACAAATAAAACAACTGACTGATGGAGTGTTTATTTCCCAGACCAAGTATGCTAAAGAATTGGTCAAAAGGTTTGGATTAGATTCAGCCAAGCACATGAACACACCCATGAGCACAACTCTTAAATTATCTAAGGATATGAGTGGTAAGAATGTTGATCCTATTCTGTATAGAAGCATGATAGGGAGCCTATTATATCTTACAGCTAGTAGACCTGATATTGCTTTCAGTGTAGGAGCTTGTGCCAGATATCAATCTGATCCCAAAGAAGCTCATTTGAAAGCTGTTAAGAGAATCATTAGATATGTTTCAGGAACTTCAGGATATGGCTTATGGTATCCATATAATTCATCTACTTATATTGCTGGATACTCAGATGCCGATTGGGCTGGAAATGTGGATGATAGAAAATCGACTAGTGGTGGTTGCTTCTACCTAGGAAATTGTCTAGTTACTTGGCACAGCAAGAAACAGTCATCCATTTCCCTATCCACAGCTGAAGCAGAATATATAGCAGCTGGAAGTGGTTGTACTCAAATGTTATGGATGAAACAAATGCTGAAAGACTATGGTATTGAACAAGGTAGCATGAATTTGTATTGTGATAACACTAGTGCTATCAATATTTCTAAAAATCCTGTCCAACACTCTAGAACTAAGCATATTGATATTAGACATCATTTCATTAGAGAATTGGTTGAAGAGGGAGTCATAGTTTTGGACCATATTTCTACTGAGAAACAACTTGCAGATATTCTGACAAAACCATTGGATGTTTCAAAATTTGAAAACATGAGAAAATCCCTTGGTATCTGTGTTGTTAAATAATTTCTTATTGTTTATTTGTTAGTTTCATTTATTTTATTTTTTTTTGTGTTTAATTTAAAAAAATAATAAAAAAAATAAAATTAGAACATATCATTTTCTTAGAGATCATATGCAGAAGGGTAATATTGTATTAGAATTCACACGCACACACGATCAGTTGGCAGATTTTTTAAAACCCCTGCCAGAAAATAGACTATGCATAATTAGAAGAGAAATCAATATGATGCATGCCATGAATATTTATTGAATATTTTTCTCAATGGCTTACAAAAACTTGAGACTTCTAGCCTCATCATTCAAATGCTTTTGCTTTTCATAGATCATCATACAATCCCTGTCTAAAGGATTAGGCATCTGAATTGAAGAGGTAAGCAAGGATTTTAAATCCTTATTCTCTTGCTTCAACTCTACTATTTTTCTATTAGACTCGAGAAGAAGCCGTTGCAGTTCATTGATCTCCTCAATAAACTTTTCTGTCGTGCGAGTTCGGGATCGCAACCGATCCGAAAATGAGACAATGGATGAAGAATAATGAGTTCCGAGACTCACAAGCTCATAAATGGCATCTTCATCTGTTTTATTAGCCAAAGCTCTCTCTTGTCGCCTTGGTATCATGGAACCTAAGACAGATGCAGAAAAAGTTTGGGATTGAGGTAAAGAATTCCTCATCTCCTGATCAGAAGAAATACTAAAAGGGAATTTGTGAGCCATTGAAACCTTGAGAAATAAGATTGCAGAAGACAAGAAGAAGTGTTGTTACAAATCAGATAGAACTAAGGCTGCTCTTATAGAATTGGATTTCGAACAAGACAAAGCCTTAATTATTCATATCTTGCTTTTTCAGGATTGAAAATCCGCTGAATGCAGATTTTCAAAAGCTACTCAGCTAAGCCTTTGAAATTAAATGCGGGCTGTCCCTATATTTTTCTCGTTTGTCAACAACATCTAGCGAATGTGTCAATATCCAGCTGATAATTGCAGAGTTTGTCGGATATGGGTGGTTCCAGAGTACATCTCTTTGCGGGCTTGGATTGGGTGGGCTTGGGCTTTCGTGATGTGCATAAATTCGGGTTGCACTCACTTAGGACCAGTAAGAATTGTGGGGGATGAACTTGAATGCCCTCGGCCCTGTCTAATCGAGGCCCATCTATTATCTATGCTTGCATGAATCATCTACCTTCTGTTCTCTAATTTCTATGATTAGCTTCCAAAGTTTCTCTCAATTTATACATCTCTTTGCCAGTTTTGACAAAAAGAAGAGAATGATGTTAAGGGGGAGTAGACATCTATAAGATGATCAAATGAGAATTCATATTTGAGGATCATGGAGACACATATATGAATATGATGTGCTTCATAGTTATATCAGTATGATTATGCAGGTTCATCACTACGGTTAAGTGGTAAAAAAAAAAAGGTCAATGAAATGAAATTTCATATGATCTTTATTGAGTCCTTACTCTTCAATCGGTTTGTATCATTTGAAGGACTTAGAGAATCCTTAAATGGATTCATGGAATTGATATGGACTTTCTTAGTTGATTTATATAGTTCAATTCCATCTTAGCATGATTACATCTCTTTATAGTCAAATCTTTTGATATCATGCTTGCTAACCCCTCTATGCTTATAGGTGAATCTTTTTATGTCCTTGATATCATAATATGCTAAATATTGATATCTCTCACTTCTCCTTATCTCTCTATAGTACTGCATATGCTTCATCGGGACATCTCTTTGTCAGTTTGTGACAAAAAGGGGGAGAATAAATGGATTGAATCCTGAAAATGAAGAGATTAAACAAAGGGGGAGAGTGTAGAACAAAGGGTGAAAACACACTCTATCTATGATATTTTGTGACTAACAATTAAGGGGGGGGGTAGCAATCCCACCATAGAATGTGTATGTCAATGTCTTATGCAGGTATATCTTTAAGAGACAAAGCACATTCTCAGGGGGAGTATTTAGAGTCATGAGTGTTTGAGTTGTAATTGTTGTATCTATTGTAAAGATCATGTTCTCTTGTAATCTTGATTGTATTTGAGTCCATTTGTTGTATTTCAATCAAGAATAGGTGTTTTGCCACAAATTGACAAAGGGGGAGATTGTTAGTGCCACATTCCTATGAGCACTTATTTTTGTATTGTCGATTCCGTGTCGAAGAATCCAAGACCTTGCCTCTCAGAACCTCTCAAAGAAGATTCAATTCAAAAGGTCTGTCAAAGCTTTTTGGAAAGGCCAGGTTTCGTCAAAAGATCAACATCAAGATGTGCCAACCAAGATCAGGTAATTGGGACCGAAACCATATGCCTTAGTGACTCTAAAAACCCTAGGCTAAATTGTTATTTTGATTGGTTTTAGAAGATTTTTTTTGAGCTTATTTAAAACTCAAAAATGACCCCAGATCGATTTCGGCCAGCCAACCTCATGCGGTTAGAAGTTCACCCCCTAAGTCCACCTGTCATAAGGCATCCAACATGATCATAACACCAGGTCACATTGAGGCTTAGTAAGCATGAGTATGTATACAAAACTTAACAATAAATAATGTTTTATAAATTAATAAAGAAATATGAAGATTTCAAAACCGGTGTGATTTTGATTACTTTAATATTTTTTCTTACAAAAGTTCCCTCTTATTCATACTCATGTAAGGCCTCACCAAACTTAAGAATAAACAATGTTTTATAAATTAATAAAGAATTCTAAAATTGTCAAGATCGGTGGGCTTTTGATTTCTTTAATATTTGTTTTTACAAATGTTCCCTCTTATTCATACTCATGTAAGGCCTCACCAAAGCAATGGTTTAGTAATGGTTTTTTTAACGTTGGAATAATGCTCCTATTAGGTACACCCTACCTAACCATTTTATGACCGTTGGAAGTATCCGTTGGATTTTTTCTATAAATACATCAAGCCCATTTCCAACATCAAGGAGTCCAATTTTTGAAGAGCCTTTGTTCTAAATTCTTGTAAACCTTTCCCAAGCTCTAGCTTCTTCCAAACACACTTAGATTCTATCTTGAAAAATCCAAGGGCTTACTTAGCTCTAAGGAGTGTGCCTTGAGAAGCCAAATCTAGGGTATCCTAATCCATAAGGTTATCTCTCATTTCTACCCTAGAAATCAAACCTCTACAACTTGGTTGTGCATCTCAATGGAGTTTCATCATCAACACCAAGCTAGCTGCAAGAGGTAAAAAGCTTCGATCACGGTCAAAAGCTTCCTCGAACACTTTCGATCTTCATCAAAGGCAAGTGTTCGCCCTCCATTTAAATTTATATCTTTGTGACAGTGGATTGAATCTGTGTGTGTCAACACTCTAAAAATTGTGTGTGGGGATTAGATCTGTGTGATCGAACCTCAGTAACAAAATTGAGTTAGAATCAGTACTTGTGTAGTTTGATTCTTTATAGTGGAACGAAGGGACTGTGTGACCCTTGAGAGTGGATGTAGGTCTGTGTGACTGAACCACTATAAGTCTCTTGTGCCATTTTATCTTTTGTGCTTACTATCTTGTTTTAAATTAGAGTGTCTCTAATTATTTAAGCACACACACATTGAACTTATAATTCAAACAAGTTATTTTGTTATGTGTGATTATTATTCCAAGTTGAGATTAAAATTGGGCTAATAAGTTTAAAATTGGCATTAGAATTCCTTTTGTCCTATTCACCCCCCCTCTAGGACTTATTCATTGAACCTAGTTGCACTTTCAAGATGGTCCTCACCTTTGAAGTGAGTCAGGAAGCGTGTCTCTAGCATGGCCCAGTTTTGGATGGAGTCTGTCACGCCCCAAAATCGGGATCATGCAGTGATCCGATCTCGGGAGTGTGATTTTTGGGATTAATTAAAACTTTTTGTTTTTCCCAAGATCCACGGGAATGAGGATAACAAAGTTTCATAAAACCCGAATATTTTACGGAAGCTTACGTGGCGTTGCGACTCGGAGCACGTGGCCATCGGATTCCGTGTCGCACTCAACCTTTAACATAAAGCATAATCAGATTGGAACATTTCATGAATCATAAAACATTGAGCTGGCAGTAACAGGACAATTTATTTCCCACATATGTTCAAGTTAAAATTTACAAAAGTATATTTATTAGAGTCCCAAAGAAAAAGGCTAATAAAAGCCATCCAAACATAACCAACTAAAGAGTTACTATCTACAATTATGTTATGAACTCCAGCACCAAACTTGACATCTAGATGACATCAATAGGCAGCCACTCACGTCCAACCTGCGGTTCAAAAGCCTCCTCCGCTCAAACCACCAAAAAGGACAAGGATGACGAGATTTGGCACCAAACAAGAGGGGTCAGACACAACGGTCTGGCAAGAAAATAAATAGATAATAGGATGATAGAGTTTATAAAACATTATGAAATAATTATAAATACATTAAAAGTCCTAAACAATAGTAATGATGAAATAAAGGAACAATTTCTAAAGCATTAACAATTTCAAAGAATATAATAAGACGAATGAGACGATAGCAATTGAGTAAAAACAATGGCAATCGAGAAAAGCATTGGTAAACCACATATGATATATTCTCATATAACCGAAGTAACAAGAGCACACAGAAACCGTAGCCACTACACGTGGGACCGGAAAAACAGAGCTTACCACATAAAGTGGGACGGAAAACAGAACCGTTGCCACTACACGTGGGACCGGAAACAGAATCGTAGCCACTACACATGGGACCGAAAACAGAACCGTTGCCATGGTCGGTACAAACAGAATACAAACTGCAGTTGGCAAATAATTTAAAGATCCAAAGTCGGGTGATCATCCCGACAATGTAACCTAAGCTTAGTGGCAAAACAAGATCCTGAGTCGATATAAATCAAATCATAATGTTTCATTTCAAAAATCGATAAGAGAAACTACTCCCGACAAATACAAACTGATGAGTCCGAACAAATCAAATGAGTAGCCTTATCAATGGTTACAAACGTGGCAAACCACTCAATCCATTTCAATACAATTTGTAGAAAATCTACAAATTTCCATGGTGAACCACTCAAATACATTTTAAATCGATTTACAAAAGAATACATATAACTTCTCTAACTTGGAATAGAATAGTGTATGGCGAATTAATGGCTTACCAAGGGATGTCTCAATGCACACTTAATACCTAAAGGTTGATTTATAAAATTAAGGTTGGTACCAATGAAAATCCACGACACTCAAGGTTATAAAGTGTGCTTTAAGACTCATAATATTCCCGGGTAAAAATTCATATCAAGCCTTTCTCTCATTTTTCCCATTCAATTGATATACTTCAAGTATTACATTTCATTGTAATAATTCATGGGTTTTCAAGCATTTATAGGAGGTCAATTGGCCTAAAAATCAAGGAAGAAAGAGAGCTGGAAAGAAGTTTAAACAAGGCTAACAAGGATCCATAAAACAGCCCTCCAAACAGGCCACAAAAGGACCCAGGATTGGGCCCACGTTCGCTCGAGCAGACCCATCCAGAACCTGGGCCGCTCGAGCGGACCCAATTTTGTTTGGGTTCGTGTTGAGTGCAGAAAAAGCACTATTTCAGCATCATTTTGATTTTTCTCAGCATCATTTTGATTTTTCTTTCTCCTTCCTCAACTACAATAAATTCCATGCATCTTTGGGCTTCTCCTTGTCACAACCATTCCATTAAAACATCCATACATTAAACCATTCCATCTCCTTCCAAAATCAAATATAAACACAATCTATCTCATTCACCAAAACACAAAAAGAATTGAAATGTAGATAGCTAATCCAAAGATGATTAGTTAAGAACAAAATCCAAGATTGTTGTAAAATAATAGCTTAAGGAAGATTAAGCATAAGTCATTGCTTAAACACTTCAAAGATAATCATATAGACATTAAGAAAAACATATCATAGAAATGGAAATTTCATAAAATCATTTACATTAATCATTAAACATCATATTAGCTGAGATATTCACTTGCCTTGGTCAAAATGAAGGATAAATTGCTCCAAAATCTACTCTCTAGGGCCTCTAGCTCCAAATCTACAAAACCCCCAAAAATAATCCAAGAAAAGGCCCTAAAAATCAATCTTTTGCAAATCTCAAAGAAATCCTTTGCATGTATGATAAAAACACTCTACATGGTTTGGAAAACAAAGATTTGAAGAAGAAAAACCATTGTTAACCTTTTTCAAGCTCAAACCAAGAAGAAAAGCTTGGATTGGAGATTTGCCTTTGCTCAAAACCCTTGAAAATGGCTTCCTAGGAAAGCTTGAGAGGTGGGGAAGAAGAGGATTAGGAGATCAATCCTTCATTTGGCACTCAAGAAAGAAGCACACAATAGGAGAGAGAGTGAGGGGCTGGAAGAATAAGAGAAACCCTCTTTTAGAAAAGAGTTGCAGGAAAATGAATGGGAGAAGAAAACTATTAGAGTATTTATAAAGTGGGCAAGTGGGTCCCAAAACTTCAAGTGGCTAAAAATAGCATTTGTGGGTCCCAGACAAAAACGGCGAAGAAGACAAAATTGTTCGTCGAAATATCTATTTTTCGAAAAGTATATTTTCTCCGATTTTTGTAAAATTTGATATTCAAGTACAGACTTAGTGTGAAAAGTCATTTTTGCCCTTTTTCTTGAAAAACAAGATTTCAGAGTCTCAAATTCAAATGGACAAAACATGAAAGTTGATGAGATCAATAAAACAAGTCAAAAGGAGTAAAAACTGGAATTTTCGAAATCAAGAATAATTTCCCCCAAGATAACACGTGTCACACGGGCGCCTCGGACCGCGTCAAACTAAGTCAACAACACTCAAAATTCTCCAAAGCTTTGAAAAATTTAGTCAAACTCGCAAACAAAGCCAAACTGCCTCTAAACTCACTCAAAAAGTTAATCCACAACTAAAACAACACTAAACACGAGGATTAGGGGTCTGAGTCCTACAGAGTCCTCCGACAGAGTGGAGTACTAGTCAAAGGCCGTACCTTTTAGGGTACTTACAAAGAGACGGATCTTGAGTGCATCTTGATCCGCGATAGCTCCCGTCAAGATTCTGAAGTGGATGACGTGTTGTCTGACTGATCCTTTCCCCGTATATGTTTGGACAGCAGGATGTTTGAATTTTGTAGGGAATGGGACCGAGTCCATCCATAAGGGATATGGTGGCTTGATCCCATGTTCCTTGAGTATATCCTCTTCTTTTGCTTTGGCGAGGATGTCGTCCACATCCTTTTTGGTAAGGGTGCATGACTTATTGTCCTCTCCATTTACCTCGTCATCCTGAAGATTCAAAGGAGGTTCATTGTTCACCTGAAGCTGAAAAGTGAGAAGGTTTTACATTAGAGTCTCAATCCTCTGCGGACCTTGTTCCAACTACAGGATGCGTGTGATTGCATCATCTTGAGGCGGATTGCGCGGTGGCTCAGAATTTGTAGCCAGGACGTTCATCCCTCGGGATTCGAACGAAGAAATTATCCTGGTGACTGAGCTAGGTCTCATTCTTTTTTATAAAGAGCTTGAGGAAGGATTACCCACTGCCCTTGGCATGTAGGAGCAGGGGATTCTTCTGGATGTCTTCGTGTCCGAGAGACACTGCGAGTCACCGAACGTTAGACATGGATTTTGGTTGCTGACTTTTGGCACCTTTTGGTTTTTCCAACCATATGGACAGTAGCAACTTGGTCGGGTCTTTCTTTTTTGACCCATATATGATAGACTTGAAGCATATGATGATGGGTCTTATGCTTCTCTAGTTTATTTTGTCAATACGACTAGCGACGGCGTACACAATGAGCAATTTGAGCTTCAGTCAGCTCTGGCTGGGCTTTGGCAATTTGAGCAGCAGCCGAGCCTGTTTTCTTTGAAGCTAGGTATGGACAGGATCCAGACCCGGTCCTTTGTCTGTCGCAACAAAGCTTTGAATTTTTCAAGTTCCGCCCCTATAGAGATGAAGGGTCGAACCGAAGGATTGTAGACCTTGGTAGATTTTTGCAGAGGCCTTGTGATGCATGATTTGATTTTGGGCTTGTAGAAACAAGCCGGCTCATGTTGGGTTAACTTCTTTGTCAAGTGGGAGATGGGTCTCTCCTCTTTCATGTAGGCAAGATGGTAGAACTAGTTCGCTTTGCGTGGGGCCAGGTATGCTGGCCTTGTGGATGCTTGGGACCTTCTTTGTTTTGGTGAAGGTTTTGAGGACCAAGTCTTAGGATAGACTTGGCTGTTTGTAGGTTGAGGCTTCGTGGGGGTGTCGCGGGCTTTGGGTTTCTTAATGCTCGCCTTTGGTGTCATGGTAGTGACACGTTGAGAGGCGATTTTCTACTTTTTGGCAGGCGCGGTTTTTTCTTCAGGAAGTGGGAATGGTCCCAGTGTCTCAAAGACGGTAGTCCAGGGAGTCGAGGTCGACCCAGAGTTCAGAGAGTTGCCGAGAGAGATGACGCTTCGGCAGTTGATAGGGCGCTTGTGAGTGCGCGTGTTTTGCTTCTGTTGTGCATAGTCTCGCACGAGTTCGAATGCGTTTGGGTAGAGTAGGGGGTTGGTTTGTAATTTCGGGAAGTTTTCAGGGATTTTTATGAGATTATGAGTTTTTGTGAGTTTGCTTGCATCGGGTAGGTCTCGATATTACACAAACTTTAGTCTGCTATCGCGTTTTAATTCGATGCGTTGAAGAGGCCCAAATGATCATTTAGCAAACCAAGGACTAAACCCAAATTTCCCATTTTTCTAACCTAATATAACCCAACACCCATCTCTTCATTCATTCTTTATCTTCTCTTTCACTGTGCCTCCTCAAGCTCTCTCCCTCTCACTGCATCCTTGCCAATGACGATCACCAGAGCTCCATTCTCGCTGGCCAATCTCCATTTCATCTTCCTCAAGCTCACTGGAACCCACCCATCTCTTCTTCTAAGCTTTCCATTGACAACCCATCTCAAGGTAAGCTCCTCAAGCTTTTAAGTCTAGCTATTCTTCTTCCTTTATCTTAGAAATGGATTAGAGAAGCTCAAAAGAGGGATTTCCCCAATTTCTCTTGGGTTTTCTTGAGCTCTTCATCTAAGGCAAGTCAATGTATATATTTATGCTTTGGTATGCTTGTTTCTTCCTTGATTTGATGCTTGTTTACACTTAGATGACCCCTTGCCCAACTTGACTTGATTTGTGATGAAAACATGATAATTTGACCTAAATTATTCAATGAATGGGAGGAGGTTTTGGTATGGACTTGATGAGAGGGGTTATGGATGTATGTGGTGAGGGCATGGCCCTATTTTCCTTGTTTGCAGGTGTGAATGAAGGAAGGGAGTGAAACTTGATGTGATCTTTATCAATCATAAAATACCGCAAGTGCACGGGTGTCTAGTTGAGACAATGGCAAGAACGGGTCGAACCCACAGGGAACTAATTAAAGAAACTTTTAGATTAAGAAAACTAACTAACTAACAATTAAGGAAAGTTTTGATTATTTAGAAATAAAAGAAAGCAACTAATTTAGAAATATGAAAACCACCAATCAATGAAAGTGATTAGAGCATAGGAATCTAATAAGCATCCACCAATTATTTATCAAGTAATCCTAACTTTTTCCAATTTTTACTTCAAATCAAAGACAAATCAATGTTTTTAGTTTGGAAAATCTAACTTTTAAAATCCCTTTTTAATCATAAAAATTCAAAACAAAAGACTTCCTTCATCTCATAAAAGAATAAAAATAATTTAAGAACTACCCATCAAAGATAAGTATAAACCATCAAAAGATCTAAATCCTAAGCATAGCCTATCAAACCTAAGCATGAATAGTCAAAAATAAAATTTTATTTTTAGAATTAAAACTAGAGATTTGCCGAGGGCACGAAGACAAGCCTATTCATCATTAAGCACATAATCATGGAACACAAATTAGAACTACTAAATAAATAAAAAGGCGATTACTTACTTTCATCCATAGCTCTAATCAAGAAAAACTAGCCCGCCATTGCAAAGAATACTTCTTGATTTTTTTCATTAAAAATTGCATCGTTACAACTTTTCCTTCACAAAAATTCTCCTTCAAAACAAGTCCTTGGACATGGCCCAAGGCTACCAAAATAAAAAAAAATAAAAACTGATGGAAAGGTAGAAAAAAGAAGAGAATTGGAGAGAGGGTTGGACATGAGATGCTTCTCCATCCCCCTTTTGGGTTTGTTTTATAGTTGTTGATGCTCCTTTTTAGCAAAGAATCTCCTCTCTTTTAGGACTTGTTTCCTTATTTGTAGAGATTTCTTGCTTAGGACTCAAGCTAGGCTTCACACTTGGAAGGAATTTGAATTGGAGAGGATTAGTTACTAAGTGTGGTCTCCTGAGCTCCAAGTTTTGCCGAATTGAACTCCTCAAAGATCTCTCATGTTGCCAATTTTGAAAACTTTTTGCAATTCCCGCATAGAATTATAACAGCCAACTTCCCGAGGTCATATCTCCCTCAATATAGCTCCAATTTATGAAAGCTTGCTCCACAGATATCTACTCAAAAAGATCTTTCCAACGGTGCGTAGATTGCGCCAATCCGATACTCGGTTTGAAAGTTTTGACTATTTCAATTTTGCTGCACCTGAAAAATTGCACATAAGGGAACTTCTATGTTTGGCATGCAATGGGGTATGTGGGACCCATGTTGGACGTCCAAGGCATGTTTGGACTCTTTCTTTGCTTGCTTATTTGATTCTCTTTCCATATTTGGCATGCTTCTTTACTTGCAACTTGAACTAATCAACTCCCCTTGCAAAGTTTTTAATTTTCTCTCTCTTTCTTGATTTTGGTTTCCAGGTTTATTCAAGTCAACACCATCTTTCCAATTCTGAGTTTCTTCTTTCCTCTTTAAGAATTTCCAATCTTTCCAACTCCACCAAGATGTCAAGATATGTGGGCCCACCATGAAGATGTCCCGCCTTTGATCTCTCTCAAGTTTCACCGATGCAGGTCCCACTCTTGATTTCTCCTACATAAATAAAATTAAATAATGTCAATAATAATCAAGTGTGAGGAATCTAAATGGACTATGCATGGGACTCTACATGCCTACTTAATGCACCAAAAATACCCAACTTTCCAAAAAATAACACATGGTGTCAAAATTAGCAGGTATGCATTAGTGAAGCTAAAAAAACTAATTTTGGGTGATGAATGAGATGAGAACCCTAATTTCACAAAAGTCATGCAATGTAATGAATTTTGACCAAATTTGACTAAGATTCCAACCATGATGCTTAAATGCATGAAATCATGAAATTAAATGTAATTTTATGCAATTAGCCTAATTAAATCCACAAATGCATATAAAATGATGAATGAGAACTACAATTTTGCGGACTTATCAAAACTCCCCATTTATGAACCAGCACAAAATTCGCTTCAGAATTCTGGGTACAGTCGGTTAACCAAACCTGGGTGTCGGTTAACCGAACTGTAGTTCGGTGACTCTTCGGTGACCTATCGGTTCCAACTCCAGATTGCTGCAATTTTTCTGAAGAAGTTGTGCACTCGGTCACCCTGTCGGTCGACCCTTGGTCACCCTGTCGGTTGAACTTCGGTCGACCGAACTGCACTCGGTGACCTATCGGTCTTGTTTCTAGAGAGCGACATTTCTGGACGGTTTGTGCGGTCAGTCGCTATGTCGGTCAACCTTCGGTTAACCGAGCTGGTCGGTTAACCGAACCCTGTGGTTTTCTTGACCGAATTCCCCCCTTTATTTGAAAGGGACTGTCCCTTGGTCTATGGACTTAGGTGGAACCTTGATTACCCTTTTTGGACTCATATGACTATGTACGAGGAATGTTTGAGCGGATGTTTACTCGTAGTTATTCTAGTTGTATTGGGTTACAACTTATCTCAATCTTGAACGGTACGGGACAACGGGATACCCCCATTTATATCTATGTCCGAAGATTGTTTGTTTGGGTATCGCGAACCTTATTCCCTTCGTTAACTGAGTATGGTTATACGATGCCTCGGGTTTAAAATTGTACCTAGGATTGGGTTGTTTATCGCTTCTGATTCCAAATTGTACCGTCTGATACTTATCTACATGCTATGTATATGTTCTTTAGCTTCGTTTACTTTGTTTTGCTTTGGGATCACTTGATGAACCTAGATGATGAACTTAAGATCCCCTTAGATGTTCTGCTTGTTTTGATGATTGATGGAAGTGTTGGGGCTAGGTGGCTTTAATTGTAAAAGCTTGATGATGACTACTTATGGTATTGATGTTTGTAGAAGCTTGCTTGGTTGGTCTTGATCTCTTGATTTGATAATGGAAAGTAGTCTCTCTTTTGTTAATGAATCTTGTTCATGCAAGAAAACCTAGCCCCTCATTATTGTATGTTTAGGACTCCTTGTGTCAGGCACCACTCAATTGTATATCGCCCACACGGATGGGGCACCATTTGTGTGAGGACCTTGATGAACGTTTGCGCAGTACGACTTGTTACTTGATAGATCTTGCTTGTTGCCGGGTCATTCCCGTGTCTTGTTGCCGAGTTAATACTCGTGTCGTATTGCCAGGCTTTAAATCCTGTGTTTTGTTGCCAGGTATATCCTGTGTCTTGATATCTCAACCACGACTCAATGTGAGTATGGGAGGACAATGATACTATCCCGTGGTAATTAGCATATGTGGACCGCCTATCTTGTTAGATGTTTGTATTAGATTGATTATGATTCGAATGATATGCATTTCATATGATTTTGTCCCTCGTCTACTCTCATTCGTATTGCATATCTTGATGATTTATATATATATTGCTCGCCGACTGTCGTGTCTGATGATGCTACTCTTGGTGCATAGGTACTGTAAGTGCACAAAAATTCACGGACCCGGGGGGGTGGTGTTCTTGCGACTCACTGAGGAGGACGAAGACTGAGGCTCCCCGTCTCCTCGCTGATGATGGAAGAACCGATGCCTGAGAACCTGGAAGAGGGAGAAGAAACAGGTCAGAGGACCCTGGCTGTGGGCAGCGCAGGGCTCTCCGATGCCTAAGTCAGTATGAGTACTGGACAGTAGGAGGAGATTTTGGGGGAGAAGGTGATACCAGTGGTTCTCTCGGACGGGGGAGAGACTGTCCCCTTGCTGTTCTGGTTTGGCCCCTTTTATTGGGGAGGAGAGGGGACAAGGAGGTGACCCTGTCAGGGAGCTATCCCATCGTGACATGTCGTGTCGCATCGGGCCATACCCGGGCGTCTGTGGACGCCGTTCTGTCAGAGGACGTGGGTGGCATGGGAGGCTCTGTCAGAGAGTATGGGCGTGCCCTTGTCTTGTCGCGCGTGCTCTATCGTGCTTAAGTGTCCAAGGGTGGACAGCTGTCAGGCCCTACCTTGGCTAGCCCTGACCGAGGTCGGGGTGTGACGCTGAGGTCGGGGAGCCGAGGGCGGAAGCCGAGGGCGGGAAGCCGAGGTGAGGCTTTTGCCGAAGTGGGAGCACTTGGCCGAGCAGGCGGAGCGCGGACGTTTGAGATGAGCTTTGCCGAGGTGGATTAGCCGGCGCGGCAGCACGGGATGGAGAATCAGGCCAGTTATCCGGTGAGCTAGGAAATATCCCCACACAATAGCCCCCCAGCTTCTGAGCTCAATAGACTGCTCTTTGAGGTCAGAAGGTAAGTATCATGGAGGATGACTGGCTGGCAATGGACCAGAGCTAGAGGTCGGCATCACTGCTAAGCTGTAACAGGGTGCTTCTGCCGAGCTGGAGAGCCACACAACTGCCGAACTGGAGAATGGGTACCGAGATGCGCTAATGGAGATCCCACTGGCTCTTCACCAGGGGCCTGTGCCGGGCATCGGGCGCGTGGCCGAGATGCGCCTGCCGCACGCAATGGAGATCCCTCCGGCTCTTCACCAGGGGCCTGTGCCGGGCATCTGGCGCGTGGCCGAGATGCGCCTGCCGCACGCAATGGAGATCCCTCCGGCTTGTCACCAGGGGCCTGTGCCGGGCATCGGGCGCGAGGGCCGAGATGCGCCTGCCGCACGCAATGGAGATCCCACTGGCTCGTCACCAGGGGCCTGTGCCGGGCATCTGGCGCGAGGGCCGAGATGCGCCTGCCGCACGCAATGGAGATCCCACTGGCTTGTCACCAGGGGCCTTTGCCGGGCATCGGGCGCGAGGGCCGAGATGCGCCTGCCGCATGCAATGGAGATCCCACTGGCTTGTCACCAGGGGCCTGTGCCGGGCATCGGGCGCGAGGGCCGAGATGCGCCTGCCGCACGCAATGGAGATCCCACTGGCTCGTCACCAGGGGCCTGTGCCGGGCATCTGGCGCGTGGCCGAGATGCGCCTGCCGCACGCAATGGAGATCCCACTGGCTTGTCACCAGGGGCCTGTGCCGGGCATCGGGCGCGAGGGCCGAGATGCGCCTGCCGCACGCAATGGAGATCCCACTGGCTCGTCACCAGGGGCCTGTGCCGGGCATCTGGCGCGTGGCCGAGATGCGCCTGCCGCACGCAATGGAGATCCCACTGGCTCGTCACCAGGGGCCTGTGCCGGGCATCGGGCGCGAGGGCCGAGATGCGCCTGCCGCACGCAATGGAGATCCCACTGGCTCGTCACCAGGGGCCTGTGCCGGGCATCTGGCGCGAGGGCCGAGATGCGCCTGCCGCACGCAATGGAGATCCCACTGGCTTGTCACCAGGGGCCTGTGCCGGGCATCGGGCGCGAGGGCCGAGATGCGCCTGCCGCACGCAATGGAGATCCCACTGGCTCGTCACCAGGGGCCTGTGCCGGGCATCTGGCGCGAGGGCCGAGATGCGCCTGCCGCACGCAATGGAGATCCCACTGGCTTGTCACCAGGGGCCTGTGCCGGGCATCGGGCGCGAGGGCCGAGATGCGCCTGCCGCACGCAATGGAGATCCCACTGGCTTGTCACCAGGGGCCTGTGCCGGGCATCGGGCGCGAGGGCCGAGATGCGCCTGCCGCACGCAATGGAGATCCCACTGGCTCGTCACCAGGGGCCTGTGCCGGGCATCTGGCGCGTGGCCGAGATGCGCCTGCCGCACGCAATGGAGATCCCACTGGCTCGTCACCAGGGGCCTGTGCCGGGCATCGGGCGCGAGGGCCGAGATGCGCCTGCCGCACGCAATGGAGATCCCACTGGCTCGTCACCAGGGGCCTGTGCCGGGCATCTGGCGCGAGGGCCGAGATGCGCCTGCCGCACGCAATGGAGATCCCACTGGCTTGTCACCAGGGGCCTGTGCCGGGCATCGGGCACGAGGGCCGAGATGCGCCTGCCGCACGCAATGGAGATCCCACTGGCTCGTCACCAGGGGTACGAAGCTCTGGACGACTAGTGGCGGCAGAGGACCGTGCGATCAAGGCTGACAGCAGAGGACCGTGCCGTCATGACGGTAGAGGGTCGTACGATCGAAGCCGACAGTAGAGGGTCGTACCGACGTCGTCGCAGCTGACGGCGCCATCGAAGCTGACAGTAGAGGACCGTGCCGCCAAAAATGACGGTAGAGGGTCGTGCGATCAAAGCTGACGGGCGGTCGAAGCTGAAAAATGATTGGAGGCTTCAGCAGCCCCCCGAGCTGGAGGAGACTTCTGTCATGGAGGCGTCCGCCGAGATGGACGCTGCCGCGGAGCTGGAGGCATCCGCCGAGATGGAGGCGTCCGCCGAGATGGACGCTGCTGCGGAGCTGGAGGCATCCGCCGAGATGGAGGCGTCTGCCGAGGTGGACGCTGCCTGTTGATTGCCATTGAAATACTTCTGGGCTCGGGTTTCGTCTGCTTCTTGCCTGACGAACTGGTTTACCCTTGTCATCAGCGCTGCCATAGTGACCACGGGATGCATGACCAGGTCCCTTCGAAGCTCGTTGCCTGGCAGGAGGGCTTGTTGGAAAGACAGGATCGATATTGCATCTGTAGTATCCTCGATCTGGCTGTAGACAGTCCAGAACCTTTTGGCGAACTGCGTGACGCTCTCGGCCTGCTTCATTCTGAGGGCCATCAGGTCGGCGATCGATCTGGGGATGACCCTGTGAGCTTGGAACTTCGTCATGAAGGAATTCCGGAGCTGCTGCCAACTTTTGATTGATCCTTGGGGGAGTGCGCAGAACCACTTTAGGGGGAGGTCCCTGAGGCTGGAGGAGAAGACTCTGCAGTTTAGGTGGCCTGCATCGCTCCACACCGACATCCTCTGAGTGAAGTGCCGGAGGTGTGCTGCTGGATCCGAGGTTCCGTCGTAAACGACGAACCTCGGGATTTTGAAGTCTTCGGGAAGGGGGAAGCTCCTGATCTCTGGAGAGAGGGGAGATGTGCCGAGACCGTCAGAGTTTGGCCGAACTCGAGCGAAACCGGCAGCCTCCAAGTTTTGTCGTACTGCTTGCTCGATGCGTCGATCAAGCCACTTTCTGATGTCGTGGCTGTTGTCCGGAGCTTGGTTGCTTCTGTTGTCCTTCAGGGTGCGCCTTTTGGAAGGTGGAGTCGAGGTCGAACCCTTAGAGGATGAACCCGACTGAGTACCCTGCTGTTGGACGCTTGCTGGATTAGATCTTGCTCCTGACCTTTCCCGGTGGGGGACCGTCGGCAGCTGTGTCGACAGTGTCAGCGGTTCCTTTCCCTTTCTGGTTCTCCGAGGCATGGTGTTTGGGAAGATGGCTTTTTGTAGCGTTTCCCACAGACGGCGCCAATTGTAAGTGCACAAAAAATCACGGACCCGGGGGGGTGGTGTTCTTGCGACTCACTGAGGAGGACGAAGACTGAGGCTCCCCGTCTCCTCGCTGATGATGGAAGAACCGATGCCTGAGAACCTGGAAGAGGGAGAAGAAACAGGTCAGAGGACCCTGGCTGTGGGCAGCGCAGGGCTCTCCGATGCCTAAGTCAGTATGAGTACTGGACAGTAGGAGGAGATTTTGGGGGAGAAGGTGATACCAGTGGTTCTCTCGGACGGGGGAGAGACTGTCCCCTTGCTGTTCTGGTTTGGCCCCTTTTATTGGGGAGGAGAGGGGACAAGGAGGTGACCCTGTCAGGGAGCTATCCCATCGTGACATGTCGTGTCGCATCGGGCCATACCCGGGCGTCTGTGGACGCCGTTCTGTCAGAGGACGTGGGCGGCATGGGAGGCTCTGTCAGAGAGTATGGGCGTGCCCTTGTCTTGTCGCGCGTGCTCTATCGTGCTTAAGTGTCCAAGGGTGGACAGCTGTCAGGCCCTACCTTGGCTAGCCCTGACCGAGGTCGGGGTGTGACGCTGAGGTCGGGGAGCCGAGGGCGGAAGCCGAGGGCGGGAAGCCGAGGTGAGGCTTTTGCCGAAGTGGGAGCACTTGGCCGAGCAGGCGGAGCGCGGACGTTTGAGATGAGCTTTGCCGAGGTGGATTAGCCGGCGCGGCAGCACGGGATGGAGAATCAGGCCAGTTATCCGGTGAGCTAGGAAATATCCCCACACAGGTACCGAGCCCTTCTATCTCGAGGAGGAGACGACGGAAGAAGTTCAGGCGATCAACCTGATGACTTCCTAGACTATAGTACGGAAGGAGTTGTATAGCCGTACCAACCCCGTACTCGAGAGCCTTCACACTTATCTCTGATAGATTCATCTTTTGGTCTTTTGTTCATCTTTTGGTTAGGCCCAAGTTTTGTGTGGCCTTTCATTGTAATTAATACTCTTTTTTAACTGTTTCAACTTGAACTCTCATTGTATTATTTCCGTATTGCTCTTAACTATACATTTTGAGATGTCACTTGTATTTATGAAGCTTCCGCTATTGTTGATGTATTTGAGGAAATGCTTATACCTCACAGCGATCTTCGATCCATTTGAGATATGATTGGGGGCCAAGTGTTGTATTAATGTTGAAAAATCTTAATTGGCCCTAATCTCACTCATAACCCCGGTTTCACTTTTGGGGGCGTGGCACCACCTATGATGGCCCCATATGTAATAGTTCTAATCAAATAGAAAGTGGTATGGGAAGGAAAAGAAGATGACAAAAACCGTTCCTTCTCTCCAAATAATTCATAGGCTATTATTAACCAAGTATCTGCATCATTCACTCGAGCTGAATAAACACATAGAAAAGGTCTTTACATTACATTACTCTCACAGATTTCCTAATAAAAGAAAAGGTTTACCTGGACAAAGAGGGTTTAACCGGAGAAGAAGATGATAGCCAGAACCCTAAAACCTTCGTGAGAGCCATGGTAATCGAGCGGAGGAATGTAGAGAAAGAGGAGCAGAGACACCGAAATGTGGAGAAAGGGAGGGAAGAACAGGAGAGGGGGAATTTATTTATTTTTTAATGAAAACGCTCTCCATCTGTCGTTGGGGAAGCCAATTGTCAAATTGCTTGCATGCAAGGGGGCCTACGAGAGTGTAGTGTTTTCATCTACAAGCAGGGGGCACTTCTTCGCTTTTATATAGCGGTATATATATATATATATATAGGGGAAGGCTCTCCTAAGCTTAAGCTTAGGATAAGGTTCCATAAGCGAAAGCTTCTATGGCCCATCCTTGGTCCATCAAAATGGACCAAACACACGACCCCCCTAAATTGCACATGCCCACCAACTTTTGGTCATATCCAAAGTTACTAGACCGTTGGATCGACTGTGTACAGATCTGAATGGACCGTTGACTATTAAACTTTTGGTGCTCAGATGGAGATGATAGAAACCACGATTGGGGCTGATTTTTTACAGGAAGGAGGGTCTCAGGGAGTCCTTGAAATCCCCCCCACCCCCATCCCCATGTGGGTCCCTAAGTAGTCCCCACCACACAATTGAGCTTACTTCAGTTTACCTTATCCTAAACTTCAGCTTAGGAGAGTTGGCCCCATATATATATATAGGTATATAGATATATACAGGTATATAGATATGATTTTGTAAGATCTTTCTAAAATGATCCATACTTTTGAAATTGTGGACCCAATATAAGGCCATATATACAAAATTAACTGACCCATTATTAAGTTGAGATGATGCGATACATTATAAAAAGATCATATACAAATCCAATTAGTTTGATACACTGGTAAGGATCATGTACCACAAGATTCTTTAAGAGGGCCCATTAATGTACTCTTATCTAAGTTTGTTGAGGTTGGAAAATCATGGAAACTAGGGGCTTTGAAATGGAAGAGAGAAAAAGTAGGGGAAGATAGATAAATGTATTGTTACTTTTTTTTTTTTTTTTAAAGTTCTGCACATCACAATTTCTATTGGTTGTTATATAGGACCAAAAATGCCCCTTTTTTAAGGGGCAATTTCTAAAATTTACAACACAATATATATATATATATTAAAGAGAGAGAGATGGAGAGAGTCGAGTTGGTTATTGCCCTAGCTCAGCAGCCCTCAAGGTGGCGGACAAAAAAAATTAGGCACTACGCTACCACAGGCTTTATAGCAAGTTTAAAAGGCCTCCTTTTCTACAAACATTGGTGGGCCGAGTCGGGTTGCAACCACTCCACCTCCGCCCCACCTCTGAGGGCCATATCGACAAGCTTAATGGCTGATCAAATTGCCACTTGTTTTTCGGGCAAGAGCTCTCGAAAGCCTTGAAAGAGGAATTCAGTGTAATTGTCACTGGCAAGACGCATGTCATGTCCATGGAATTTAACACATCAAATGGCATGTTCGCTGAAAAATAAATCTGATAATGAAAGATCTTGCAAGGGCTTGTAATGTATTATCTGAGAGCTAGAAGATCATCGCAATCTTGCAATCATTGCCTTGCTCTTGGGAAAGTGATTTTTGACCCATTCTAACGTGGATAAAATTTTAAAGGCCACCACCTTGAATTCGAAGCTCAAACAGTTCAAGTAGAGATCAGTTCAAGTAGAGATCGTTGGACATCTACTTTTTAGTTTGCACCAGCCAACATCAGGACAGGGAATAAACGTAAATGCAAGCATCAGCTTTTGAAATGGTTGTAAGAATCCCAATCTGGAGAAGAACCAACATCCACCCAAACTAGACCAATAGAAAACGTCGTATGCATAAAAAAAAAAAACAAGGGACTTTGTAAGGATTTGCGAGTGTTTGACTAATTCATTGGGTAACGGACAAAATCCGGTTTTAAATGATGTAATTTTCTTAGATTGACTGCCCAAGTGTTTGGTGCAACAGATTGAAGAATTTTCTAGAAAAACACTATGATCGCTCAAGCCATGGACACCAGTCGCTTGAGCAGACCCTTACATAAGCTCATTCGCTCAAGTTCCTTGATCTGTCACTCAAGCCGTTTGATACACTGCTTAATTTTTATGGAGACAGAACCTCCATCGCTCGAGCGAACATGGCTCGAAGTTGGAAACTCCATCCGGAAACTACTTCCTATTTTCTCTAAAGATGCTAATTTGAGTCCTAATGGTTCTATAACCCTTGAGGGACGATCCTAGGCTTATAAATAGACATTCTCTCTCTATTCTAAAGGACTACTCTCCCATACTAAACCCTAGAGAATACTTTAGAGAGATCCATAATCATCCAAAGTTTTTATGCTGCTGTTCTAAAGTTCAAGCTTTGGTTCTTCTTCCATTTACTTTCCTGAAGTGGATACATCTTGAAGACGTGTTCAAGGTGATTGGCTCAAGCACGGTGAAGGTGTACGGCGAGCAGTCGGCAAGATAGCGCAGTCCTTAGGTTGAGTAACAATTGGGAAAGGGTTGTGGGTTTTCTTGTAACTTTCAAGTTGTTCAGTGCTTGGTTGTCTGTTGTCCCAGGCGATAAGGCTCGTGAGTTTTTCCCGAGTAGGATTTTCCACATATACATCGTGTCCCATTCTCATTATGTGGTTGATTGGTTATCAATTGAAATTAAGATTAATTACTAGTTTAATCACTTGGTTAGAAATCTAATAGAGATATATTGTTATTGCAGACCTAAGCCTAAGTTAAGTCGGGGTTTCAAACTTACCAAACTAAATACAATAAATTTTAGGACATTGGCCATGTCGCCGTAACTACCCGAAATGAAACTGCCCCAACCCAAAGATAGAGTTTTAATTAGGGGAAATAATTTTGTTTTTCCAGTGCATGATGAATTATTTCCAGTGCATGATACGACATCCCAGTCTATCAAATGGCATGCTAGATTGGGCTACATAGGCAAATATTATATGCTCTAATTAGCTGGGGGAAGCTAATTGTTGCCATTTATAACAAAAAGGAAGGGGCTAAGGGTGGTGATATTGCCACTAATGACATTTTGTTAAAAAAATGACAATGATTTCTAAAATTCCTTTACTGCATCATTAATTAAGAATTTAAACTTAGTGCTCTTTGTAATAATCCCAAACAATGTTAAAAACATTTTATTTGCACTCAATAAATCCCTGATAACTACTCATTCATTTCCCTCACTCTGTCATGGAATTTTTCTTTTCTTTTTTTCTTCTTACTTTGAAGGCCTTACTACCATAAGATTGATTATGTCTCTAACAAGTGATTTAAATATTACAAAAATATCAAATTATATACTTAACATGTAATCAATTTAATGGTGGGAACAACATTGAGTGGAGGTGACTTCCATTGATTATACCAAGGCGAGACACCACAATCACCACCGCCATAATCACCGTCAACTTCACTGTCATCATCCTCCACATCATTACAAGGTTCAAGCAAATTGAAACAGTTTCTTTCTCTTTGCCAATTTCGTTGAGTCTTGAAGCCAATCATACTCATTAATGGAATGCTAGGTTAAGGTGCATTTTCGATCGATCAAGTCCTCTTCCCACACAATTAATGGAATGCTTCAGCACATCTGCCCCATGACCCCAAACAAGTGAAGAAACTAGCATCCTTGCAGAACCACGATGGCTGTTGCATCGGAGTTTCTTCTTGTTTTTGCAAATGCTACAACGAAGTTACCGGTCACTTTGTCATGGTCGTTCTGTTTCTTGCCATAGCTAATTACAAGTACATAGAAAGGGCACGTTTGAGTAAACAAGGGCCAGATAGAGAGAGGATTTCACATACCAAAGTGCACAAACTCAGTCCACATGTAGTCACTATTTTATAAATATGAGAAATTTCAACTTACGAGTGTTTACATTTGGTCAATTTAATCAGTGAAATAATAGTCATGGGTTAGATTAATAAGAAAATTCAATGCATGGCTATTAAGTTTCAGAGGATCCAAGCAGCGCAACTCCAAACAAGTAGGCCGATAAATTCATCTTTTTTTTTTTTTTACGACAAATATGGATCATATCATAAATAGATTATTTCAAGGGAAATTCTATTTGCACCCCAAAAATTGCTTAGTACACCCACATCCCTTTATGAACAGTGATTTTTTTCTATAGGATGTGGGTTTGCTAAGCAATTTTTGGGGTGCAAATAGAATTTCCCTTACTTCAAATCCATAATTCAAGAGTATGGCCAAATGAGTATCATTGGACATACATGATTCTTCTAGGCACATGACCAAAGGTCTGCTCTGAAGAAAGCAGTATCAGAATGTAATTGGAACAGGAATAACTGAAAAAGAAAGCCCCCCGAACAATAGCTCCACAATAAAAAGCCTCACCTGTTTTCTCTGTGGGCTTTTCTATGCCTGCATATGTAGCATCTGTTTGGTTTCTTCCTAACACATGCTTACATTATATTTTACGCATCTTTCAGGTGCTTTCAAACTGCCTGGATTATTGACTCTACCAGTTTCAAGCCTTTGAAGCACCACAATCTTTTGAAAGAGAGACTAAGGACTCCTCCCAAGCTTACGCTTCATGGAATTTCACGAACACGACAAACACAGCTGAAACACACCACACGTACTTGTACTCTTGATGCTCTACTAGAGCCGGCGCAGAACAGCTTCACATCACGCCTCCTTGTTCGCATAGATCTAGCAATGCCAAGGTCTGCAAAGCCATAAAAACTCAAATTGATCATTGCATCCATTTATGAACTATCAATAAACAACCACCATCAGATGGATTCAAGTCAAAGCATGGTAGTCCAAATTCTTTAATGGAGGGTTATGAGGCACTGAAATTCAAACCCTTCAAAATTACGCTGATCAAGTCTAAATCACGACTAAAATAAGAAATAGGGAGTCAAACTACATGGGTATGACTCCGGCAGGAGTAAAATTTTCCTAGATAATATAAGGAGGAGGCCGGCTTTGAGCGAAAAGGATTTCATTGCTGAAAACCTAACAGAAATGGACTTGAAGAATATCCAAATTCTGCCCTTGGAGAATCTGGCTTTCAAACATAGTACATAGTCAGTAGTCACAAACATCTAAACTTAATTACCTCTGGTATGGAGAGCTCAAGACGGAATTTTGGACCATCATAATGATGCAAAACAGGCCTGAATGCATCTTCCTCTAATGCCTTTGCAGAGTTGCCGGACACGGATCCTTACCTGTGGTTTTTTTTTTTTTTTTCAACTTCATGAATAAGAAATTGCTGCACATAAATGCTGCTAAAAAAATTGGCATGATATCTTTCCCTTTTCAGTTACCTGTGCGGGAAACCTTGATTCTCCTTTGCATTTTTTGTCTTCCCACGCAGTTGGGTCAATGTTGGATCCTCCAAAACTGGATGCCTATAGACATGGAAGAGAGAAACCAAGGGTAACTGTTTATTACTATAGTTATAAATGGACAAATTCCAACGCATCCACAAATTACAAATGCCATGGAATTCTAAACAAACTACTCCATCACATCATCATCACATTCAGAGTTTTTGTGGAGTTCTGTCATAAAAAGTTGGTGATCATATCCATAGTTATCAGGACACCAGGATTATTTCCATGGAGAGGCCATCAATGTCTTTAGTTATGCATTATCAACCAGATGCTCAAATTTCAGACCCAATGATGCTGGTTTGATAATTCAAGCAGCCCAGAGAAAATAACTAGCAATTAAACAACAGGGAAAGAGCATACCTCAAATATCCCATGCAGCTGGTGAGTTGTGTAATTGTAAAGAAATAGAGGCAGCCCTGGAGTTATTGCCCGTACAGAATCCCGGTATCTTGGTGGTAAGCCTGCCAAACCAGAAATGAAAATTTTAAACAATACTCATCATCATCAGTGGGAGATGAGCGGATGGCTAAGGTATAAACTTCAGGCTTGCAACTGCAAAAGCACGTAGGCGAATGATGACTGCATGTGCTCCATATGCAAGATCCAAGTCATCATAAAATTGGTGGGACTGTTCCTCCACTCTGAAAATCATCAAATAATTGATGACCCATTGTGTTTGAAACTAACAGTTGAAAACAATCTGAGTAGCCTTTCGATCACATTTGGTAAAAGGTGAGGAATTTGCAGACATGAGGATTCCTCACTGCCCCAAGAACAGGGATTCCTCGTTGAGGATATGTAATTATGTATAGCTGAGGATTTCACACGTATATCAGTGTGTAGTGATGCATATAGCTGAGAAAATTGGTTTCGGTGTGCAAATCCGCTGAAGAGAGGATTTTCCCATCCAATGGGGGATAGGTTAGACCTAAAAATCCTCATTTGTGAGGATATTCATAGCTCCAAGTCCTCGAGGATTTACAATTGCCAAACATGGGTTTTACACGACTTTGTAATTAAAAACTATTCCCCGAGGATTTGGCCAAATGAGAATTCAAATTTGTGGACTTAGCTGAAACCAAATGGTTGAGAGAATCTGATCAACAGTCCATTTTATTTTTAAACCTCTACGCGGTCAAACTCACGCACGCACGCACACTCATGTCCCTAACCAGCTGAGCTATAGCCAGGGACTGGCCAACAGTCCATTTTCATGGACTTGTCTTTGGGCCTTTCTGATGAAGGTACTGGTTTGGTTATTGGGTCAGGTGAGATACTTCAAGACCTAGCCAAAGCTAGATGCATGGCATAGATAAGATAGACGGGCGCCACAATGCACCTGTGGTTGGATGGAGAACGTGAGAAAGCCACAGAGAATTAAAATTGCCAACAAGATAGACGTGCAGTGATTCAACAACGTATCACCAAATTGATTCTTTTACAGAAAACCGCTATTTATCTTCAGTTGAACTGTTATCTCTCTCTTTTTTTTCCTCTAATTTCTTTTGTGTTGATGAAATCTTATTCCTTATAAACCTCCTCCATCAGTTGCCACTTGCCAGATTCTTTCTAATTCAGTCTTTGAGGATTGCATTTCACTATCAATGAGGCTCTAAGACCACTGTTTTATAAAACCGGCAAAGTCCAAGTCAACTCGGACTCTGAAGGTGCAGAGTAAAGTCACCCCCCAAATTACCTAGTTGGCTGTGTCATATGGTTTTTGGGCCCTACACTTAAAGTTATTTAGGTACATTTTGTATTGATTCTAGAGATCAACACCTTCTTTTAAAGATTCAAGCATTTGAAGAATGGTAGCACGTTTAAAGATCATTGGGCCTAGGGTGCAACGCAACTCGAACGTGATGGAGTCACCCCAGTCCAATTTTGAAAGCCTACTAGAGAAACAAATAGACTGTTTTTTATTCAGCCTATGAGGTTTGCATTTCACTATCAATTAGTGAGGTTTAGAGACCATGGTTTAAAAATCGCCAAGTCCGGATTGAACAGGTTGCAGAGTCCAGTTATCCTCCAAGCAGCTTGGTTGAGTCCGATTGGTATTTGGCCCCTAAGATACAGTTGTTCTCAACTACTTCTATTGGGGAAAGTTGGACATTTTGCACTGATTCTAGAAGATCGAAACACTTTTTTTAAGATCAAAACATTTGACGATTGATGGTAGTACCACTAACACTATTCATTAAGACACAATAAATATGAAATGGCTACATATAACTAACTTAAATCACTATTAATAAATGAAACACGTCTTAAATTACATATTAATATAACTATGTTTTCTATCTATTTTTAATATCTTTGCTATTTTTCATATTTTTTTTAAATATTATCGGGCCTTAGGTGCGACTCTGCTTAGTTAAATCAGCAAGAGCATGACCAAGTAGCCCCCATGAATAATTCAGAAAATCCAGTTGGAGACAAACAATGAATGTTTTATAACGAGCTATGCAATATTGATGACAACAGTTGTAATTTTGTAGGACAAACTGAAGTTATAGCAACTAACAAATTTCATTGGTGTGACACATCCATGTCACCATGCTCATGCTGTTCCCAGACCCTTCTAGCTCCTCCTTTATTGATCACTAACAAGAATACTTGATTAAGGGAAATAAACAGTACAAGATGGGACGATAGAAGTGATTTATCGAAGCTCATGCATGGAGAAGAAAGGACTGAAAGAAACAGCAAATAAGAAGAAAGAAAAAACAGAAAATGAATGAAAGTGTCACAAAAGCATTGTCTTGTCGACCCCTAAGCACATTTTGCCCCCTTATGAACTCCTTGCTTGCTAAGTCCACTTCTTCATTCGCATCCCTTGAGAAATGTTTATACTCCACAAATAGATGAGTGCATAAATCCCTGATTGAAATACAAATTCAAAGAGTTGAGAGAGAGAGAGAGAGAGAGAAAGAAGAAATCACTAGCTTTTACATTTGGCAAAGCCACCCAAATGTTCGTGTCAATTTTAGATTTCATTTGAATATTATACAAATAATATTGTTGAGATTATTCCTGCTTGAAGTAACGCAGTGGAGGCTGTGGAGCTAATTCTGATTTAAAAATATATATGACAGCTCCTACTCGAATTGATGGATTGGCTAAAAATTAAATTTTAAAAAACCATTGTCCACCAACCAGATGGAAGTAGCAAGTAGAAACTGGTGCTGATTAGAAGTCTTTTTACCTAATGACGTCCTCTATGTCATGCCCTGCAACCATGGAATTAGAACCCACCCACATCTAACCCTTCCTAGGTGAGTTGGAAACTTGGATCAGAGAAAGTGACAAAAAATAATTTAGTTGGGCCTTAACGTCTCTCTCTGTGTGCGTGCTGGAGAAGAATCCATCTTCATCATTCCTTTGTTCTCACAATGAAGCTTTGAAACATAAAAGATTGTTACACAATAATAATTACAATTATATTAAAGACTCAAGAAAGTATACAGTCAAGCAGACAGTTCAGATATACAGAATAATAATGATGATGTTATTAAAGACTCGAGAAAGTATACGTCAAGCAGAAAGTTCTAATGAAGCAAAAAAGCTACAGACAGGCAATTAATAACATACCGAACAGCTGACGTTTCAGATCTTCCTGCATAGTATCATTGTTACATACAAAAATGTACCCTCCAAGCACCTCATTCCTTGGGAGCATCTCTGATGAAGGCAACGTCTTGAATCGTTTGTCAGAACTGTTGTTGTTGTTAACATCTTTATTGTTATTGTTGCTGTGCTGCTTGTTGCCAGCTGTCAGATTAAGATTGCCTAAATTGTTATTGTTACTCTTCTCATAAACCACATTCATGTTGTAAGGACCACTTCTCAAGGAATTCTTGCTAACAGGTTCAGGCATTTTGGAATCCAAATTCAGTAGACTGAAATGAAGGTTCTCAAATTTATTGTCCTCCTGAAAGACAGATTTCTCTTTTGGCTTCAGCTCAATGGGGGTCTTTGAAAGATCAATGTTATTCATCCGTTCGCCTTTTGATCTTTTCTGCTCGGCCAGCTTCGACGCAACCATCGACCATTTGTGATCCTCTGAGACCTTGGACTGTCCTCGGAGCTCATCTCCCAATTGCCAAAAGGATTGTTGTCTATCCATCTTCCCAAATCCTATAGAGACGAGGATTGCAGAATAGAAAGAAGACAATAAATGAAAATACATACTGCAAGCAACAGCCCATCCACTCTAATGGAAGTATTTCCAACCAGTATCGGAGTACGTCAAAAAAGAAACATAAAGTACCAATGGCACTGCCCGGAAATATATTTGTGATAAAGAAATTTCACGTCACACAGTCAATACTTCAAAAAAAAATCACAAATGCAGGAAATCCAGCAAGGAACCAGCAAAACTGATTTATCAAGCTAAGAAAGAAGTTCAAACTTCAAAATTCACAAACGCATGTCCATATGGAACTGAAAGATTCCAGAAAAAGTGGACATTTATAAATTAAAAAAAGGGAAGCAAAAGACCACTTATTTATGAGGAATGATTAATTGAACAGGGGATCCATTGCAATACAAAGCAATAAACATATGCATGAATGGCAGATAGTTGAAAAAAACGTCTATCGTAATCATATATGGCCTCAAGTGAGACTGGCAAGGAAATTACAACTATTGATAAAGAACCTATGAAATGGATGAATTTGTCTGAATGCTGATCTATTCTGGAGACAGCTCATCCATCTTTAGAATTATCCACTTATGTTGAACTTTGGTTCACAATCCACAAGCATGGGATGTTCCTTTCTAAATCCACCATGCCTATGGCAGGGACTACATGACTACATTGGCCTTACAATGTGATTACTGATGAGAGCCTAAATACACCATTTAGGCCCCTCAACGAGGACTTTGTTATACCTTCAGTTGATATTAATTAGCATTAATTGTGTAATTTGAATGTGTGTGGAGTTAAAGCTAGGATCATTTATGCCATAGAGATAGGTTATGCCCAGATCTAAACCTGTACCCCTTATTTGTTGACTCTGTGAAGGTTTGTAACCAGACCGAGTCTTTAAAGCATTGATAGTGAAACCCTAGATCTATATTCGCCATTGTATGAGGGTAGAGTGGATTCATAACCTAAGACTTTTCTCTATTTGAATCAAAACTTTGTCTTTACTTTCTAATTTAGGAACCAAAACCCATCAATCAACACTTCGTTTTCTATTATAATTAGTTTAGGAATTCTGGAACCAACACAACTTAGCCCTTTTGTCCCAGAGGATACGACACCCGGTTGACATCTTTTCTCTGACGAGTAGAGATAGTAGCAAGCTATAAATTATATTTGCAAACCTTATTTTAGGACGATCAAATTTTGGCGCCGTTGCCGAGGACAATTAGCTCGGTCGTTTGTTTCTTCTAATTCTAATATTAGTTTTGCTTTTTCAACGTTTTATTTTACTTTTTCATCTTTACTCACATCGTTTACCATCCGTATTGCAGGTTATTGATTCTAACAAAAAAAAAAAAAGATCCTAGAGTTTGTGGCAGGGATCCAAGAGAGCTCACAAAGGACAAAGTTTTACTCAAAGGGATCTCTCTTCCCTACCCAAAGGTTAGTAAGCTCTAAACTTTTTGAATTTTTTATAACTTGCAGTAAAAGTTGTGTGTGCATACTTAGCTTTGTAAAAATGGTTGGAGGAAAGAAAGGAAGAGGAGGCTCCACTCGGTTACAACCCCTCTCCGGCCCTTGAAGGAGCACTATACTCCTTCAGAATACGCGTCACCATCGTGTATTCAGCTGCCTCCAGTTCAGGCAGCTCAGTATGAAATCAAGCCTAGCACAATCAACCTACTTCCTCCTCTCTATGGCTTGAACAATGAAGATCCATACAATCAAATTGATGATTTTTTGGTAATTTGCTCCACTGTGAGAATAAGCAATTTCAGTAGTGAGGCCCTAAAGATGTTTCCTTTTTCCGTTTTCGCTGGAGGACAAAGCTAAGTATTGGCTAGGTACTTTACCAGCGAACTCCATCACAACTTGGGCCCAACTACAACAAAAATTCTTAGATAAATATTTCTCAGTGGGCAAAATCAATCAATTCAGGAGATCCATCACATCGTTCGCCCAAACTGATGGTGAACAATTTCATGAGGCATGGGATAGATTCAAAGATCTCATTAGGAAGTGCCTCATCTCCAAATTGCCAAGTGGCAATTGGTGCAATTCTTTTATGATGGATTGTCTCCTGAATGGAGAAACATGGTAGTCACTGCCAGTGGGGGGTCTATTATGTTGAAGAATGAGGATGAGGCATGGGAGCTTTTCGAGAATTTGAGTGAGACCTTTCAACGCCATGCCTCCACTGCTAGATTGGAGAGGCCGGCAGCCTCTAGTTCACAAAAACCTAGAGGTGTGTTTGAAATTCAACCCTCTAATGAACTCACCACTCAAGTGGCTGCCTGACCCAAAAGTTGGATCAGCTATTATCTGTGGGTCGACCTCTCCCGTCCCCATCCTCTCAGAGTGCTTGTGCTTTGTGCTCCAATCCCGCTCATTTTGTGAGCAATTGTTCTGCAGCACCCCAATTTCTTGAATTTATGCAAAAGCAGGTGAATGATGCACAGGGGTTCTCCAAACCGGGTAATGATCCATTTTCAGATACTTATAACCCGAGATGGCGTAATCACCCCAATTTTGCCTGGAAGTCACCCGGTCAGGGCACTTCGTTCTCTCAACCGGGAAAAAGTCCTAATTTTTCTATTAATCCTGCAACCTACCACTCCCAACAGTCCTACCAGTACCCCAACCCCTATCCACCGCAAAGGAGTCCATCCTTTGAAGAGACAATGCTGCAAGAGCTCAAAGCAACCACTTAGTTGGTCCATTCCCACTCTCAGTCCATAGCCAAGCTAGAGGCCCAAATCGGGCAAATAGTTAATGCTCTTAATAGAAGAGAGGATGGACATTTGCCTAGCCAACCCACGGTCAATCCTGAGAATACATTCGAGGTGGGTAATGGCTCGCAACCTCGTGATACCTATCATGAGCAAACAAAAATGGTTGTCACTTTGAGGAATGAGCGTGAGGTTGAAACTAGGCCTGAGGAGCATAAGAAAGTTGTTAGAGAGTATGCCCCAAACCTTAAGGATCCTGGGCTGAACGGGTTTCCCCTCCCAGTAATTCATCTGTCCCGGCTGTGGCACCCCCATATGTGCCTAAAGCCCCTTTCCTCACTTGTCTTGACACACCCTCTCCCTTTAGTAAAAAGGGAGCAACCATGGATGAAATGCCAGAAGTGTTCAAGCAAGTAAAGATCAACCTACCTTTGCTGGATGCTATCAAGCAAGTGCCTTCTTATGCGAAATTTCTAAAAGATTTGTGCACTCAAAAGCGCAAATCTAAATCTCATGTGCCCAAGAAGGTTTTGCTCACCGAGCAAGTGAGCTCGATTATCCATAATGACACTCCTCCTAAGCTGAAAGATCCTAGCACTCCCACCATTACTTGTACGATTGGGAGTCACATTATTGATCATGCATTGTTCGATCTTGGAGCAAGTGTCAATCTCTTGCCTTACTCAGTGTATGAGCAGATTGGGCTGGGGGAATTGAAGCCCACTCGGGTTACCTTGCAACTTGCTGATAGATTTGTCAGGGTACCCTGGGGCATAATTGAGGATGTTCTGGTCAAGGTCGACAAGTTTTTTTTTCCTGTCGATTTCATCGTCCTTTGACACTAAACCCATGCAAAACTCGAGGAAACACACTCCTGTCATTCTTGGCCAGCCCTTTTTGGCCACGGCCAATGCGAACATTAATTGCCGCACCGGAGTTATGGATGTTTCCTTCGGTAATATGAAAGTGAGGCTGAATGCTTTTAGGGCCTCTCATCAGCCTCCAGACAAGGACAATTGCTTTGCAGTCGATGTTGTTGATGAGCTCGTGGAAAAAGTTCTTCAACCGAAGTACCTTGAAAGTTATCATTGCTCCTGATCTGTCTGACGATCAGAAGATCAAATCCTGGTAGACATGAAGAAATTGCTAAGTCATGTCTTTTCAAGGTTTGGAGAGTGTTTCGTAGACTTTCTTTATTTTATTTTTTTCTTGCGTGCCGCTAACATTTCGCAGGTACTTTGGTCCGCATTGGGGGGTGTCATCCCCGTTTTCCTCCATTCCACCTTATGTTAAGCGGTACCCAGGTGATATCCTTCATTTTCCTTTACTTTACTTATCCTTTATATCTCATTTTTTGTGCTTCACATTATGGACAACATTAGGTTAAGTTGGGGGGGGGGGGGGGGGGGTATTAACCTTTGGGTTAGTTTTAGTAGTTTTAGTTCTTTTCCTTTATTTTTAGTTTAAAAAAATTAAAAATTATTTTTGCTATTTTTGTTAGTTTTTCAGGGGATTTCTAAGAGGATTTTTATGAAACGAAGATACCTTGATTTTTGGAACTTTTATTTTGTGAGGAAAAAGAGAAAAGTGGTCCATTATCTTCCTTTTAGGGAAGAGTTTTTGAGAAATTGTTGAATTATTGATCTCTCACTTAACAAGTATAGAAAATTTGAAATGTGAAGCTATGATTTCCATACTCGTGAGAACTTCAGAAAAATTATGATGGAAAGCCGACCCTCGGTCATACAATGTCGTGGTTCAACTGAGTGGATTTATCCACAAATCGGTGAATTAATTCGGGCATATAGAAAGGGTTGCCTATTGTTGGGGGCCGTATTGAAAAAAAAATAAAAAGAATAAAAAGTTTTGTGACTAGTTTGGGTTCGTAGCCTTTTTAACCCAAGCCAGTAAGCCTGTAGGGGTATTTACATACTTAGTGCCCTAAAGCCATCTGGTTTGGGAGTCATTGGCCTAATGCTCGTTACATGGGTTAATTAGAAAGCTTAAGGGACCTAGGCATTACACAGTCACATGTGTGTTAAAAAAATTCACTAAAATAGTGATGCTACGGCCTTTGAAAAAACAATAGTGTGAAAGCCATCATAAATGCCTTGAGAGAAAGCATGTTATCTTTTACTGAGGTTAGGTGGCCCAGAATTTTGAAAGAAGAAGAAGAAGTTGTGTTTTCACGGAATTTCTTAGTGGATCGTTTTATGCTTTCATGCTTCTACATGTACACAATTTTCAACGTGCACGATCAATTTTCCAACAAGATTTTGGGGATTTGTGACCAACAGATAGGATTTGTGAACCAAATTTGAGATATGAATTAGAAAACTCCATAATCAAGAATATCCAGTGTTCGTAGATATCATTTTGGAAAATACTCCCAATTTTTGTGTTTTAGGAATTTTGTGGGTAAATTCACTGCAAACCCTCACGAGACTAAAACTCGCCCTCTAGGGAAACTTAGAGGTACAAAGGCTTGCTGCACATGCTAAGTGCAGTCGTGCTCCCTACGAAAGTGGCCTTAGTTTTTTTCCTTTTGCTTTAGCTTTGCTCGAGGTCTAGCAAAGTGTAAACTGGGGGGTGTGATGAGAGCCTAAATACACCATTTAGGCCCCTCAACGAGGACTTTGTTATACCTTCAGTTGATATTAATTAGCATTAATTGTGTTATTTTAAAGTTTGCAGGTGTTTTAGGTGAAGATGAAGAATTCAGAGCTAAAATGAAGAAAATGGCAAAAATCCAAACAAGCCGGAGACACTCTGCCTCCGGACACCAGACCCCAAAAGTGACCTCGAGGCTACTGCCTCCGGACGCCCTGACTGGGTGAAGACCGCCTCAAGTGCATTTTGAGAGATTTTTTGGTCCAAAACCTATAAAAAGGATGCCAAACTCGTTTTTAAAAGATTCACATCTTGGGAGAAGATCTGGAGGCTGGTTTGAGAGCTTTGGAAGAGCGCCAATGAGGATTTCGTCAAGATTTCTTCGTCAATCTCTCTCCATGAGTAACTAAATCTCGATCTTAGGGTTGTGATGAAGCCCTTGTTTTGTGTTTATCGTGATGTATAGGTTCTAGGGTTTTATTTTGAATGCTTTGATTATATGACATTGATGTTATCCATCATTGGATTCTATTTATTAATGCAAGATCTACTTTTTGTATTTTACTCTTGTAGTTTGGACTATCAATCATATAATATAGTGCTTGAATGTGTGTGGAGTTAAAGCAAGGATAATCTATACCATAGAAATAGGTTATGCCCAGATTTCTAAACCCGCACCCCTTATTTGTTGACTCTGTGAAGGTTTGTAACCAGAACGAGTCTTTAAAGCATTGATAGTGAAACCCTAGATCAATATTCGCCATTGTACGAGGTTAGAGTGGATTCATACCCTAAGACTTTTCTCTAATTCAATCAAAACTTTGTCTTTACTTTCTAATTTAGAAACCAATACCCATCAATCAACACTTCGTTTTC
>CM022953.1:66301124-66484414 GCA_012931725.1 Litsea cubeba | reverse complement strand
CTTTGATAGAGGAGAATTTGTTGGAGTCTCGGTGGCAGAGCTTTTCCTTTTGATTCTCTTGATCGATTTTTCTGGACCCTTTCTTCTTGGATTGACCTCCTTTTATAGGCCTTTGGTAGCCATTTAGGAGGGTTTATGGGCCTTCTTTATAATAAAGCCACATAAAGGGAGGAGTTTCTAAGTTTTAATTCATTTATTTTGTAACTCCTTTTCTTTGGCTTCTGATTGGCCGATGAAGAATTAAGGACTTTTATTGCCTTTAATCTCCATGATGGGAGGAGTTTCATGGTTTTAATGCCATGATTGCGGTGACTTGTAATTCCCCTTTCCTCGCTTCTGATTGGGCCGTCCGAAATAATGAGTTAATGACCGCATTAAGTTTCCATAAAATGGGTAGATTAACCGCATTAAGTGGTCGCCAGGTCGCTTAAAGAGTCGAGGGCCGTGCCACGTCTTTTGGAATTCTTCTTGCGATGATTGCCGATGGATCTTCATGTTGATCGATGTCGGATGACCATTCAACTTTAAACATTGATTGCTACCAGTGGGCCGATGCCACCTGTCTTGTCGATGTCTTGATCGATCGGGTAGGAAAGCGAGCTTTCTTGGTCAGTCGGTTGGTGATTTTGAAGAGATCAATGATGATTTGAAGCTCTTGAAGACAAACCCATGATGTTGATGAAGATCGACGGATTTGGTGCCTCAAAATTCAAAATTTTGAAAAACCACAGGGGACAAATATCTCGAAATGCGAAAAGGGACCGAAGGACGGTCTTTCGGCGGAAATCTGGCGACCATGCACCCAGGGTCGCCGGCGACCATTGGGGATTTTTCCCCTTTTGGTCACCTTTTTTCCGATTCTTTTTTCTTCCATATTTTTCCTGACATTTTTGTACATATTTTGGCCTGATTTCCCTATAGAAAACTTGACGAGAAGCCTTACGTATCGGAGTGCAAAGTTTCTGAGTTTTTCGGGAAAGCCGAAGACTTTTGTCGCGCAAAGTTGCTGATCTGTCAGAAGCGAAAAACTGGGACAAACAATGTCGAATGACCTGAAGTTTGAGGTGAAGCCTCCTGAGTAAAAAATAAGACCAACCATAGCCTTTTGTTTGAGTTTGAAGCCGTGTGGGGTCCTTTCGCCAGTAGACTTGATTCTATCGCGAGGAAGATGTCGTGCTTTGATGTACGGTCAACCAATGTCCGATTGACTTAAATTTTGATAGGGAGCCTATTAGAGTCATTTTGAGATGATCCATTAGCTCTGTTTTGGAAACCATGGTCTCGGGGAGCTTCTCCACCGGGAGGCTTGATTTGGCTTCCAAGTGTCAAAGTTTGGTCAAATATTGTCAAAATGACTTGAAACCTGACATGTAGCCATTTGCAAGCATTTTAAAGTCACCCATGTGCTCTGTTTGATTGAGTGATGGCCACGGTGGTTCTCGTAGCCGAGAGGCTTGATTTTGCTGCTAGAGGGTTGATGTAGGGTCAAACATTGTCGGTTTGACCTGAAACTTGGCGAGGAGCCTTTTGCAAGTATTTTGAGACCATCCACAGGCTCTAATAAAAAATTTGATATCTTTGATGCTATCGCTGCGGGAGCTCATGTTCTGCTGCTGGAAGAGTGAAGTTAGGCCAAATAATGTTGAAATGGTCTGAAACTTCATATGTACTCTTCATTTGGTTGTTTTGACGGATCTTGCAGTTTTTGTTTGATTCTAACAAGACTTGATTTTTGAAAGTAGCATTGCATGTTTGTGGTAGGCCGCGGCTTCATGTAGCTTCTTGATGTTGAAGAGGCAAAGTGACATTTTTGGTGTCAACAAATGCCCCCTCGAGGTACAGCGACGAGTTGCCTAACTTTTGTAGTCGATGTGCCTCGAAGAGAACTTTGAAGGAAAGCTTCTGACTTGACCAAGGGTCATGAGCACTTTACTTCTGGTAGAGTAGCCTTTTGAGTTTCCAGGAGAATTCTCTGGTAGTGAAAGGAATCACGTACAATCTCAAGGCAAAGTTTTGGAAATGACATGATGGATTTGTATTTGGGTTTTTGGGTTATCATTTTGACCTTGTGACCTAACAAGCTGTATGTGGCAGGTTAGGGTGACAGGTTTCATTTTTTGGTTTTGACCTTGTGACCGAACAAGCTGTATGTGGTAGGTTCGGGGGTCGGGATTTGGTTTTTGACCTTGTGACCTAACAAGCTGTATGTGGCAAGTTAGGAGGTCAGGATTTTGAATTTTGATTTTTGGCCTTGTGACCTAACAAGCTGTATGTGGCAGGTTAGGGGACCAGGTTTTGGTTTTTGGTTTTGGCCTTGTGACCTAACAAGCTATATGTGGCAAGTTAGGGGACAGTGATTTGGTTTTTTGTGAAATGTCAATTTCAAGATTTTGGCTTAGTTTGGTTCTTGAGGTTGGATTGTTTGGATTTTGGAAACTCATGAGGCTTGGATTTCTTTTTTGTATGGTCCAATAAACTCAAAAGAGGCATGGAACCATTTTTGTATACTCTTGTGTAAGAGGGATTTTTCTTTGACTAAAGCCTCTTTTAGTGCCTAGGTGGTCAAACATGGCTCATGTGGGCTAACCCATGGGACCTTAAGCTTTTAAGATGGCTTATATCTCATGTGGTGTCATTTTTGTTAAGAATATCTAAAAATATCTCCTTTGGATAGAGAATATCTAAAAATATCCTTACTTGGAGAGAATCTCTAATGTTCCCTTTTGTTTTTGATAGAATATTTCAAAGTATCTTTTTTTGGGAGAGAATATCTCAAATCCCCTCTTTTTTGGGAGAAAATCTCTCTAATTGCTTTCTTTTGGGAAATAATCTTTTTAATTTCTTTCTTTTGGGAAGGTTGCTAATTTGTAGCACTTACCTCCTTTCTTTTCTCCTTGTTTTCCTCCTTTAGCTTGCTCTCTTTTATAAAAGCAAAGGGAGATTGGATCTCTTGCTCTTATTGTTTTCTTTTGCAAAAATCTCAAGAGTGCTTCAAGACCAAGAGTTCTTCAAGAATCTTCAAGCTTTCCATTTTCTTCTCCATCAATGGCTTCAAGTAACTCTTCTTTTCTAAGAAAACGCCATTGTAGATGTAAGATGGTAAAAGAAGTTCCTCTTTCTTTTCTTCTTCTTTTTTTTTCTCTTTCCTTTTCTTTTTTTTTTTGTTTAGAACATTTTTTTCCTTTTTTTTACGTGTTTCTTCTCTTTTTTTTTTTCAGACGTTTTTTTTTTTCTTTTTTTTTTTGGCCATACGGATAGATCCGTACATACTTGGCTGTACGGCCATGTGGCAATGGGCTACGGCCAGTGGGCCAGCTCCCTTTTTTTTTCTTTTTTTTCTTTTTTCTTTTTTGCTTTCCCTCTCCTTTTTTTTTAGGAGGTTTCTTGTTATTCTTTTTTCTCACCATGATAATGTGTTTTTATGCAAATCAAGATGTTCATGCATTTTTTTTTTATGCATCAAATAAAAGGCTAGAGTTTCTAGGTCAAGCCAACATGAGTTTTGGCTTCGACAAAGTTTGATTGGTTTTGACCAAGTTGGGTTGGACTTGGTCAAACTTTTGTCAATGGTTTCCTAGCATCTAATGCATGACAATTTGTTTTCTATGCATGATATTTGTAAATTGAATTGGAAGCATGATATGATAGCATATACCTGGATATCTTCGCAAGTTTTTGGAGTTTGGAGCTTGTAGAATGTTGAGCCCTTCCCAATTTTATGGAGATTTGAGAGGCTTTGCAAGTTTGGAGTTTTGGAGCTTGTAGCAATGTTGAGCCCATCTTCAAGCTTCCTATTTCTTTCGGGGTGTTTCCCTTTTCTTCTGAATTTCCCCAGAACCATGCCAAAATTTCACCGGATTTTTTTGTTTAGCGAAATTCTGTCATTTTGATGATTGATATTTCTTCTCTTTTCCAACCATTGCAGGTGGTTCCTCCAGAACGAACAAGGATAAGGAGCCTGTTATCAGCGCACCATGCCGATCTGCTAGATCTTCCAATGTGGCTGTTCAGCAGGCCTGGGACAAGGACCAGTATGTAGAGATAAACTTAGAAGACTGTGACTCCCTCAACAAAGATGAGAAGAGGCAGCGATTGACCGCTCTCAAAGGTGAGGAGTTCTACAAGATAATAGTAAGCAATCGTCCTTGGGTCATGGACGATCAGAGCACTGTGTCCAAGTCTACCTTTCTCTTTAGTGATGCAGTCCCTTATGACATGCCATACTAGAGGAGATGTTTTCAGTTCTCTTACACAGCTGATGGTGAGGAGAGGACTGTTGTTACCCGGTCGACTTTTGATCATACTATCTCGATCTGAGCCTTTCTCCCACATGCTTTAAGAGGGAAGATCCTCCAAGCTGGGTGAAAAAGGACCGATGTGATCAAGACCGAGATTTTTGTTGGCGGTTCTTTCAGATATAGGGAGAAGTCGCATGCCCGTATGGACATGTTGATGTTGGCCAGCGGCTGCCAGGGTTCTGATTATCCATCGGTCGATTTGAGACCGGTGGGACTTGGCATTTTCAGCAACAACTAGGTGAAGCCTTTTCGACTTCATGGCCATTTCCGAGCTGACTCCGATTAGGAGTCGTGGACTGACTGCGTCCTACTGATTGGTGGTGCCATTCTGAAGGAAGCCGGGATCTTTGATGTGGTCTATGCTTTTAGGGAGACCATGATCTTTTCCGACGAGGCCTTCATGGCAATGTTGGAGTCGTTCTTTCCACAAACCAACACCTTCATTGTCACGAATGGTGAGATTGGTTTTTCTTTAAAGGAGCTGAGCGCCATTACTGGGTTGCTTATCCTTGGAAAACTCTATGAGGAGTTTGTGTTTATCGACAGCGTCCTTGAAGAGCAGTCTAAGGAATTTAGGCTTCTGTACTTTTAGCTTGTCGCCTTCTATGATTTTTTAAGGAGAAGGAGGGCTCGAAAGTCAGGTCCAACAGTTGGAAGAGTTTTAGCTCTTCGTTCCCCAACTTCTTTGACAGCAAGGAATCCTCTGATAGCGTGACTCGGGAAGCCAGAGCTAGGGATCCGGGTTTGAAGAAGACTTCAGTCATGCGAGAAGAGTTGAGGGATTTCCTCGTAAGTATAGACACCATTTGTTCCGACATCGCACTGCAGAGAGATCTCGCTGTTTACCTCACTTACTGGCTAGGTGAGGCTGTCTTTGCTAGTGGAGACGGAATGCACATATGGCCACATTGTATTTATCCGACTTGTCAGATGGCGTTCGGAGTGTAGCTTGCTTTGGTGCCTGCTCTTTACTCTTATTTGTGTACCGAACTGCAGGCTGCTGCTTTCTTGGTTTGGGTTGGGCTCCCTATAAATAGGGTATTTTCGGCCCACATCTTTTACTCATGGTATGTATACCACTGTCCTAGCTTCCACCGGCTGCTTGCCACACAGGATGATGACCCTCTTATGATTCTATTGGCTAGGGGTAAGGCCGTCTTCGAATCTCTTTTGTTTGCCCGTATGAGGATCCGACGGTTTTAAGGACATCGAGATGGGGCAATTTTCAGTGAACCTTTCTCCGGAATTACGGAAGAAGGCTTTTGATTTTAGTGCCCCCCGCGACTCCACCAGGGCAGGGTCAGGAAGGCATCACTCCTTGACCAATGCAAAGAATGAGTGGCTTTTTAACATATGTGTTGGCACAATGGTGTACCACAAACATCTTTTCATCGACATCCAGCCGTATGTAACTTCCCATTTTGCGCTGTAGTTAGGCTTTTCTCAAGGCGTTGTTGGAGCGCCTTCGAGTATAGTGATGCGCTTTGGAGGTTTGCAGGACGGAAGAAATGCATGTGCTTTTTATAGTGCTGAAGACACTACCGCCATGATTTCTTATCCTGAGCTATTGACTTTCCAGACTGTCGGCTTCACGAAGTGGTTCGTGGAGAGCTTTTCGGCGTACCAGGGCTTTCCTAGAAGGAGCTTGATATTAAGCGGTCTTCTGTAAAAGTCACCGGGAGATCGAATGGCATCCAACAAGAGGAAGTTTTGGCCTTCCTTTCTAGAGAGAAGCATAAGATAGCCTTTCTCGGTGAGCAGGGCATCATCGGATCTGAAGTTGTCTGGGAAGTACCTGGCAAGGCCTTAGATCAACTGGAAAAGGAGGAAGCTGAGCTTGATGCTTGGATGCAAGCGGCGCAGAGGCGAGCTTCCGTGGAGTCTACTGGCAGGAGCAAACCGTCCAATGAGGGGTCAAGTGAGAGACTTAACTTTGACAGTGGGGCAGGTTCTTCTGAAAAATCAAGCCGTAGAGGCAAGAGGAAGTGGAGTCAGCGTCGTAGCATGGGACAACACGAACACTCTCCTAATTTAGAAGTCCCTCTCACAATCAATGAGGAGGTATCAGGGAAAGCTGACGGGCCTCCGAAAAAGACGAGCCGAGAAGAAGAGAGCATCAGTGAAGGCATGATTCTTCCTCTTCCTCTTTCTCTTTCTTTCATGGAGCTTTTCATGTTCTAATTTGCTTTCTCCCCCTTTTTTTAGCAGAGGATGAAGACTTGGTGATGCCTGAGGTTCCGACCAATGAGGCGGTGACGGATCCGAATGTGGCATCTGACGAAGGACCGAGGGACTCTGGAGTGATTCCAGAATCTCCAATTGGTATGACTTCTTTTGCTTTTCTTTTTTTCTTTGGTCTGTGTTGTCGTTTGCTAACATGCTGCTTGCTTTCTTATCAGCTGACTTGCCATAGAATTCTGATGACTTTGAACCATCCATGGATGCAACTGTTGATGATGCTTCGGATGAGTTCAAGGAGGAAGAAAGTATTCCGCCCGCCGTCAAAGAAGGTACTTTGTAGTGAAAACCCTGATGATAATGATTTTTTTCAACAGGATCATGTTCATAACTTTTTGTGTTTCATTGGCAGGTCCTGAAGTGATAGGAGAGATCCCATCGCTTTCTTCAGAACTAGAGCAAATGGTGCCAGAGATTGATTCTGAGGTAGGGACATCTGCGACCAATTCTGACACGGCAGAGGTCAGACCTCATGCTGAGATTCCTTCCCAGTGGCTCCAATTGGAAAGAGTTTTTTTGTTACTCTTCTAACGGGGCATGGCATGAGCAGCCGATCGATGGAGAGGGGTGAATCTTCATCTAGGCCATCTCTTCTGTTTACTAAGAATGTGCTGGCGCGGGTTTTGAGCTCTTGAATCGAGACTCTCTTTCTGGACACTTAGATGCTGGATTCGGCATGGTCCAGTATGTGCAGGATATTCTCGCTGATGCCGAAGAGGTTGGTTTGGATGTCACAAGTGTCAGGGCGATCGTTGACAGGATCATTCCACTGGGCAACAACTGGTCCGAGACCACAGTTTTCCCTGATGGTGACTCCTTCAAAAAGATGTTCCTAGACCCTGCTAATAAGGCTCAGTCTGACATGGACGAGACTACATAGAGCAGGAAGCAGTTTGTCCGAGAGAAGAACATCACAGAGTAAGCATCATTGAGCTGTGATGCGATATTGAACGCCTTGATACGGTAGTCATCGAGGCTAGGCAACGTCTTGAGCATTTGAAGGCGCAAGTCGCCTCCAAGTGGGCTGCTTTAACAGCGGCTCGTGGCAGGGGGAGGTCTCTGATTCGCCAGGTTGAAGACGCCGATCGGGTTTTCAAAGAGAGGACTCAAGAAAACGCATGGTGGCGAATTGCTTGGAAGAAGCTTCCCAGTGTCGAAGACGAGTTACAGCATTCTCCAACATCTCATGGCAGATTTTTGAAGAAGCATGCCTTGGAAGCTTTGACAGCCGAGGCCAAAAGTTTGCATGAGGAGCCAAATCTTTAGCTGGAGGCCATGTTTGGCTGAGCTCCTAGTCTCTCTTTTTGTAACAAAACCTCTTTTTTTTTGTACCACACACATGTTTTTTGTACTCTTTTTTTCGTAATGCTTGTGAACACTTCTCTTTTCTTTTGTATTCCCTCTTATCACTTAAATCCTTTTGTGATGAAAGCAATAGTTAAATGGGAATGTTTGTTTGAGAGTTTGATCAAAAGTTTGTCATTTTGTGAAAGTCTTTTGTCAAATGATTGTTTTGGCGTGGGAGCCAGATTTTGTTTGTGGCATGAGAGCCAAATTTGGGTTTGTGGCATGAGAGGCAAAAAAAATTTTTTGGCGCGAAGGCCAAGGTTTGTTTGTAGCATGAGAGCCGGTTTTTTGGGTGAAAGCCAGGTTTTTTTTGCATTTATACCGATTTTTGTGGCATTGATAACCGATTTTGGCGTGAAATCTAGGTTTTTTGGCATTTATAGCCGATTTTTTGTGTGAAAGCCAGGTTTTTTTTTAAAGCCAAGTGTTGGTTTGTTGGCGTGGAAACTAGGTTTTTTTACATTTATAGCCGATTTTTGTGGCATTGATAGCCGATTTTGGCGTGAAAAACCAGGTTTTTTGGCATTTATAGCAGATTTTTTGTGGCATTGATAGCCGATTTTGGCGTGAAAGCCAGGTTTTTTGGCATTTATAGCTGATTTTTGTGGCATTGATAGCCGATTTTGGCGTGTAAGTCGGGTTTTGGTTTTAAAAAAATGCAAGTATTGACTAAAAGTCACCTTCTGCTGAATGGTCTTGCAAGTATTGATGGAATGTCACTTCCCTGCAATTTTGGAAGTATCGAATGTGGTTCGCATTCTTCCGATTTATGAGTTGTGCGAGTATTGACTAAGCATCACTTCCCCGTGGTTTTCTGGGAAACCATTTTTTTTTGCGGGTCGTAAATTTTGACCTAAAACTATTTTGGCGGTAAAACGTAGGTTGGACTATGGTGGAAGTCCCTGAATCCTGATTTTTGTTTCAAACCATGAATTTCGGGTTCAAGGGTCGAAACTTTTGGTCAAGTTAGGGAGAGGGTCCTAAACATGCATATTTTTTTCTTTGAACAATGAAACGATGAAAGTAAGCATTGTTTTGAGTTTCCATTTATTTTAGAAATTTCAACATAAGGATGAAAACTCTAAAAGGAGTGGTTTTGACGAGCAAGTACCTAGAAATAGGCTTTGGTCGTGTAGGCGTCGCTCTGACCCAGTGGGGTAAGTCTTCAAGGGTAGTACTGCTTCAAGAACTTGTCGTTGATGGGCAGCATGCATCTGTCACCCTCCATGTTTAGGAGTATTAGGGATTTTGTAATATTGCAATTTGATGGATGCATTATTCATTTTAATCATCATTTGAATTCTCACACATGCATTGATTTTGAAATACTTGCAATCTTGATTTTGACATGTATAGTTTTTAAGACTTTCAAAACTTATAGTTCATGCATGATTTGATTTTAATTTGGACGCATTCAATTTGAAAAAGAATTTTATAAATCAAGCAAGCCATTTGTTTTAAAGTTTCAAATCATTGTTGGCTTTTTATGTTTCATGTTTTTAAAAGACTTAGAATGATCTAAAACATGTTTTCCAAGCTTCATTTAATGGCCCAAAAGTCCCCAAAAGAAAAATCTTTAAATTATGCTAAATTTGGGAAATTTGGTCCAGGGACCCGGTCGACCCACAGTAAGGTCGACTGACCTCACTGTGGGTCGACCGAGAAAAGAACCATTGGCTCCTTTTTTAAACGGTCAGATTTATGACTGTTGAGGCTAGGTCGACCGAGTACAAGGGTAGGTCGACCGAAGACTCGTTGATACTCAAGTTTTGAGTATAAATATGAGTTATCCCATGAGAAAAAAAGGTTGAACAATTTAGAGCTTCTAAGCACTCTTTGAGGAGTTTGGAGAGAAGAAAAAGGGGATGAACTAAGAGAGACCAAGAGAGTCATTAGTAAAGCTGAAGCTTAGATTAATGAAGTTAAATCTCCAAGTAAGCTTTGCTTAAACTAATCATATGTTATATGTAAGCTTTGCTTAAACTAATCATATGTTATATGCTTTGTTTAAAGAGCAAGGCTCTCCTAAGCTTAAGCTTAGGATATGATTCCGTAAGCTAACGCTTCTAGGGCCCATCCTTGATCCATCCAAATGGACCAAACACACGACCCCCTTAAATTGCACAAGCCCACCAACTTTTGGTCAAATCCGAATTTATTAGACCGTTGGATCGACTATGTACCAATCCGAATAGACCGTTGACCATTAAACTTTTGGTGCCCAGATGAAGATGATAGAAACCACGATTTGGACTGATTTTTTGTAGGAAGGAGGGTCCCAGGGAGTCCTTGAAATCCCCCCCACCCCCATCCCCATATGGGTCCCCAAGTGGGCCCCACTACGTAATTGAGCTTACTTCAGCTTACCTTATCTTAAGCTTCAGCTTAGGAGAGCTGGCCCCTTGTTTAAATCATTGGAAAATGTTTAATAGCATGATAACTATGTCGTGTTGAATCCATTCTTCTTTTAATCTTTGATTTTATTGGATTCTTCACCTAGATTCAAATCAAGTTTGTTTTAGAAAACTTCTTAAACATGTTTAGTCAAGATCTTTGATTTCCTTTATAACCTGTTTCTTTAACTTGTCTGAATCCTCGTTGTTTTCAATCTATTTGAAGTTTAGTTAAACTAGTTTGTTTTGAAAACAACATTGATTATGCATCACATGTTTTAGACATTATTAATTTCATACAACTTGTAATCTTTTGATTTTCATAACATTAACAAGTTAATTGTTTACATGTGATTTGCATATATCTTCAATCAAATCTTTTTATTAAGAACTTTAAAATGCTTTGAGCATATATTTTGATTGGACTTATTTTTAACTTGATTGAAGTTTTCACACACACACTTCATAAGCATTCATCTTTGTAATTCTTAGTGTGTTCGTGTGAGTTGTTTTACAATTTCATATCCGCCTATTTAGAGGCAATTTATTTGAGCTTAAATTGTAATCTCTTAGAGTGTTTTGTGAAGACACTTTCTTTGAGAGAAATCATTTGATTGTAAGGTTATTGCTTAGCCATATAAAAGCATTGTGTATAGGTTATTGTTTAGCCTAGGAAAACAACATTGTAAGGTTATTGCTTATCCTTGGAAAGCATATTGTAGAGGTTATTGCTTAGCCTTTTGAAAAGCATAATAGTGGGAATCTGGTGGGGTGTTGTGTCACAAGCCGGTAGTGGATGTAGGCATTGAGGCCGACCACTATAAATCTTTGTGTAGTGGTAATTGCTTTTGTGGTGATTGTTTTGTTAAGCTTCCACATATTGTTTGTTTAATCATCTCATGTGATTAGTTTATTTTAAAGAAATTAAAATTGATCATAATTAGTCATAAAGTGTAGCTCACCCTATTCACCCCCTCTAGGGTAAGGATCCAGGACTTTCAATTGGTATCAGAGCCTCGTGCTCTATATTTAGGATCAAGTGTTTGGAACTCTTGATTATGTGTAAAAACCTAGAGTTTAAACCCTAGTTGTGTACTTCATGAAAATCATTCGAATGGATTCCACTATTTTAGATTGTGTAGATTCATGTGTAGATTCTTCTAGACCCCTCCTTCTTCCACCTATTGGAGATTCAAACATTAAAATTAATGAATCTCAGTTTGAAGTAAAAGAAGAAGAAAATGATGAAAATGAAATTGACATTGAACAAGCTTATGAAGAATTGTATACATTATCCTTAAAGCTTGATAAGAATAATAAAAATTAAAAGAAGAATTTAAAAGACTAAACAAAGAATTAGTCTCTTCAAAAGATGAACTTAGAGAAAAAGAAGAATTAATAAATTGTGTAGAATCTAAGTACATGATCTCTTTGCATAATCTATCTAATATTAAAGATGATCTAAGAGAATCAAAGATAGATTGTGATAATCTTAATAAGGAAAATTCTAAACTAAGAGATCAATTAAAAAGGCCAGATGAAAACATTAACAATTTAGAATCCAAGTTAACCATTTCTATGGAAAATTTATCTAATGCACAAATTAAGATAAAATCTCTAGAACTTGGATCTAATATTATCAATGAAGTTAAATTTGAATTAAAAACTAAAATATGAGTGCAAATTTACCCATAGTGAAGAAAATTTTGAAAAATTATTTAAATTGGGTAAATCTAAAAGAGATAGGACGGCTCTTGGTTATGATAGGAATATCTCACATGACCCTAAATTCACCAATACATTTGTTAAAGGTGAGCCCTCATTCTTTAGCACTCACACTTCCTTGCCCATGTTTAAATGTAATTATTGTGGCATTGAAGGACATTTTAGGTTTGAGTGCAAACAAAGGAGAAGCAATGTGTCTAAACCCATCTTTAAACCAAAGAAAGTAAAATCAAAATCTATGATGGATAAGACACTAAAAACCAATGAAGACTCCAAGAAGACTAAATAAGTAAAACCTATTAAAAGGAGTCTCCTAAAATAGATTCTAAAAAGGTTAAACAAGTTAAACCAACTCTAAAAGAATCTATTAACAAAAAATTTCTCAATCTTCCTCCCATAACTCAACAAATGAAAGAACTTTTGAAGAAAGTTGCAAAGTTAAATCTCAATTTCAAAAGACAAATAAATGGAGGAAATAAGAAGAAAAGAAAAGGAAACCAATCCCCTAACAAACAAACTCACCAACCTCCAAAAAGTAATCAACAACCTAAGCCAAATTTAGTTAAATCTAAACACCATGGTGATAAGTCTAAATTGAAAATTTATCAAGTCAAATCTCCTATAGTTGGTGAGACATTTAAGTTAGATCTCAAAGTCGAACCCTCTCAAGACCTTAGGTGGATTCCTGAAGTTATATACTTAGACAAACCTTAAGACCTTGGACCTCATTGATTAACCTATCCTTTATAGTTAAATCATATTGTTGGTCATGTTGCATTTGCATTTTGTTATTTCATAGTTACATTTCTTTAAATGCAATGTTTATTTGTAATCAATTGATTTTGTCTTCATGCACCATTCTAGTTAAATATCATGGTTTTCAAAATCATTTGATTATAATTTCATCATGTTAGATTTTCTTTTTGCTCTCATTTAGTTATATCTCTTGCAATGCATCTCTATACATGATCAATTGATTGTGATTTCAAAAGCTTTCATAGCTAGATTTATCATAATCGATTGATGTTTCAAAATCATTTGTGTGCGTGTCTTAGTATGATTTGTTTTGAAAAATAAATGATTTGAATCAATTTAATTTTTCCATGATTTTCTAAGTTTTACGTTCATATGGAAAATTATTATTTTGAAAAATCAACTTGTATGTGTTTTAAATAAGTTATATCTTTTAAAATGCAAGTTGAAAAATGATTGATTTTCATTCTATGCTTTCTAAGTTAGATTCTTTTTATGAAAATCAAACTCCTTGATTTACTTGAAATTCAATTGGTTAGAACCTTATAGTTATATTTTTTTTAATTGAATGGGTTTTGGATAAATGCATTTTCCAATTGATATCTATTAAGTCATACATGTTTTAAATCAATTTGTATGAACACTTATAGTTATATTGTCACACCCCGAAACCGGGCCCTGCAGTGATCCGATCCCGGAGTGCGAAATTTTGGGATAATTTGAAACTTTTGTTATATTTCCCAAGATCCGCGTGAATGAGGATAAACAAATTCCATCACAATCAGAGCGTATTTTCGCGAAAGCTAAATATGGTGTTGCGACTCGGAATCCGTGGCCATCGGGTTCCGTGTCGCACTCAACCAACCTCATATAGCCATCACATAATCAGACTGGCACAAGTCATTTATCAGAGCACACTGAGCTGGTAGTAACAAGACTAATTAATTCCCTATGTTCAAATTACAATTAACAAGTGTCTTCATTACAAACCCAATAAAAAGGCTAATAAAGCCATACAAAAATATATCCAACTAAACAGAAATACTACCCCGAAAGATTTGATACGAACTCCGGTGCCAAACTTGACATCTAGATGATATCAATGGGCAGCCTCTCACGTCAGACCGGCGGTCCCACTGCCTCCTCCGATCAAACACCTAAAAACAGAAAGAGCGGAATCTGGCACCAAACAAACAAGGTCAGACACGACGGTCTGGCAAGCAAATAAACAATTAATATGAAACAAAAGGACATTCATAAAACCTTATGGAATCTTTGAAAAACTGAATAAAGAGTCTAAACAATAATAACAATAAATCATGCTAAAACGATCGAAAGACCGAACATAAATGTCAAGACAAATAAACGAATAGTCTCTGGAGCATAAATATCTCGAAAAGATAATAGCCTAAGCAAAACATTTAATAATTGAAAATACATTTAAAATCCTGAATAATAGAGACAAAACGATAAAAGATCGATTTCATAAACATTAACAAACTCAAAGCATAAAGAGTATGAGCAGCAAGAATCATAAAATAAAGTAATACGCAGATACAACATTGGCAACCACACAAAGCTATATTCTCCTATTACCGAAGTAACAAGAGCAGACAGAAACGTAGCCACTGAACGTGGTACCGGAAATAGGATCAGAACCGTAGCCATACAAATGGGACCGGCAGATCAAAAATCAGAACCGTAGCCATACAAATGGGACCGGCAGATAGGAACCGTTGCCATGGTCGGTACAGACAGAATCCAAGCTGCAGTTGGCGGACAGATTAAAGATCCTAAGCCGGGTGATCAGCCCGACAAGGTGACCTAAGCCTAGTGGTGCCTTTAGTTTTTAAAACTCGAACCGATACAAATCAAACCATAATACTAATCCCTTTGGCTCAGGGGCTCACACTACAAGCTCTGGCCCCGTCTTGCCTCGAGGTTTTATTTTCAAAATACTAGTCTTATCAAAATAATAGTCTCATCGAAGAAATTCCAAATGTGACGAACCGCTCCAATCTCCTTTCTAATCGATTCGGAGAAAACATACGAATATCCATGGTAAACCGCTCAAATACACATCAAAGTGATTTGTATAAAATCACGCGATCAATCCTTTCGAATATGGAAAACCCCATGATTTTATAACAAGTCACCGATGCTATTTAAATTAGTTCACCGAAGAATACGAATACAAATACAAATACAGACACCTCCTCTAACTTGAAATGGAATGGAATTGTGTAGAATGACTTAATGACTAACCAAGGGACCATCTCAATACACATTTAACCTTTAAACATTGATTAATAAAGAGTGAATTTGATGCCAATGAAAATCCATAATATTTAAATGATAAAGTGCGTATTGAGACTTAAAGGGTTCCCGGTTAATTTCACATATGCTCATTCTCACCTCATTCCCATTCCCATTTCACAATTTTCCAAACATCACAAGTAATCCCAAAACTCTTAAAATCAGGCCACAACTGGCCTTAACCCAAGCCCAAAACAGTCTATTCATTTAGTCCAAAACAGCCCCTTTAAACATGGACCAAACAGTCCTTAAAACAGTCCCAAAATTGACCTTAAATGGTCCCTAAAACAGGTCTTAAAACAGTCCAATATCAGGCCCTGAAATGGCCCAATGTCAGTTCTTAAAAACAGCCCAAAACTAACTTTGAATGGCCCACAAAATAGGTTTTAAATCAGCCCAAAACTGAACCTTTAATGGCCCACAAAACAGGTTTTTAAATCAGCCCAAAACTGAACCTTTAATGGCCCACAAAACAGGTTTTAAATCAGTCTAATATCAGGCCCTAAGATGACCCAATATTAGATCTTGTAATGGCTCAAAAACTGACTTGAATGGCCCAAGAAACAGTTTTAAAACAGCCCAAAGAAACCCCAAAAACAGGCCCAAAAACTGACTTAAAACGGGCCCAGAAATCCACCTGAAACAGGCCCCCAGGCTGGGCTTGGCTCGCTCGAGCGACCCCAGGCCCGCTCGAGCGAAGCCCAGACAGAGCCTGGGTCGCTCGAGCTACCCAGTGGGTCGCTCGAGCAAGCCAGGCAGAACCTGGTCCGCTCGAGCGGCCCACTGGGTCACTCGAGCGGACTGGGCTCTGTCCAGTCCGGCTCGTGGGGCATTTTCTCCCCTTTTTTTCATACTTTTTGATTCTTTTTGATTCCTAATCCTTCATACAAATTTCCTAGATCATTTGGGCCCTTCCTTGACCTTCCAAACTCATCAAATCACCATTCATTAGCCATCTAATTAACCAAACAAACACTTTTAAATCAAGCCTTTTTCCCTCCATTCTTTAAACACCAACTCTTAACAAAAAGAAAGCAAAATTTTCAAATTAACTAAAGTGAAACCAAACCTCCAATACATTATAAGGCAATAGCATAAGAGGAAATCAACAAAACATTGCTTCATTTGTTCAAAGTAATTCCATAAATCAAAGGGATTAAATCATAAGAAGAAAAAGCCATGAAACCAAACAAGAGAAAGGAAACCATCATATTAATTGAAAATTCCACTTGCCACAATGAAAGCTAAGATGCTCTTCAAACCATGCTCTAGGGTCTCAAGCTCCCAAAATCACAAAACCCCCAAAATGGCTCATGAATAAACCCTAGAAAACAAATCCATTTTCAAAACTCCATGAAAACCCATTGCATAAATGAGAGAAATACTCCAAATGGGTTGAAAAACAAGGATCTCAAGAAAGAAATGATATTGCAAACCTAGAAAAGCCCAAACGAAGAAGAGAAGCTTGGATGAGAGGTCTCTCCTAGCTCAAAATCCTTGAAAAATGCATCTTTGGAAAGCTTGGAGAGGGAGGAAAAAGAAGGTGAGATCAAATCTCTACTTTTCACTCAAAAATGTGATTGCAAGAAGAGAGAGAAAGTGCTGGAAAAGGGACAAACCCTAGGCTCAAAAGTTGCTGGAAAACAAATGAAGGAAGAAGAAGAAGGGTTCCCCTTCTTATAAGATAAGTCTTGTGGGCCCCGGTCTTCACCAAGCTAAAAATGGTATTTGCGGGCCCCGAACGAAAATGACGAAGAAGACAAAAACGATCAGCGAAATTTCTACTTTCCAAAAAGTATATTTTCCCCAATTTCTGGAATTTTCGAAATTCATGGACAGATTTAGTGTGAAAGGTCAGTTTTGCCCTTTTTCTCGAAAAATGCATTTTCTGATCATCAAATCAAAATGGTCAAAACATGAAAGTTGTTAAACTTCATAAAATGAGTCAAAATACACCAAAATCAGAATTTTTAGAAATCAAAAGTAATTTCTCATAAAAATACATATCATATGGACCGGGTCAAACCAAAGTCAACGGTCCTCAAAATCTCCAAGGCCATGGAAAAGTCTAGTCAAACTCAAAAACAAGGTCAACTTAAATCAAATCTCACTTAACAAGTTAAACCACGATTAAAACAATACCAAACAGAGGGATTGGGGGTCGGGGTCTAACATATATTCTTTGGAATACAAATTGATGATTGATAATGTGTTTTCTTCAAATTCATATATTGTTGGATTTTGTTATTTAAATGATCCGAAGATTATATGAATGGAAATGCTTTAAAACCATTTTAGTTGTTCTCTTCAAAGCGTGTTCCATATTCTCATTTCCTTATGCATTTGGATGTATTAACTTAAATGGAAATGAATGTTGGTATAGGAAATTTGCATTCTTGCTCATTTGGTTACATTTTTTATGCAAATGTCTATTGGTTCCATGTATGGTAGTGATCTTAGTTAAATATGTAGATACCATACCAGAACTCAAAAATCCATCTTTTATGATTTCTAGTTATTATTTGAAATTGATGGTTATGATGTTGATTCATGTATATTCTTTAAGTGATATCATCCTTATGTATGTTTCAACTTCATAGTAGTGTTCTTGATCATATGAACCTCTTTGAAATCCATTCCTTGTATTTCATAGTTATATCTATTGTTTGATGGATATCTTATAGATGTAGAATTCATATGATTTGACACTTTGAAAATTGCATGTTCTTTTAAGTCATATATTTTCTAAATGCAATTTCTCTTGTTCATCACTATGCTCATTAGTTATATCATTTAAAGTGATGAATATCCTTTTATGATGCTTGATTTTTTAATTGTCACATTCTATTAGCATCATAATTTTCATGTTTGCCACCTTTCATGCACTTATAGGTAAATCACATGACCACCATATTTATGTTTTCATAATTTTGGTTGGTTAATGGTGAGGTTTTGGCTTCATGATTGAATTTCATTTCATTCATCTTGTGTATGATAGTTATATTTTTTTTTATTGAATGAAATGATTTCAGTATATTCATAGCATATGATTTTCATAGTTATATTATTTTATTCTATGTTTAGTATATCCCAATGACCTTGCTCTTTATATTGGTAATTTGATCATATTGAGCTTTATGGTCAAATATTATTATCAATTGAATCTAATCCTTCACTTGAAGTTAACCCTCAATTGGTTAAACCATCTTTTTCTTGTACCAAATAGTTATATCCTTGTCAAAAGTTTGACAAAAGGAGAGAATGGATTGAGGGGGAGTAAATCTTCAGATGAAGTATTAGTTTTGATCAAATTCACCCTTATATTGGCTCTGATACCCTTATAGCTTATTACCCAAGCATGATAACCTGTTATGTATTTCATTTTCGATTTACTTTGTTAACAAGTGCTACTAAAAGGTATTTTCCTTGTTTCATGTGTGTAGGTACCCCTCTTCAATTGATACCTTTGCAATTTAATGGCAAATGGGGAGAAAGTTCTCAAGTTTAATGGCAAGGGGGGAGAAAGAATTAAGGGGGAGAAATTGTTCAAGCTAACCAAAGGGGGAGAGAATGCACATCTTGCCAAAAGGAGAGTGCATGGTCAAAGGGGAAGAAATGAAGAGAATAAAGCTTGGGAACTAAAGAAGTTGCTTGGCGAAAGAAAGGAAGATGAAATGAAAGATTGAAGAAGAAAGCTTGGGAGCTAAAGAAGTTGCTTGGTGAAAGAAAGGAAGATGAAATGAAAGCTTGAAGATTGATCAAGCTCCAATTATCAAAGAGAATGAAGAAAAAGAGCTAGAGCCCAAGCTAAGTGAAAAAGCATCCATAGAAGATTTCAAGACTTGTTCAGCCAAGAAGGAGCTGAAGACTTTGTATGAAGAATTAGTGTTGAGTAAAGGTTTGCCATCAAATTGCAAATGGGGAGATTGTTAGGGATTTTGTAATATTGCACTTTGATGGATGCATTATTCATTTTAATCATCATTTGAATTCTCACACATGCATTGATTTGGAAATACTTGCAATCTTGATTTTCACATGCATAGTTTTTAAGACTTTCAAAACTTATAGTTCATGCATGTTTGATTTTAATTTGGATGCATTCAATTTGAAAAAGAGCTTTATAAATCAAGCAAGCCATTCATTTTAAAGTTTCAAATCTTTTTTGGCTTTTTATGTTTCATGTTTTTAAAACACTTAGAATGATCTAAAACATGTTTTCCAAGCTTGACTTAATGGCCCAAAAGTCCCAAAAGAAAAATCTTTAAATTATGCTAAATTTGGGAAATTTGGTCCAGGGACCCGGTCGACCCTCAGTGTGGTCGGTCGACCGACCCATTGGCTCGGTCGACCGACCTCACTGAGGGTCGACCGAGAAAATAGCCGTTGGCTCCTTTTTCAAACGGTCAGATTTATGACCATTGAGGCTAGGTCTACCGAAGACTCGCTGATACTCACTTTTTGAGTATAAATATGAGTTCATCCCATGAAAAAAAAAGGTTGAACAATTTAGAGCTTCTAAGCACTCTTTGAGGAGTTTGGAGAGAAGAAAAAGGGGATGAACTAAGAGAGACCAAGAGGGTCATTAGTAAAGCTCAAGCTTGGATTAATGAAGTTAAATCTCTAAGTAAGCTTTGCTTAAACTAATCATATGTTATATGCTCTGTTTAAATCATTGGAAAATGTTTAATAGCATGATAACTATGTCGTGTTGAATCCATTCTTCTTTTAATCTTTGATTTTATTGGATTCTTCACCTAGATTCAAATCAAGTTTGTTTTAGAAAACTTCTTAAACATGTTTAGTCAAAATCTTTGTTGTTTTCAATCTATTTGAAATTTAGTTAAACTAGTTTGTTTTGAAAACAACATTGATTATGCATCACATGTTTTAGACATTATTAATTTCATACAACTTGTAATCTTTTGATTTTCATAACATTAACAAGGTAATTGTTTTACATGTGATTTGCATATATCTTCAATCAAATCTTTTTATTAAGGACTTTAAAATGCTTTGAGCAAATATTTTGATTGGACTTATTTTTAACTTGATTGAAGTTTTCACACACACACACTTCATAAGCATTCATATTTGTAATTCTTAGTATGTTCGTGTGAGTTGTTTTATAATTTCATATCCGCCTATTTAGAGGCAATTTATTTGAGCTTAAATTGTAATATCTTAGAGTGTTTTGTGAAGACACTTTCTTTGAGAGAAATCATTTGCTTGTAAGGTTATTGCTCACCAATATAAAAGCATTGTTTATAGGTTGTTGTTTAGCTTAGAAAAACAACATTGTAAGGTTATTGCTTATCCTTGGAAAGCATATTGTTGAGGTTATTGCTTAGCCTTTTGAAAAGCATAATAATGGAAATCCGGTGGGGTGTTGAGTCACAAGACAGTAGTGGATGTAGGCATTGAGGCCAACCACTATAAATCTTTGTGTAGTGGTTATTGCGTTTGTGGTGATTGTTTTGTTAAGCTTCCGCATATTGTTTGTTTAATCATCTCATGTGACTAGTTTATTTTAGAGAAATTAAAATTGATCATAATTAGTCATAAAGTGTAGCTCACCGTATTCACCCCCCTCTAGGGTAAGGATCCAGGACTTTCAAGGAGAGCATATGCGCAAATGGAGAAAACCTTGTCGATGACTAGGGTTCCTCCCATTTTGGCTCAAACTTGCCTTTGGACTTGTGAGTGAAAACCATTGTTCTTTTTACTGCAAGGACCAAGTCACCCTTTTTATAGGCGCGTTGTCTGACCTTCTTCTTAAAAGATCCTGCCATGCATGCTTGGCAAAGCTCAATGCTTTGTCGAGCTTCGAGCCGTCTCTCGTCGAGATTGTCCTACTCTTGGAGTTGCAACTTCACAAATGACTGTACTTGAGTGCCTCACCAAGTTCGAGAGGTTGTCCAGATATGCTCCAGAATTGGTAGACACAGTTAAGAAAAAGATAGCTAAGTTCCTTGAGGGACATATCCCTATCATAGAGAGAAATGCTACCGGGGTTGTGCCACCCGCAACCTTTGAAGAGGCTGTCATGAGAGCATACAAATTTGAGAATTTTAACATCAAGATCCTCAGGATTCAAGGAAATAGTCAAGGCCATCAGCAGAACTACCAGCAACATAAGAGGCAGATGCCAGAGCAGAATACCCAGAATCCAGTGGTTTGTATCCACTAAGGAAAGAATCATGACAGTACCCAATGTCGTACCATTTCGGGGGCATGTTTTAGGTGTGGTTCAATGAACCATCAGATGAGAGACTGCCCAAAACCTGGTGGGTAAGGTAATGGGCAGAACCAACGACAACAAGCAGCAGCACCCAGCACCACCTCAGAATGCACCGGTTGTTAAAAATCAGGCAAGACCACCACAGCAGCAAGCACCATAGCAGCGGTATAGACCTTAGCAGCAGCAACAACAGGCCTGTTAGCAAAGGCAAAATCAGAATCAGCTTCCTCTATGGTAAAATAGGAATGCACAACAATTAAGGAAACAGCAGGCTCAGAACAGGCCACAGCAACAAGGACAAGTTTATGCAATCAATAGTGCTGATGCAGAGGCTGCATGCAATGTAGTGGAAGGTGCACTTCTCGTTTGTGGATTTGAAGCTAGGGTTTTGTTCAACCCTGGCTCTACACACTCATTTATGTCTCCAAGATTTTCTAAGATGATTGATATGCATGCTAGGGAACTGGACTTTGTTTTGATTGTGGCTACCCAAGTAGGTAAAGAAGTTGTATAGAACTTTTTACCCTAGTTGTTCAATCATGATAGGAGAGTGGTGTTACCGAAAAATCTCATTTTATTGAGTATGCATGATTTTGATGTCATCCTAGGGATGGACTTGTTAGCAAGGTACCATGCCACTATGGATTGTTTCCATAAGACCCTCACCTTTAAATTAGAGGAGACACAAGCAGGGGCGTTATTTCAGGTGGAGAGGAGGAATCCTCGAGCAGGGTTTGTTTTAGCATTAAAGGCCGATAGACTTCTAAAAAGTGGATGTGAGGCATATTTAGCGTTTATCCCGGAGGATAAATGGTCCCAAGGGGTGGAGGAGATCCATATTATTTGGGAATTCCCGGATGTTTTTCCATAAGAGATTCCAAGGTTGCCTCCTATTAGGGAGATTGACTTTACCATTGAGCCACTACCTGGGACAGCTCCAATTTCTATTGCACCATCAAGATTGGGAGAATTAAAAATTCAATTGCAAGAATTGTTGGACAAAGGTTTTGTTAGACCTAGTATTTCACCATGGGGAGCTCTAGTTTTGTTTGTCAAGAAGAAAGATGGTTCAATGAGGATGTGCATTGTCAAAGTCCGGGATCCTAACCCTAGAGGGGGGGGGGGGGGGGGGGGGGGGGTGAATAGGGTGATCTTCAATTTAATGGCCAATTTAAATTTCTTTCCAATTTACTTTTAACTAGTGATGATTATGTGAGTAAGTGCGGAAGATAAACAATTCAATCACCACAAGCCATTCACCATTACACAATGATTTATAGTGGTTCAGCCTCAATCCCTACATCCACTACCGGTTTGTGCTCAACACCCCCACCGGATTTCCACTATTTATGCTTTTACAATAGGCTAAGCAATAACCTTTACAAAGTTGTTTTTCTAGGCTAAACAACAACCTATACACTATGCTTTTCTTAGGCTAAGCAATAACCTTTACAATATATTTCTTTCTCAAGAAAGTGTCTACACACTAGAAGAGAAATAGATTAAGCTCTTAAAAGGTGCCTCTTAATTAGGCAAATATGAAAGTGAAAATAAACTCACACAACACACTAAGAAATGCAAAGATGAATGCTCATGGGGTGTGTGTGTGTGTAGAACTTCAATCAAGTTGAAATTAAATCCAATGAATTTTATGCTTAAAGCATTTCAAAATTTAAAGCACATAAATGATATGATTGAAGTTGAATGCAGATCACTTGAACAAATACAAACTCGTGAATGATATGAAAATTTAAAGATCACAGGTTGTATGAAAATGATTAATACTAATCAAGTGATGCATGTGTAAAGTTGTTTTCAAAAACAAAGGTTTAACTAAAGTTCTAAACAAATTGAAAACAACAAAGAAAGATTCAAACAAGTTAATGTATCATGCTATACGGAAATCAAAGATTTAGACAAAGCATGATTAACACGGTTTAAACAAAACTTGGTTTGAAATCAAGACGTGGAATCCAAAGCATGTGAATCAAGGATTAAATAAGATATGGATTCCACACCACATAGTTAGCTGTTAGGATTTTCTTTATTGCAATTTGATGGATGCATTAGCATTTTATTAATCTCATGAATTTTCACACATGCATTGATTTAGAAATTCTTGAAATCTTGATTTACACATGCATTGTTTTAAATCTTGTAAATCATATGTTTCATGCATGTTTTGGTTTTCATCTTGGATGCATTTTATTTGAAAAAGAATTTTTACAAATCAAGCTAGCCAATGATTTAAAGTTTCAAATGATTTTTGGCTTTTTATTGTTGGAATTTGAGATGAATTTGAGATGACTTGAAAGTCTTTTGAAGAATTTGAAGAATCAGTATCTCAAGTATTGATTTGAGTTGGAATTATTGTCAACACATTGTCACAAGCATGATGATAGTAGGCTAGTGTTGATAGAGCTGAAAAGAAGAATCAGAACTGAAACAGTCAGGAATTCAGAAGTCCTGAAGCAAAGCACGCGGTCGACCGGACACCCCATGCGGTCGACCGAGCAAGAAGAAACCTGCAGAAACAGATTCAGGTAGCTCTCAGTTATTTTCGTGACACAGTGTGTCTTCGGTCGACCGAGACCCCAGGATGTCGACCGAGCGCGATAATTGTCTGTTTCCAGACAGTGTCTTCGGTCGACCGAGCAAGGCAGGATGTCGACCGAGCACGGGATCAGAGTTGCGCAGAAACAGAAGTCTTGCACGAAAATTCAGCACTCTTATCTAATTTGTTTGGGACTCTTTCTAAACGAATTGTAGCATGTTTTGAATACAATTAAGGGTTACTATAACCTATATAAAGGCATGTATGGGTCGTTCTAAAGAGACACCAGAAGAGAGAAAGAAGAGAAGAGAAAAGAGAGAGAGTTTTTGAGAGAATAGAGTGCTGTTGCTGTGTGCTGTTGTGCTGCATCTTTCTACAGCAAGTGTGGACGAGGATGTGCTCTTGAAGATGATGTTTCGTCCATAAGATAAGTGTCTCTCTGTTTATGCTTTAATTTCAATTTATAAGGGATTGAGAGAGAGAGAATTGTAGAGGGGAAGGGCTGTAGACAGAGTTCATCTTCTATTCTGTTTTTACATCAAGTTGGTGCTTGGTGTTTGGGGTTTGGTGATCCTATCTGTTGGTGCAGATAAATTGTAAGGGGAGTCGGTGCTTCCTAGATAGTTGGTGCTATCTGAAACTAAGGGTTGGTGCTCTTTGTCGTTGGTGCGACTAAATAAGATTCAGATCTGTCCCGGATTGGTGTTCGGACAGTCTTTGAACCGTGGACGTAGCCTTTCGGTGAACCACGTTAAATCTGGTGTCATTGTGTGATTTGACTTGTTTTGTTGTTGAATTGGACCTGTTTTTAGAGATCACTGATTCACCCCCCCTCTCAGTGATCGCGATATCCAACAATTGGTATCAGAGCGAGGCTCCCTTGATCAGTTTAATACGCTAAGGGTGATCTCTTGTCAAATCACATGGCAGTCAATACAGGGAATATGAAAGCACCTCTGTTTGATGGTTCTAATTACTCTTTTTGGAAGATTAGGATGCAAGCCTTCATCAAATCTCTTGGCTATGATGTTTGGGAGGCTGTCAGAGCCGGTTACAATGCTGCCACCGTACCCAATGATACTGCATCGAAGAAGTTGGCAGACAACGACTCCAAGGCGCAGAATGCACTCTTTAGTGGCCTTGTGGACAGCGAGCTTGTCAAAGTAATTGCATGCAAAACAGCCAAGGAAATTTGGGACAAGTTGCAAAGCATACATGAAGGTGATGAGAAGATTAAAGAAGCCAAACTGCAAACTCATCGCTCTCAATTCGAGTCTCTTCGCATGGAAGAAAGCGAGAATGTTGACTCGTACATGCAACGAGTGAATGAAGTCACGAATGACATTCGTGGACTAGGGGAGGAGATTAAAGAGCCAGTCATCGTCAAAAAGGTTCTAAGATCTCTTCTTCCCCGGTTTGATTCAAAAGTCTCAGCCATCGAAGAAGCCAAAGATCTGAATGCATTTTCCATGGATGAATTACATGGTTCTCTAACTGCCTATGAGATGCGCATAGGAAAGACGTCTTCATCTGATAAAGAAGCGGCCTTCAAAGTTCAGAAAAAGGCAAAAGAGACTGCTGGTCATGATGTTGATTCTGATGATGATGAGCTTGAGGCTCAATTTGTTAGAAAGTTGAAGAAAGGAAGCAATGGCAAGTACAAAGGGAAGCTACCCTTTAAATGCTTCAATTGTGGAGGTATTGGTCACTTTGCTGCGAAGTGTCCGCTAAAAGAAGACAATGATAATGACTCTTATGCTGAAAAGAGTAAAGGAAAGAGAAATTTCAGAAAAAGGGGCAAAGCTAAAAACTTTCTATGTCAACAAGATGACAGCACGTCTGAAACTTCAGACGATGATGAATCAACCGAAGCTCTCTTCATGGTCACTGTTGAAGAAGAAGAAGAGCTAGATCCGGAAGAGGATGAGGAGGCTGAAGTCAATCTTGAAGAGGAACTCATAGCCGCACTTGAGGAGCTTAGCATGGAACGCAAATCAAGTAAGAAAAATCTGAAACTTCTCCGTGAATCTGAAAGTTCTATTATTGCTTTGAAAACTCAAGTAGAAGAATATAAAAGAATGGTAGAAGTCCTTGAAAACCAAATAAGTATCAAAAAGGAAGAGGCTATGAAACTTGAAACTGAGATCGCTAGAGCAAAGGCTGAAAATTTGGAAAATAGCAAAAAACTCAAAGCGCTCCAAGCGATTGAAGGGACTATGAAACTCAATGAACTACTGAAAGTTCAAAGACCTGCCCACTTCAGATTTGGTCTAGGATTTGAGAAAGGTGAATCCTCTAAGATTGCACCTCCTGAAAAGAAAGAGTTTGTGAAGCAAGTCACTGCACCTTCTAACTCTATGAAGCCCACTCAACCTAGAAAGGAGTCCATTCCTGTTAGAAAGGTAATGAAGACTAACCAGCCACAAAGAAGATACAAATTCTATGGTTATTGCTTTCATTGTAATATGTTTGGACATAAAAGAGCTGATTGTAGATTCTATGTTAGAAACAGCCCACTTGTGACTAGGAACCCTTTTTCAATCCTAAATAGCCACAAAATTGAGTGCCATAAGTGCTATAATTATGGACACTTGGCTAGAGATTGTAGGTTGCATATTGCTAACAAATTTCAGGTTGAAAAGAAACCCAAGTTAGTCAAGGCTTGGAGAGCAAAGCAAAGTGCAGAAAGTCCCAAAGAATCTCTCATTGTGCAAATGGCATTCGTTGCACAAAAGAAGGCAGCACCATGGGTCCTTGATAGTGGTTGTTCAAGCCATATGACTGGTGATAAAGAGAAAATCATCAAATTACAGCACTATGAAGGCGGTTCAGTGAAGTTTGGCAACAATGATGGTGCCAAAATCTGCGGAAAAGGTGTTATTCAGCTTATGGCAAACAAGATCAGATCGGAAGAAGTCTTATATGTGTCTGGATTGAGACACAACCTGCTTAGTGTGAGTCAGATATGTGACAAGGGTCACGAAGTTATCTTCACAAAGAATGGGTTTGCCATCAAGAAGAGTAGCAACGGCAAAACAGTGGCAACTGGATCAAGAACTGCTGGAAATCTCTATACATTGTCAGATGGAGCTGAAAAGACCTGCTTGATGAGTCGGACAGAGGAAAATTGGTTGTGGCACAAACGCCTTGGGCATCTAAGCTTTGATAACATGTCAAAGATTTGCAATTCAAAGGCTGTAAGAGGCATGTCTACAGTTGAAAAGCCTTCCAATCCCATTTGCGACTCTTGCCAAAAGGGAAAGCAAACGAGGGTTATGTTCAAGTCAAAGGAGCATCATTCCAAGAAACCTCTTGAGCTAGTGCACACTGATCTCTGTGGACCGATGCGAACTCAAAGCACCAATGGAGATAAGTATTTCATGTTATGCATTGATGATTATACTCGTATGACATGGGTATTGTTTCTTAAGCATAAGCATCAAGCACTTGATTGTTTTAAAGTGTTTAAAGCACAGGTTGAAAATCAATTGGAAGAACGTATCAAGATTTTAAGGTCTGATCGTGGAGGCGAGTTCACATCTGAAGAGTTCACTAAATATTGTGAACATCATGGCATTCAAAGACAGTACTCAGCCCCTAGAACTCCACAGCAAAATGGAGTTGTGGAACGGAAGAATCGCACCGTACAAGAGATGGCTCGTACGATGCTAAGTGAAAGCAAGATGGCTGACAAGTATTGGAAAGAGGCAATTCATACGGCTGTATATATTCAAAATCGATGCTTGATCAGGCCACATGATGTCAAAACTCCCTATGAGCTATGGTGTGGAAGAAAAGCAACAGTCAAGCACTTCAGAGTCTTCGGCAGCAAGTGTTACATCAAGCGGCTCGAACAAAATCCGGGCAAATTTGAAGAAAGAGCTGACGAAGGTATATTTCTGGGTTACTCCTCTACTAGCAAGGCATATAGGTGTCTTAACAAAAGAACCAGAAAAATCATAGAAAGTGCTGATGTGAGAATAGATGAGAATATTGAATCAAAGAATGCAACTCATAATGACAGTCCAGTTTATGAGGACTCGAGTGAGATTGATGATGAGATGGCTGAATCTAATGATTCTGAGAAATCAAAGGATGACTCAGAAGATACTTCACCTAAGAAGCACAGCACTTGGGTAGAGCAACACCCTAAGGATCAAATCATTGGAGATCCTAAGGCAGGCGTTCAAACTAGACAAAGTGTAGTTAGCAATTACTCACTTGTGTCCACCATTGAACCCAAGACTGTGGCTGAAGCCAGTCTCGATGAAAGTTGGTTGAAATCTATGCATGAGGAGTTGGAGCAAATTGAGAAGAACTCCACATGGGAACTTGTTCCTAGACCTACTGATAAGAATGTTATTGGTACTAAATGGGTCTTTAGGAATAAGCTGAATGAAGATGATCAAGTCATTAGAAACAAAGCAAGGTTGGTTTGTAAAGGCTATGCTCAAGTTGAAGGCATAGATTTTGAAGAGACCTTTGCACCGGTGGCTCGTCTGGAAGCTATTCGTATGTTTCTTGCATTGGTAGCATACAAAACCTTCAAGGTATTTCAGATGGACGTAAAGTCAGCTTTCTTGAATGGTTTACTTGAAGAAGAGGTCTACATTGAGCAACCTGATGGTTTTCTCATCAGCAAAAATTCAGATCTAGTGTGCAAGTTGAAAAAGGCTCTTTATGGACTGAAACAAGCGCCAAGGGCATGGTATGCAAGGCTGGATCTCTATCTCCGCAAGATCGGTTTTGGAAAAGGAATGGTTGATAGCAATCTTTATGTCAAAACTGAGTTAAGCAAACAGCTGGTTGTCATTGTTTATGTTGATGACATAATCTTTGGTGGCAATGATGAGGAGATGTGCAGGAATTTTGCTGAAGAGATGAAGAAAGAATTTGAAATGTCGATGCTTGGAGAACTAAAGTTCTTTCTTGGTTTACAAGTTCAGCAGCTAAAACATGGCATCTTCATATCACAAATGAAGTACATTAAGGAAATGCTGAAACGGTTCAATATGGAAGACAGCAAGCCCGTGAGCACACCAATGTCAACGAACACGAAGCTTAGCAAAGATGATAAGGCCTCGTCCGTTGATCATACCACCTATCGCTCTATGATAGGAAGCTTGCTCTACTTAACTGCTACAAGACCAGATCTTCTACAAGCAGTATGTATGGTTGCACGTTTTCAAGCAGCACCAACTGAAACGCACCTTACAGCAGTGAAAAGAATCTTTCGCTATCTGAAAGGTACTATGGAGCTTGGTATCTGGTATCCCAAAGGAAAATCCTTCACTCTTGTTGCATATTCTGATGCCGATTGGGCTGGATGCGTAGATGATCGCAAGAGTACTAGCGGCGGCGCATTTTATCTTGGAGAAAGATTAGTTGCTTGGCATAGTAAGAAGCAAGACTCAGTATCCCTTTCGACAGCAGAAGCGGAATATATTGCAGCGGCAACTTGTTGTACGCAAGTGTTATGGATGCGGCAAATGCTCTCTGATCTAGGAGTTCCAACAACGGATCCTACGCCGATCCTATGTGACAACACGAGTGCAATTCATATATCTAAGAATCCTGTTCAGCACTCTCGAACAAAACATGTAGCAATTCGTTATCATTTTCTTAAAGATAAAGTTGCTGATGGAGAGGTCAAGTTGGAATATGTTCCAACAACAGAGCAAGTGGCTGATATTTTCACGAAACCTCTGCCAAAGGAAGTCTTCGAGTATCTCCGGAAAAAGTTAGGAGTTACTCACTCTCCTAAACCGTAGGAGTTGTGCTTGAAAGGGGGAGCAATGCATTCATTGAATATCCTATTCGCTCCTCGGTTTGGTCCCTTTGGACTTGTTGTCAAAGGGGGAGAGATGTTATGCTATGATAGCAAGGAGAGATGTTATGCTATGAAAGCTAGGGGGAGATTGTTGACAGTGCATGGTTGTTATTTCAGAATTTCAGAATTGATTCCAAATGAGTGTTGAAGTTCCAATAGTGTTGCCAACAATTCCAAAGGGGGAGATTGTTGGAATTTGAGATGAATTTGAGATGACTTGAAAGTCTTTTGAAGAATTTGAAGAATCAGTATCTCAAGTATTGATTTGAGTTGGAATTATTGTCAACACATTGTCACAAGCATGATGATAGTAGGCTAGTGTTGATAGAGCTGAAAAGAAGAATCAGAACTGAAACAGTCAGGAATTCAGAAGTCCTGAAGCAGAGCACGCGGTCGACCGGGCACCCCATGCGGTCGACCGAGCAAGAAGAAACCTGCAGAAACAGATTCAGGTAGCTCTCAGTTATTTTCGTGACACAGTGTGTCTTCGGTCGACCGAGACCCCAGGATGTCGACCGAGCGCGATAATTGTCTGTTTCCAGACAGTGTCTTCGGTCGACCGAGCAAGCAAGGATGTCGACCGAGCACGGGATCAGAGTTGCGCAGAAATAGAAGTCTTGCACGAAAATTCAGCACTCTTATCTAATTTGTTTGGGACTCTTTCTAAACGAATTGTAGCCTGTTTTGAATACAATTAAGGGTTACTATAACCTATATAAAGGTATGTATGGGTCGTTCTAAAGAGACACCAGAAGAGAGAAAGAAGAGAAGAGAAAAGAGAGAGAGTTTTTGAGAGAATAGAGTGCTGGTGCTGTGTGCTGTTGTGCTGCATCTTTCTACAGCAAGTGTGGACGAGGATGTGCTCTTGAAGATGATGTTTCGTCCATAAGATAAGTGTCTCTCTGTTTATGCTTTAATTTCAATTTGTAAGGGATTGAGAGAGAGAGAATTGTAGAGGGGAAGGGCTGTAGACAGAGTTTATCTTCTATTCTGTTTTTACATCAAGTTGGTGCTTGGTGTTTGGGGTTTGGTGATCCTATCTGTTGGTGCAGATAAATTGTAAGGGGAGTCGGTGCTTCCTAGATAGTTGGTGCTATCTGAAACTAAGGGTTGGTGCTCTTTGTCGTTGGTGCGACTAAATAAGATTCAGATCTATCCCGGATTGGTGTTCGGACAGTCTTTGAACCGTGGACGTAGCCTTTCGGTGAACCACGTTAAATCTGGTGTCATTGTGTGATTTGACTTGTTTTGTTGTTGAATTGGACCTGTTTTTAGAGATCACTGATTCACCCCCCCCCCTCTCAGTGATCGCGATATCCAACATTTATGTTTCATGATTTTAAAATACTTAGAATGATTTAAAATCATGTTTCCAAGCTTGATTTAGTGGCCCAAAGATCCCACAAATAAATCTCTTTAAATATGCAAAAATGGGATTTTTGGTCCTTGGGCTCGGGTCGACCCGCAGTGTGGTCGGTCGACCGAACCCATGCTTTCGGTCGACCGACCACACTGTGGGTCGACCGAGAAAGTGTCCGTTGAGCATTTTTCAAACGGTCTGATTTTTTACCGTTAAGGGTCGGTCGACCGAGCCAAGCTGGGGGTCGACCGAGGACACGCAGGAACTCAACTTTTGAGTATAAAAAGGGGTTCATTCCCATTGAAAAAGTGTTGAATATTTTGGAGCTTCTAAGCACTCTTTGAGGTGTTTGAAGAGAAGAAAAAGGGGATGAACTAAGAGAGACCAAGAGGGTCATTAGTAAAGCTAAAGCTTGGATCATTAAGTTAAATCATCAAGTAAGCTTTACTTTTATTAATCATATGTTTTATGCTTTGACTAAATTATTGGTAAATGATTTTTAGCATATAAACTATGATCTGTTAAATCCATTATCTTCATTCAATCTTTGTTTTAGATTGTGATGGATTTCTCACTTTGATTCAAACCAAGTTTTGTGTTAAAACTTTATAAATCATGTTTTGTTAAAACGTTTGATTTGTTTTATAAACATGTTTCATTAACTTGTTTGAATCCTCTTTGTTGTTTTCAATCTAATTAAAACCTTTAATAAATTAGTTTGTTTTTTTAAAACAACATTGATTGTGCATCACATGTTTAGACATTATTAATTTCATACAACTTGTGTCATCTTGATTTTCATAAATCATTTACAAGTTAGTATTTTTGTACATGTGATTTGCATAACACTTCAATCAAATATTTTTATGAGCATTAAACTTTTGAATTGCTTTAAGCATAAAATAGATTGAGCTTTAATTTTAATCTTGATTGAAGTTTTCACACACACACCTCATAAGCATTCATCTTTGTAATTCTTTGTGTGTTTGTGTGAGTTGTTTTACAATTTCATATTCGCCTATTTAGAGGCAATTTTTATTGAGCTTAATTGTAATCTCTTAGAGTGTTTTGTGAAGACACTTTCTTCGAGAGAAATCCTTTATTGTAAGGTTATTGCTTAGCCTAAGAAAAGCATTGTGTAAAGGTTATTGCTTAGCCTATAAAAGCACATTGTAAGGTTATTGCTTAGCCTAGAAAAGCATAGTTAAAGAGGTTATTGCTTAGCCTTTTGAAAAGCATAATAGTGGAAATCCGGTGGGGTGTGAGGAACACAAGCCGGTAGTGGATGTAGGCATTGAGGCCGAACCACTATAAATCATTGTGTTATGGTGTGTGCTATGTGGTGATTTTGTTTATTAGCTTCAGCATTTTGTTTGTTAATCATCACAAGTGACTATTTAATTTAAAGAAGTTAAAATTGGTCATAATTGGTCACTAATTAGTAGCTCACCCTATTCACCCCCCCTCTAGGGTTAGGATCCCCAGGACTTTCATTAGCATGCTAGAAAACATTTTCCAAAAATTTAAAACAAAGCATGAAACATATGAACTAGGAAATTAAAGCTTACTGGGATTTAACTTCTTGTAATCAAGCTTTAGCTTTCCAATTGGACCAAACAAGCTTCCTTAATTCATTCCCTTTGCTTGAGCACTAAAAACACTAAAAATGGCCTCACTTTTCGTCACCCAATTCCTTGGAATGAACTTGCTTTTTATAGAAAAAGTGGTCCAACGGATGCCTGTCGGTCAACCGATAACTAGGTATCGGTCGATCGATAGTTCAACGGTCATATGCAACGGTCGTATTTTTGAAAGTTTTTATGACCCACTTGCAGTCATCGGTTGACCGTCATTTATCGATTGACCGATAGGGAACCGGTAAGTGAACTGATAGCACAAAGTTGTTGAAACAGTTGCTGTCTGTTTTTGAAAACCGACAAGCTCTCGGTCTTACAATTCATGTACTATCGGTTGACCGATAGGAACCGAGGAGCAGACCGATAGATAAGTTCTGAAAATGTAGCTCACTGGAAATGGAACCGATGTAGCCATCGGTTGACCTTGGTTCACTTGTGGGTTGACCGATGCGAACCGACGACTTAACCCATAGAGTGGTCAGGTCAGTTTTCTGAAGATCTGATGTTTTTGAAGAGTGAAACTTTGAAACCATTTGAAAACTTATATTTGAAAGGTGTTTTTATAAATTATTTCATCAAGAAAAACATGATTAAAATCAAAATTCAAATCAACCAAAAAGAGTTTAAATTAAAACATGAGTAGGTTAATTCAAAAAATGATTTTCAAGAAGAAACTTGTGAAATGAAAATGAAAGTAATGAGATGAATATTATGCAAATGCAAGACATCAAATTGCAAACAACTTAGGGTCTAACAATCTCCCCCTTTGCAATTTGATAGCAAATAACACTTAAACATTAAAACTATAAACTATCATCAACACAGAACCATTCATCCATTTCATATCGTTTTGCTTCAACTCCCCCTTTGTTCATAATCAGCTCCTTCTCTTTTCTCCCCCATTGTTCTTGCTCTCCCCCATTGTTCTAGCAATGGTGTTTTCAGATTTCTTCTTTTCATTTCTCTTCTCTTCATCCTTAGTCTTTAGTCTTTAGTCTTTAGTCTTCTTCTCCCACTTAGTCTTTATGTTTCTTCTTCTCCCCCATTGACATCAAATTGCTAAATAGTCTGCAAACAATACTCATGCAAACACATACCTTTCTCATAGCATAATTTTGATATCCTTAATGTAAAGGAAAGAAAAAGCAATCATGTAGATGGCAAATAGATCAAAGGATGTCATTCAATATATAAAGATATTAAAAAGTCTTACAATTTGACAAATGACATAAACATGACCATCCATGAACTGAAAATAGAAGTTTAAAGGACAAAGTCTAAACTAATTATCCAGCCTTGTTCCCAATTCAAAATACACCACCAATAATACACCAATTTCAACACAAAATGTGGTGACATGGATAGTTAGTTCCTAATCAGACTCTAGAGATGGAGGTGATGGAGATGGTGATCTAGCAACATCATCCCTTCTGCAGCTCTTTGAGATCTTGGAGAGGTATTTGAACATTTTGTTGATTGTCCTCGATTGTTCTTCTTCTGTTTCCTCTTCAAGTAGGCTATATCTCGCTCCACAGCTGCTTGCCAGTCAGAGGATGTGCCAGGGGTAGAAGGACCAGGAGTATGCCTTGAAGATGAAGCACGAGTAGGAGGAGGTGGAGATCTAGGTATCTCTTGTCTCAATGGAGGCTCTTGTGCTAATGGAGGATCATCTGCTATGGGGATTTGAGGATTTGGAATGAGATTCATTTGATTCAGATTGGTCAAAGAGAATGGAGCTTTGAAAATGGAGCTTTCTCCAGTGGGTATGGGAATACCAAACTGGAGGGCAATCTGAGTCATTAAGAACCCGTATGGAATTGCATTCTTTTATGCCAGAGAATTTCAAAACTTGATGATTGTATGGCAGATGAGAGAAGGTAGACAAATGGGAGTGCCAGTCACAACCTTGGATAAGACACTAACCATGAAAGCAGTAAGCTCAGTTCTATTACCACCCTCTAGGATATACATTATAGGTAAAGAGATTGTGAAGAGTCCTATTGATGGGAATTAGGGAACTGATGGTTAGGTGATGTTTCTTTTGATCCCATGGACAGTTGAAGCCACATATGTCAATGGTGGCTTTGATTCTCTCATCCTCCAAAGGAGAATCTGACACAAATGTTACTCCCGTAGGAGTACAGGGAATCCCCATGATTAATCCTAGTCTCTGGGGTGTAAACACTTCTCTCTATCCATGAAGGAGATGGTAAAAGAACAAGCATTAATAGAGTCATTTGTGCTAGTGATGGATGCATACAAGAATTTGACTAGAGCAGGATATGCATTATCACCCCAATGGAGAATCCTATCCCAACCCACTTAGCCAAGTACATTACTCAAATTAAAACCCATGGAACTAATCTTTTCCACTATAGTCCTTCTTTCCATTACTACAGTCCTCCTTTGAAGACTTTGTAAAATGTTTGAGTCAAGTCTTAAATTGGTTGAAGGAGGAGGAGGAGGAGGAGGAGATGAAGATGAAGGAGATGAACTTTCATTTCCACTATCCTCTATTGGTCTACTAGAGGAGGCTGTGGCTTTTCCCTTCTTGATAGGTCGCCTAGGAGTGGCCTTCTTGGTTCTAGGAGGCATTTTCACAGACACTTAGTGTGCACAGTGAGATTGTGACAGAAGGATTTGAAGATCTAGAGAGCGATTGTGGACGAAGATGAAGTAAAGAGATCAAATTCAATTTTACCTGAGTCTAATTTGGAAAAGAACCAAGAACAGATACTCAAATTCGGATGTGATACATGAGGTTGGGTTTCTCAAAACATCCCATAGCAGTCGACTGTGAGCATCAATTGGCTTAGAGATCTTGATTTGTTGATGGCTTAAGGGCAATTTTGATAATGATTTCTCAAATCACACAAAACCTGCAGAGAATCTTCAAACCACTACTGCCAAATGAACTGCTGCCGAACACACCACAAACGCACGATGTACAGCTGAAGCGATGCCAATAGAGTTTTGCTTGAAGATGGATTTTTTGAAAATCTCTGCTTATAATGGTTTTGATCTTCAGCCTTGAAGGAGTGTTACTAGCAGGGAGATGAAGAAAGAGCCCTAGGTCTGTTTGTGAAATAGAAGAACAGAACAGAAGATTTCTGCGCGCAGGGTTTTATTGAGCCACTCCTCATCGGTCCACCGATGACTTAAGTATCGGTCAGCCGATACTTGTAGAAAAGTGGACTAATCCACTGATTCTGCTATTTTGCTTATGATCATTACTTCGAGTGTTTTATGATTGATTTAACTTATGAAAAACAATTAACAGATCATAAGAGAAGTAATCAGTAAACATTTTTTTTTAATTTAAATTGATCAAACATATGCATTTTAATATCAAGTATCTTTTGAGTTTAAAAATGCATTTTCAACTAATAATTCTCAAACAATTGAAGATTTTGAACCATTTAGACTTAGGACCAACAAGACATATAACTTATGAGGGTGGGTTGGTCTAATCTAATTACTAGGCCTTAGTATTTGTCTAATAACCTAACCTTAGGTATCCATCTAAGGTCTTGAGCCTTTGAGCCTATGTTTGAGATTTTACCAACTATAGGAGATAAGTACAGATTTCTTTTAGACTTGACATCATATCTTTGAGGTTTGACAATTTTATAATTAGATTGATAATTAGTCTTTGGTAGTTGGTGTTCAACTATCTTTTTATTCTTCTCATTTCTTTTAGCTTTTCCTCCCTCTTTTGATTTTAATCTTTCAACCCTTTTCAAAAGTTCTTTCATTTCCAAAGTAAAAGGAGGTAAAGTGAGAGGTTTCTTATTGATAGTTTTATTTTGATCATTCTTTACTTGTTTAGTCTTTTTAAAATCTTTCTTAGGAGACTCTTGTTGAGATGTTTTAATTTGTTGAATCTTTCTAGAGTCTTCCTTTGATTTAAATGCCTTAACCTTCATAGAATTAGATTTTACATTTTTAGGTTCATAGATAGGTTTAGACAAATGACTTTTTCTTAATTTGCACTCAAATTTGAAATGTCCTTCATTACCACAATAATGACATTTTATTTTAGGCAATGGAGAGTGAGTGCATGAGAATGAGGACTCACTTTTCACAAATGAGTTGGTGAAATTTGGGTCATGTGTAATATACTTATTGAATCCAAGACCAGTCTTATCTCCTTGTGATTTACCCATTTTAAATAGTTTTTCTAATTTCTCTTCACTTTGGGTAAATTTGCACTCATACTTGTGTTTGTGGGTCTCAAGTTTGTTGGAATTTGAGATGCATTGAGTTGAATCTTGAAGCATTGGTGTGTTTGGTGTCTCAAGCATCAAATTGTATTGGAATTATTGTCAACACTATGTCTCAATCATGTGTTGAAAGAGTGGAAGTGATAGAGCTCAAGAAGAATGAAAAAGGAAAACAGTGAAGAAAATCAGTTTTTCCTGGTGCAGTGTACCCGGTCGACCGAGCTCCCTGGCCGGTCGACCGAGCATGAAGAAAGTGCAAAATCAGAGCTTACAGTTATTTTTTGACACAGAGGTCATCCGGTCGACCCAGCTCCTGGTGCGGTCGACCGAGCATGCACGAGGTCGACCGAGGCTTCCAGGATGTCGACCGAGCTCGGTTCCAGAATTTGACAACTTACAACTTTTTGAAAGTTCGTCAGGCGCCCAGTTCACCCGGTCGACCGAGCACACACAGACAGCAAGTATTGCAGAATTAGAAGTCTTTTGCTAAAAGTTAGGAATTTTTGGTAATTCGTTTGGGACTCTTTCTAAACGAATTGTAGCCTATTTTGGACACTCTTTGGGGTTGCTAAAACCTATATAAACACTCCTAATCTCGTTTTCAATAACAAGCATCAAAGAAAGAAGAGTTTGAGAGAGTTTTGGAGAGAAGAGTGCTTGGAGAAGAAGGTGCTTGTGTCTTGCTGTTGTGGAGCAACTTTCTACAGCAAGTGTGGACGAATTTGAAGCCTCATGAAGATGGTATTTTCGTTCATAAGATAAGTCTCTCTTTTATGCTTTAGATTTCTATTTGTAAGGGATTGAGAGAGAGAGAATTGTAGAGGGGAAAGGGCTGTAGATCAGTTTATCTTCTTTGCTGTAATCATCAAGTTGGTGCTTGGTGTTTTGGGGTTTGGTGATCCTGTCTGTGGGTGCAGACAAATTGTAAAGGGAGTTGTAGCTTCCTAGATAGTTGGTGCTATCTGAAACCTAAGGGAGTCGGTGCTTCCTAGATAGTTGGTGCTATCTGAAACCTAAGGGAGTCGGTGCTTCCTAGATAGTTGGTGCTATCTGAATTTAAGGGTTGGTGCTCTTTGTCGTCGGTGCGACTAAATAAGATTCAGACCTGTACCGGATTGTTGTTCGGACGGGATTGAACCGTGGACGTAGCCTTTTGGTGAACCACGTAAAATCTGGTGTCAATTGTGTGGTTTGATTTGAATTGTTGTTAGTAAGGACCTGTTTAAAAGAGATCACTGATTCACCCCCCCCTCTCAGTGATCACGAGATCTAACAATTGGTATCAGAGCGTAAGGTTTCCCTTGATAAGCTTAACACGCTAAGGGTGATCTTTGTCAAATCACATGGCAACCAGCACAGCGAATATGAAAGCACCGTTATTTGATGGTTCTAATTACACCTTTTGGAAGATTAGAATGCAGGCCTTCATCAAATCTCTTGGCTATGACGTCTGGGAGACTGTCAGAGTCGGTTACAATTCTGCCATTGTACCCACTGATGCTGCAACGAAGAAGTTAGCAGACAACGACTCTAAGGCGCAGAATGCACTCTTTAGCGGCCTTGTTGACAGCGAGCTGATCAAAGTTATAGCATGCAAGACAGCCAAGGAAATCTGGGATAAGCTGAAAAGCATCCATGAAGGAGATGAGAAGATCAAAGAAGCGAAATTGCAAACTCATCGCTCCCAATTTGAGTCTCTTCGCATGGAGGATAGCGAGAATGTTGATTCTTACATGCAACGGGTGAATGAAGTCACGAATGACATTCGTGGACTAGGAGAGGAGATTAAAGAACCAGTCATCGTCAAAAAGGTTCTAAGATCTCTCCTTCCCCGGTTTGATTCTAAAGTCTCAGCCATAGAAGAAGCCAAAGATCTGAACGAGTTTTCAATGGATGAGCTGCATGGTTCTCTCACTGCCTATGAGATGCGCATAGGTAAGACGTCTTCATCGGATAGAGAAGCGGCCTTCAAAGTTCAGAAAAAGGCAAAAGAGATTGCTGGTCATGATTCTGATGATGATGAGCTTGAGGCTCAATTTATTAGAAGGCTGAAGAAAGGAAGCAATGGCAAGTATAAAGGGAAGCTACCCTTTAAATGCTTCAATTGTGGCGGTGTTGGCCACTTTGCTGCGAAGTGCCCGCTGAAAGAAGACAATGATAATGACTCTTATGTTGATAAGAGTAAATGGAAGAAGAATTTCAGAAAGAAGGGCAAAGCAAAGAGCTTCATCAGTCAGCATAATGACAGCACGTCTGAATCTTCGGACGATGATGAATCAGTCGAGGCGACTGAAGCACTCTTCATGGTTACTATTGAAGAAGACGATGAGCAAGAGCTGGAAAACGAAGAGGAGGCTGAAGTGAATCTTGAAGAAGAGCTCATTGCTGCACTTGAGGAGCTTAGCAAGGAGCGAAGATCAAGTAAGAAAAATCTGAAACTTCTTCATGAATCTGAAATTTCAGTTATTGCTTTGAAAACTGAATTAGAAGAGTATAAAAGAATGGTAGATGTCCTAGAAATACAAATCTGTACCAAAACTGAGGAAGTGATGAAACTTGAGAATGAAATCCTTGGAGCAAGGACTGAAAATATGCAAATGAAACAAAAGCTCAAGGAGTTTCAAGCTATCAATGGTACATTGAAGCTGAATGAAATTTTGAAAGTTCAAAGACCCCCTCACTTCAGATTTGGAATAGGATTTGAGAATGGAGAATCTTCTAAGGTTACACCTTCTGTAGAGACGGTGTTTGTAAAGCAAATTACTACACCTTCCAATTCTGTGAAGCCCACACTGCCTAGAAAAGAGCCCATTCAAGTGAGAAAGGACATGAAGCCTAACCAGCCATATAAAAGATACAAATTTTATGGCTATTGTTATCATTGCAATAGGTATGGACATAGAAGGGCAGATTGTAAATTCTATGTGAGAAACAGCCCAGTTGTGAGAAGGAACCCTTTCTCAATCCTAAATAGCCACAAAATTGAGTGCTATATGTGTCATAATTATGGACACTTGGCTAGGGATTGTAGGTTGCATATTGCCAACAAGTTTCAGGTTGAAAAGAAACCCAAGTTAGTCAAGGCTTGGAGAGCAAAGCAAAGTGCAGAAAGTCCCAAAGAATCTCTCATTGTGCAAACCGCTTTCAATGCACAAAAGAAGACAGCACCATGGGTCCTTGATAGTGGCTGTTCGAGTCATATGACTGGTGATAAAGAAAAATTCATCAAGTTACAGCACTATGAAGGTGGTTCGGTAAAGTTTGGAAACAATGATGGTGCCAAAATTGTTGGAAAAGGTGTTGTTCAGCTGATGGCAAACAAGATCAGATCTGAAGAGGTCTACATTGAGCAACCTGATGGCTTTCTAATTAGCAAAAATTCAGACTTAGTTTGCAAGCTGAAGAAGGCTCTATATGGACTGAAACAGGCGCCAAGGGCATGGTATGCAAGGCTGGATCTTTATCTTCGCAAGATTGGTTTTGGAAAAGGACTAGTTGATAGCAATCTGTATGTCAAATCTGATTCAAGCAAACAGCTGGTGGTTATTGTTTATGTTGATGACATAATATTTGGAGGCAATGATGAGAATATGTGCAGGATTTTTGCTGAAGATATGACGAAAGAATTTGAGATGTCTATGCTTGGAGAGCTAAAGTTCTTCCTAGGATTACAAGTTCAGCAGCTGAAAAAATGGTATTTTTATATCTCAGATGAAATATATAAAGGAAATGCTGAAGCGTTTTAACATGGAAGACAGCAAGCCCGTGAGCACGCCAATGACAACGAACACGAAACTTAGCAAAGATGATAAGGCTTCGTCCGTTGATCACACCACCTATCGTTCTATGATAGGAAGCTTGCTTTACTTGACTGCTACAAGACCAGATCTTCTACAAGCAGTATGTATGGTGGCTCGATTTCAAGCATCACCAACTGAGACGCACCTTACAGCAGTGAAAAGGATATTTCGATATCTAAAAGGTACTATGGAGCTTGGAATATGGTATCCTAAAGGTAAATCCTTTACTCTTGTCGCATACTCAGACGCCGATTGGGCTGGTTGCGTAGATGATCGCAAGAGTACAAGTGGTGGTGCATTCTATCTTGGTGATAGATTGGTAGCTTGGCACAGCAAGAAGCAAGACTCCGTCTCACTTTCGACAGCGGAAGCAGAATATATTGCAGCGGCAACTTGTTGTACGCAAGTGTTATGGATGCGGCAAATGCTCTCTGATTTAGGAGTTCCAACAACAGATCCTACGCCGATCCTCTGTGATAACACTAGTGCAATTCATATCTCCAAGAATCCAGTTCAGCATTCAAGGACTAAGCATGTTGCAATCCGCTATCACTTTCTCAAGGATAAAGTTGCAGATGGTGAGGTAAAGTTGGAATACGTTCCTACTACTGAGCAAGTGGCTGATATCTTCACAAAACCTTTGCCAAAGGAAGTCTTCGAGTATCTCCGAAAGAAATTAGGAGTTACTCATTCTCCTACACCTTAGGAGATGTGCCAGAAAGGGGGAGCAATGAATTCGTTGAATATCTTATTTGCTCCTAGATTGGTCCCTTTGGAATTATTGTCAAAGGGGGAGAAGATTATGCATGGAAAGGTTGATATGCATGTCATCTTGAGAAGGTTATCTGGAGATTGGTATCAAGTTATGCTGAGAAGATTATGCAAGGAAAGACTATATGCATGTTGAAGTTAGTCTTATGCTAAGAAGATGGAAATATGATAGCATGAGGAAGATGGAAGATTGGAATGAAAATTGGTATCAAGATAGTGAATGAGAAGATCATGTTCCAAGGGGAGTTTATTGTTCTAAAAAGGCTCTATGATGTCAACATGTTCCAAGTGTCTGTGTTGAAGTTCCAAGTGTTGCCAACAATTCCAAAGGGGGAGATTGTTGGAATTTGAGATGCATTGAGTTGAATCTTGAAGCATTGGTGTGTTTGGTGTCTCAAGCATCAAATTGTATTGGAATTATTGTCAACACTATGTCTCAATCATGTGTTGAAAGAGTGGAAGTGATAGAGCTCAAGAAGAATGAAAAAGGAAAACAGTGAAGAAAATCAGTTTTTCCTGGTGCAGTGTACCCGGTCGACCGAGCTCCCTGGCCGGTCGACCGAGCATGAAGAAAGTGCAAAATCAGAGCTTACAGTTATTTTTTGACACAGAGGTCATCCGGTCGACCCAGCTCCTGGTGCGGTCGACCGAGCATGCACGAGGTCGACCGAGGCTTCCAGGATGTCGACCGAGCTCGGTTCCAGAATTTGACAACTTACAACTTTTTGAAAGTTCGTCAGGCGCCCAGTTCACCCGGTCGACCGAGGTCCCCAGCCGGTCGACCGAGCACACACAGACAGCAAGTATTGCAGAATTAGAAGTCTTTTGCTAAAAGTTAGGAATTTTTGGTAATTCGTTTGGGACTCTTTCTAAACGAATTGTAGCCTATTTTGGACACTCTTTGGGGTTGCTAAAACCTATATAAACACTCCTAATCTCGTTTTCAATAACAAGCATCAAAGAAAGAAGAGTTTGAGAGAGTTTTGGAGAGAAGAGTGCTTGGAGAAGAAGGTGCTTGTGTCTTGCTGTTGTGGAGCAACTTTCTACAGCAAGTGTGGACGAATTTGAAGCCTCATGAAGATGGTATTTTCGTTCATAAGATAAGTCTCTCTTTTATGCTTTAGATTTCTATTTGTAAGGGATTGAGAGAGAGAGAATTGTAGAGGGGAAAGGGCTGTAGATCAGTTTATCTTCTTTGCTGTAATCATCAAGTTGGTGCTTGGTGTTTTGGGGTTTGGTGATCCTGTCTGTGGGTGCAGACAAATTGTAAAGGGAGTTGTAGCTTCCTAGATAGTTGGTGCTATCTGAAACCTAAGGGAGTCGGTGCTTCCTAGATAGTTGGTGCTATCTGAAACCTAAGGGAGTCGGTGCTTCCTAGATAGTTGGTGCTATCTGAATTTAAGGGTTGGTGCTCTTTGTCGTCGGTGCGACTAAATAAGATTCAGACCTGTACCGGATTGTTGTTCGGACGGGATTGAACCGTGGACGTAGCCTTTTGGTGAACCACGTAAAATCTGGTGTCAATTGTGTGGTTTGATTTGAATTGTTGTTAGTAAGGACCTGTTTAAAAGAGATCACTGATTCACCCCCCCCTCTCAGTGATCACGAGATCTAACAAAGTTGAGTGACTTAGTTTTTAAGAATTGAATTTTCATTTTTAACTTTTAAGAGTTGAATTCCAATTCCATTAAATTTGTTAACCTTTTCATTAGCAATTTTTAATTTAAGTTTAAGTTCATTAACATTAGATCCAAGTTGTAAAGCTTTTATATCACTTTGAGCATTAAATAAATTTTCCTTGGTGATTATTAACTTGGATTCTAAATTAACAATATCTTTAACTTGATTTTTTATATGATCACTTAGAGTTGAATTTTCTTTGGTAAGTCCTTCACAACTTATCTTATATACATTTAGTTCATCTTAAAGATTTGACAAGTTATCTTTAGAAATTTTCAAGTTGGATTCTAAATAGACAATGTTTTCATCTTGTCTTTTAATGTATTTCTTAGATTCATATTTTCTTTATTTAGCTCATTATAATTTAATTTCATTTCATTTAGTTCATCTTGAGTATTTGATAGGTTGTGCAAAGTGATCATAAACTTAGAGTCTAGGCATTGAATTAGTTCTTCTTTCACTCTAAGTTCATCTTTAGAAGTGTCAACTTCTTTGTTTAATCTTTTAGATTCTTCTTTTAAACTTTTGTTATTTTTATCAAGCTTTAAGAACAATGTATATAACTCATTATAAGCTTGTTGAAGGTCATCTTCATATTCATTTTCTTCTTCTTTTAATTCAACTTGGGATTCATTAATTCCAATGTTTGGATCTCCAATAGATGGAAGAAGGAGTGGTCTAGAAGAATCTACAAGGGAATGTACAAGATCTAACTTAGTGGAATCCATTCTAATGATTTTCATGCAATGCACAACTAGGGTCTAAACTCTAGGTTTTTACACCTAATCAAGAGTTCCAAACACTTGATCCTAAATGTAGAGCAACCTTGCTCTGATACCAATTGAAAGTCCGGGATCCTAACCCTAGAGGGGGGGTGAATAGGGTGATCTTCAATTTAATGGCCAATTTAAATTTCTTTCCAATTTACTTTTAACTAGTGATGATTATGTGAGTAAGTGCGGAAGATAAACAATTCAATCACCACAATAAACAATTTAATCACCACAAGCCATTCACCATTACACAATGATTTATAGTGGTTCAGCCTCAATGCCTACATCCACTACCGGTTTGTGCTCAACACCCCACCGGATTTCCACTATTTATGCTTTTACAATAGGCTAAGCAATAACCTTTACAAAGTTGTTTTTCTAGGCTAAACAACAACCTATACACTATGCTTTTCTTAGGCTAAGCAATAACCTTTACAATATATTTCTTTCTCAAGAAAGTGTCTACACACTAGAAGAGAAATAGATTAAGCTCTTAAAAGGTGCCTCTTAATTAGGCAAATATGAAAGTGAAAATAAACTCACACAACACACTAAGAAATGCAAAGATGAATGCTCATGGGGTGTGTGTGTGTGTAGAACTTCAATCAAGTTGAAATTAAATCCAATGAATTTTATGCTTAAAGCATTTCAAAATTTAAAGCACATAAATGATATGATCGAAGTTGAATGCAAATCACTTGAACAAATACAAACTTGTGAATGATATGGAAATTTAAAGATCACAGGTTGTATGAAAATGATTAATACTAATCAAGTGATGCATGTGTAAAGTTGTTTTCAAAAACAAAGGTTTAACTAAAGTTCTAAGCAAATTGAAAACAACAAAGAAAGATTCAAACAAGTTAATGTATCATGATATACAGAAATCAAAGATTTAGACAAAGCATGATTAACACAGTTTAAACAAAACTTGGTTTGAAATCAAGAGGTGGAATCCAAAACATGTGAATCAAGGATTAAATAAGATATGGATTCCACACCACATAGTTAGCATGCTAGAAAACATTTTCCAAAAATTTAAAACAAAGCATGAAACATATGAACTAGGAAATTAAAGCTTACTGGGATTTAACTTCTTGTAATCAAGCTTTAGCTTTCCAATTGGACCAAACAAGCTTCCTTAATTCATTCCCTTTGCTTGAGCACTAAAAACACCAAAAATGGCCTCACTTTTCGTCACCCAATTCCTTGGAATGAACTTGCTTTTTATAGAAAAAGTGGTCCAACGGATGCCTGTCGGTCAACCGATAACTAGGTGTCGGTCGACCGATAGTTCAACGATCATATGCAACGGTCATATTTTTGAAAGTTTTTCTGACCCACTTGCAGTCATCGGTTGACCGTCATTTATCGATTGACCGATAGGGAACTAATAAGTGAACCGATAGCACAAAGTTATTGAAAAAGTTGCTGTCTGTTTTTGAAACCGACAAGCTCTCGGTCTTACAATTCATGTACTATCGGTTGACCGATAGGAACCGAGGAGTAGACCGATAGATAAGTTCTGAAAATGTAGCTCACTGGAAATGGAACCGATGGAGCCATCGGTTGACCTTGGTTTACTTGTGGGTTGACCGATGCGAACCGATGACTTGACCGACAGAGTGGTCAGGTCAATTTTCTGAATATCTGATGTTTTTGAAGAGTGAAACTTTGAAACCATTTGAAAACTCAGATTTGAAAGGTGTTTTTATAAATTGTTTCATCAAGAAAAACATGATTAAAATCAAAATTCAAATCAACCAAAAAGAGTTTAAATTAAAACATGAGTAGGTTAATTCAAAAAATGATTTTCAAGAAGAAACTTGTGAAATGAAAATGAAAGTAATGAGATGAATATTATGCAAATGCAAGACATCAAATTGCACACAACTTAGGGTCTAACACATTGATTATCGGAGATTGAACCAAGTGACCTTCAAAAACAAATATCTTTTGCCAATGATAGATGAACTGTTTGATCAATTGCAAGGTACTGCCTATTTTTCGAAGATTGACTTGAGATCCAGTTACCATCAACTGAGAGTCAGAGAATCAAATGTACCTAAGACAGCTTTCCGAACAAGATATGGACACTATGAATTCTAAGTGATATCATTTGGATTGACTAATGCACTGGCAGTGTTCATGGTATTGATGAATAAAATCTTTAGACAGTAACTAGGTCAGTTTACAGTAGTGTTCATTGATGATATTTTGGTGTACTCCAAGACCAAATAAGAACATGAATTGCACTTGAGAATAGCACTGCAACTTTCGATAAATAACTAGCTGTATGCAAAGCTCAGTAAGTGTGAATTTTGGTTGGACTTAGTAACATTCTTGGGGAAAATCATCTCCAAAGAAGGGTTGTCAGTGGATCCGACTAAGGTTGAAGCAGTTATGGATTGGGAAAGACCAAAGAATGCATCAGAAATCAGAAGTTTTCTTGGATTGGCAGGGTATTACCGGATATTTGTTCAGGGATTTTCATCGATTGCATCACCATTGACGAAGTTGACAAGGAAAAATGCACCATATGTATGGACAAATTAGTGTGATTCTAGTTTCCAAGAGCTGAAAAGGAGATTGACTACAGCACCGGTCCTTACTTTGCCATCGATAAGCGGAGGTTTTACCATTTTTACATATGCTTTGAACGTTGGACTGGGATGTGTGTTGATGCAGGATGGAAAAGTGGTTGCTTATGGATCCCAGCAGTTGAAAGATCATGAGAAGAACTATGCAACCCATGACCTTGAGTTGGCAGCGGTTGTTTTTTCATTGAAGATGTGGAGACATTACCTCTATGGAGAGAAGGTTGAGGTTTACTCCGATCACCGCAGTCTACAGTATTTGTTTTCTCAGAAAGAGCTGAACATGAGGCAGAGAAGATGGATGGAATATATCAAGGATTATGATTTTCCAATCAAGTATCACCCTGGGAAAGCGAATGTAGTCGCTGATGCTTTGAACAGGAAGTCAGTGGGCTTGGCAAGTCTTCGGGATACTTATGTTTTTCAACAGTTGGAAGAGTTAGGAGTAGATTTACAGCCACTAAGGAAGGGTGTGATGTTAGCAAACATGTCAGTGTCAGAGCCTTCCTTCATTCAAAAGATAAAAAAGAATCAGTTGCAAGACCCAGAGTTATCTAAAATTTAAGAGCATATAGCATATCGCCCAGATTTTTGTATTGTGGATGGAGTTTTGTACTATCGTGACAGTCTATGTGTGCGCCTAACATAGAGGACTTGAGGAATGACATCATGACAGAGGCTCACAATACGAAGTATTCTATGCATCCGGGCAGTACCAAGATGTATCAGAACTTGAAGGGCAGATTCTAGTGGAACGACATGAAGAGAGAAATTGCAGCATTTGTCTCCCTATGTATGACATGTCAGTTGATAAAAACTGGACAACAAAAGGCTCCAAGGTTGTTACAACCATTAGGGATCCCGGAATGAAAATGGGAACATATTACCATAGATTTTATTTCAAAATTACCGAGGACTACCAAAGGCAATGATGCTATTTAGGTCATTGTGGACCGTCTCACCAAGTCAGTTCATTTCATTCCAATGAGGACAAGAAAGAAGATGCATATGTTACCTCTTACAAATTTATTTGTCAAGGAAATTGTTAGTCGTCATGGACAGCCAATCTCCATTACATCTGACAGAGACAACAGATTCATCTCAAGATTTTGGAAGACCCTACATGAGTCTATGGGTACGATGCTACAATTCAGCATGGCTTATCACCCACAGACAGATGGCCAGTTAGAGAGAACGATTAAGACTCTCGAGGACATGCTCCGTGCTTGTGTGTTAGACTTCAAGACTCAATGGGATGAGGCCTTGCCATTGTGTGAATTCGCTTACAACAACAGTTATCATTAGAGCATTGGAATGGCGCTTTTTGAGGCATTATATGGCAGAAGGTGTGGGGCACCTGTATGTTGGGAAGAAGTAGGCGATCACGGTTTCCATGGACCGGCTATAGTGAGTGAGACTAATGATAAAGTCAAGTTGATTCAAGAACGTCTACCCCAGAGTAGACAGAAGAGTTATGAAGACTCTGATAGAAGGGATTTACGATTCAAGGAATAAGATAAGGTTTTCTTAAAAGTGTCACCAACTCCTGGAACACTGAGATTTGGACAAAAGGGCAAGTTATCTCGGAGATACATTGGGCCGTATGATATTGTGAGTAACGTTGGCGACGTGGCTTACCGATTAGCCTAACCGCCCGAACTATCCGGCGTACACAATGTCTTCCATGTGTCGATGTTGAAGAAGTATGTCCTCGATCCATCACATGTACTCCATCATAAACCATTGGAAATTAGAGAAGATGCTACATATGTTAAGAAGCCTATTCAGTGTTGGAAATTAGGTGGGCCTCTAGGATAGGTTTCAAAACTTTGACCCACTTGATGCAGTGATCAACTATACAGAAGGCTACAAAACCCAAACCAGGATATATATCCTCAATCTCAGCTATCATGATCAGTAAATAAACCTATTAAGAAGATAGTACAGCAACAAACAAGCTACAGTAAAATCTACAACATACAAGGAAGTAGATTTTACCTTTGGAGCTCAGTTGTGCTCTAATGGAGAATTTACGTCTTTCTTTGATGATGAAACTCTTTCACTAATCAAATAGGAGTCTCTATGACCTTTTGATCTTCCATGCTATGACCCGTATCAGATTCTCTTTTTCTCAAGAAGATGGTGGGATCTCCAAGAGAAAACTACTAGGAACTCAAAGGAGGAACTAGAAAGAGAACTAGAAGAGGGAAGAGGAGAAAACCATGTGTAACTCTTGCACAAAGTTGTATTGGGCGTGAATCCCAAGGTGGATCTATGCATCAGGCGTGCAACACCTTTGCTTTCCTCTATTTATAGTTTTTAAGCAAATCTTTCTTTTACTAATTGAAATAGAAGTCTTACTTCAATTAAGAATTAGTAACTTTCTCTTTTCTAATTTAAATAGAAGTCTCACTTCCATTATAATTAGTAACTTACTATATCATAATTAGAAGTCTCACTTCAAATATGATTAATAACTTTCTAATTCCTTTCTAATTAAAATAGAAGTCTCACTTCTACTAAAATTAGTAACTTTACTATTACCACTATTAAAATTCTCACTTCAAATAGAAATAGTAACTTTCCTTTTAGAGTTCAACTAGAATTAAAAACTTTCTAATAATTGGGCTAGCGTGGGGACCACTAGGGATTCCTTAGAAAGCTGGCTCTGACTGAGACTCGCGACCCCACATCTCATGTGTGATCCGGGCCCACAGTTAATTGCAAATAACTCCACTATATAAATGCAATTGAACTCCAATCTTAGGAATATTACATAGAAGACCCTAAACTTCCACATTACCACAAGTAGGCCCCTCCATCAATATCCATGGATCAATTGGACCTGTCTTCCAGAACTTAGATCAATATCTTATTATCCTTGAGCCCCAATTAATTATAATGATCATAGGTACCTTTCCAATTAACTCTTAATCGGAATGGGTGCGCACTTAACAATGATAAATCCATTAACTGGCACAAGGGGATATTAAAGATAGATTTCATCTTGACCATTGAATGTTCTCACAACTCTACTACCACGTACCCAAACCACCAAGGTGTTGACCTATAGTTGGCCTCACTCATTGGTGACTCAAAGCAAATGAATAGATAGAAACCTGAGTTCATTAATGTCTCAAGATTGAGAGCCTATTGCTAGGGAATTATGAGAGTAGACCTTAAAGTAAAGACAGTGTTTATAAGGTGCTTCTCATGGTCCTTCAATACATCCAATGTACTAGTACTATGATCCATAATCTTCCATTATGATGATCGAGACAAATCACACTATCTCATAGTAACCAAAGTACTGTAACCATGTCGGTATGAGATGTCCAGTCTCATCACTGGTTATGAAGATATTTAAGTATAAGATTTGCCACACATGTATCCCGTATGTGGATCTCATCCATACACATGTGTTACATCTAATATACTTCTGGACTACAGTTCATCTCATGAACCATCATGTCATTCTTATCGGTTCTGTACAGGTATATAATAAATCATCATTCATCTCATGAAAGGAAAACATGAATATATTGATAAATAAAGAAATTAATCAATTTATTATATCATCTACTAGAATTGAGACCATAAAACTATTATACAGATCAATGATACTAAGGAATAAGAGCTAAGGACACAGACAATTCAGTGGGTCAAAGTACTTTGGGAGAACCATGGACCGGAAGAAGCAAAGTGGGAACTACAGGATCAAGTTCAGAAGAAGTATCCGCATCTACTACTTGAGGTGAGTTGTAATTTCATTTGGAGGACCAAATGTCCCAAGCGGTGGAGGATGAAAGACCTCGACCCGAGAGACCACGATTAGCATTTAATTAAGTTGTCTTTTAGCTCAAGAGTGTTAAATGGATTTTGGTTAAGTTTGGGATTAGAATAGCTTTTATATAGCTTTGGGAAATTTTGAGAGCCTTTTTGATTTAGTGGGACCCTTTGGAGGTTCATTTGACGACTTTGCGTGAGCCTGGGGGATTGTTCGAGATTCCGTAAAATTGTATTTTAACCCCATTTGAATCATCTCGTTAATCCCTACAACTTTCATGTTGACTCCGTTCTCATTCGAGACCTCGAAGCCTGACTTTTCTCAATTTGAGGGCAAAATGGTCTTTTACCCAAAATCTGGACACTATTTTCAATGTCACCAAAACCCGCGAAACATATACTTTTTGGAAACTAGGATTTTCAATTGTGGGACCCACCTCCACTTAGTATATATAGTGAACTCATCTTCTCCCTTGCTCTTGTTGATGTGGAAGAGAACTTGCTCCAGCCCAAGCTAGGGTTTTCCCCTTCTTCCTTGTTCTTTTTTTTTTTTTTTTTTTTTTGAAGAGTAAGTTAGTTCTTCATTTTTTCAAATAATAAAGCACAAAAAAGGGAGTCCAAGTCACCCAGCAGGGTGCTTAGAACCTCCCAATGGGGCATACCTCATCGAAGAATCAAAAAACACTAAGAATAAACTAACATAAATCAGGTTTTGAGAAAACAAATTTCCAAAATTTCTTGAAGCAGACATGTTGGCATCTAGACTCCAGCATCTAGAGAGCAGACAACAATCGAATTATAGTGGGCATCGAGATGCCCATGAAACTCATGAAGGATAAGTGGAATGATACAGCAGATCAATATTAGTCACATCCCTTGGATTTGGACCAGAATTTCTCGTTATGAATTTGCTGAAACCCACTGTGTGAGGATGTAACCCGGAGAAGTGCACCACCTCGAATCTTTTAAATGCTTTATAGAGCCTTCGGGCTTGAAATCTCACGGTCTAATCAGATTGGCTTGGATTGAGAAGAGTTTGCTGAATAAAGGTGTCCGATTCAAAAGTAATCGCTAATACAATCTGTGGAACAATCTCTAAGATGCGAACCATCCCTTCATAATAGTTTATCAACTGCTCTATTCGATCCGCTGATGAAGATCCCGCCAAAGAATACCAACTAACTCTTGTCTAGTTTGAATAATGGAAAGGCGCCAGCCATGACTTCTTTCACTGATAGGCTTTGAATAGTTCTCATGAATATTTGGAGACACATTCCAATGGCATTGGATGTTATTTGGTAAACTGATACCAAGATAGAGGATACGAGTGGTAGTTACTTAAATGAATTTATGCAAGACAGCGGCACTAGAAGTGGCTTTTGCCCTGAATATCCTGTAATTTCTCTCAGCCCATATGTGCCAGACATAAGCATTGAAAATAATTTTTCCAAGAGTAATAGCTCCTTCACTTTGCTGGTCTATTCAAGTACTAATTGATTCAAACAATTCATAAGCATAATTGCAACTTGCTGGTAATAAATTCAATTTAGCTAGTAACCCCTGCCAAATCGCTTGAGAGAATGGGCACTGAGTGATGAGATGTGAAGTTGTTTCCCACGTGCAGTCACAAAGAACACAACAAGAATCACAAGCAACATTTTTCTTAAGCAGGAAATCCTTCGTTTTGAGTCTTCCTCGAAGAAGCATCCAAGCACAAATGGAATTCTTTTTAATGCATCCTTGAAACCAAATTGCTAAAGTCCACTGTAAGGTCTGGTTAGTGATGTTACAAATTAACTTGTAGGAAGATGCATCCTTCTTCCTTGTTTTTCTTGCTCTCTTCCTCCTCAGTCCATCACCATATCTTGCCAAACTATGAAATGGGTTCCATGATCTTCTTCCTCCCTTGAGAGCTTCATCTTGACACCATTGATAGAGAAACCAAGCTTTCTAGGACTTCCATTGAGCTAGCCTTTGTCATTTGAAGATTCTACAAGTGAGTAAACTCTCTAATCTCCAACCTATGTGTTCTCTAGCCCTAGAGAAGCTTCACCTCCGTTCTTGCAAGCTATCTCTTTCCCTTGATTTGGTTTTGACATTTAGGGTTTCTAATGTGTTGTATTTGGGGATTTTGTGTAGTTTGATACAAATTGGCTTGGAGAGGGTGATTAGAGCTTTTAATTTCTTAGCTTGGACCTAAGGCAATTGGATGATTTGATATTTTGAATGTGAAAATGTGTTATGAGAAATGTGGGTTTCATTGCTTTCTTCATTCATGCTTTTTCGTATGGCTTTCATTTAATTTGAAATGTGCATATTTATAAGTCATCTCCCTCTCTTGATAATGTTTGTAACATGTATGAATCTTGTTGATGCTACTTGTGGATTTTCTTGAATGATGGACCTTTCTCTCTTATGGTTGATTGTGGATGGAATGGAGAAATTTGATGTAAATGGAGGGAGGTTTGGATGGAAGATTTATGGGGTTTAGAGGAGGTTTTGAGACCCTCATTTGTGTGTAAAAAGGGTGCTCAAGGTGGTATGGAAGGGAAGAAGGAAGAAGAGCCGAACTGCACATCAGAATGAGGTTCTGTGACAGTTCGCTCGAGTGACCTTGACACATCGCTCGAGCGAACCCCTCACAGAGACCTGTTAGCTCTAGCCAGCCTTTTGGTCACTCGAGCCAACCTGATCTGGGCAGGTCCGCTCGAGTGAACCTTTATTTGCTCGAGCGAACCCCATCCAGAGAGCTGGTGGCTCGAGTAGACCAGACACTGCAGGTTTGGATTGATGTTGGGAAGTCTAAAACCATGATTTTTTTGGCTTGGGGAGGTTCGTTTAAAGCCCCAATGCAATGGTGAGACCGAGGGAGTGTTGTATGGACTCCGAAGGAATAAGGAACCCCATTACAGAGATTCGTTAAGGGTTCTTGGACTTATCAATGTGCATAGGAACCCGGAATGTCCTTAACTCTCATGGAGTACCAAACTTATATCAAATCTGACATACGGGACCCTATTCACACTGATTTAAATCTTAGACCCTCAATGCTTGGCCTCGGGAATTTATAGAAATCCATTATAGTTGATTTTTACCCAAATTTAACTTGTGCACTTAAAATTTTTGTTACATGACTAGACATGCCCCGAAAATACTGAAATCATGTTTTTAGTATTTTGCTAGCCCGTTTATGCCTGACCCGATGCAAATGTGTTGTTGCGCTTATGAGCACCCCGTCCCGTGTACTTGTTTTGATTTCTTGCATGTTACCTACGAGTCGACACCACTAAGCTTGGATGACCTTGTCGGTTTGATCCACTGACTTAGAGATCCCCCTCCTATCCTGCCAGCTAAAGCCTGGATCCTGTCCTGTCCCGATACCCAGTTCGGTACCGCGGTCCCATCCCGTTATATATATTCATGTATAATTGTTGACTCTCCTCACCCCGCGTGACTGAGGTCAATGTCCCAATGTGCTATCATCACTTTAGTGAGAGAGGATTTAGCTTTGTGTGGTTGCCATCTTGCTAGTTCCCGATTCATTGGTACCTTTATATGTTTTAAATTGCTCATGTGTTTTCTAATAAATGATACATTCTCTTCAATTGAAAATCATTGTTTATACAGGTTTCATTGTTTTCCAAGGTATAGTTGATTTCTTTATTGTTATATATTTTCACCCACCTGCCAGACCCTCATTTCTATTCTTTGGTACTCAGGTCCAGACCTCGTTGCCTTTGAGGAGGAGCCAGAGGAGGTGGTCGGTGAACAACATCGTGTAGTTGAATGGCAAGCTGATGATGTCGTGTAGGCGGTCAACCTTTGAGTATGACACATTTTGGGAATTGGGAATGATTCTTTTTGGGAGAATCTTTTGGATGTGCCGGCATTTGTTGGCCATTATTTTTTGGGTTGATTAATTAACTAATCTTTTGTATAAACTTTAACTTTATATTTTTGGGAAATACTAATGATCATCTCTAACACTAGACAGTTTATAATTGTGCAATCAACTCTTGTTTATGGAATGAGTTGTTATATTTGGTTTGCTAGACGCTTCCGCATCCCGAATATGTACATGATTTGCATATGAGATGACTTAAATGTGAAATCCTCACCGCTGAACCCTATGGGAAATTACATGCACGGATTAAATGTTCTTACCAAATCCATGTACGTATTAGCCAATCAAAGAGATGGACGTGACACAGCATCATTAGTCGCACTTGGAGATCCCGGATTAGGCCCTTGACCCGGCCTGGGGTCGCGACAACTATCATCTCGAACTATCACATTGCAGGCATCTCTGATAGGAGACATCACCAGAATGGACTGTTGGGAGTCAGACCAGGATCCTTTTGGCTGTAAGGGGTTATATCAGATTACTGGCATAAGGTGAGTTTCAGGAACCCATTCTTCGTCGGAGAGGTATTCTCCTGTTTCAAGAGATTCCTCCCACTCGTCGGTGACACTGGACTTGTATCCATTCATAGGGAGTCCAACTACCGAAGTACAAGAGTATGATGCCTCCTGCGTGGTTTCTTTTATGAATTGTGGTGACATGAAATCACTGAGAGTGAATTTCTTACCCCCTTTGAAGTCTCTGGAAGGGACTTTTCTGTTGCCCCCAGTGAAGCGATAGAGGAGGTCTCTGCCTTTTCATGGACTTCTTGTTTTGGCTGGGTTTTCTCCTGCCGTTTGAGCTTGAGGAGATGTCTCCTTGCCTGCCTTCACTGTTGAGCTGTCGGCTTTGTTTTGACAACCTCCCAGTTTTCATCTTCTAAGAGATCGGGATGTACCCATATGGGTTGTCCATCTGGTGTTGGGCAAGGAACCAGCTCTTATGATGCTTGAATTCTTTTTATCACCTTGAAGGTAGTAGTGATATTCTTTTTTGGCGATTTTGGTGTTTGTCCACATGACACCAGGTTGACGAAGGCAAACCCATAGTTTTTGTCAAAAGTGCTGACTCCGTTTTTCCACATCTCATTTATCTTCTAACTCACAATGAAGCATTGATTGAGAGGATGCAAGATCATCTGGTGGTATGGACGTACTGATGATCATTGGTTTTGCAAACATCTCCCGGTCTTTTGGGATCAGGCAAGGTGAGCTTGCCATTTGCCACGAGAGCCCCGAAGATTTCATCAACATCTTCATCGAACGGGTATTTCTTATCTACTCGCTTTTTGAAGACATCAGAGAGTTCAAGTCTCTTACCTGCAGCTTTCTTTTCAACTTTCATTGGTGGCTAAAGAGCTTACTTAGTTTGCACATTGAGGACCTTTTTTTCTTTGGTTTTGAGGTTACAATGGCAGTTGGTTCCTTCCTTGATGATTTCTGATGTTGAGGTCTTTGATCACTGTTTCAGCTTCCATAGAAGCTTCCAGGAGTTCTCTCAGGTTTTTTGATTTGTTGCCGATGATCACGGAGCGGATCCTTGCTCTCATGTTATTTCGGTAGATGTCGACCAGACGCTTAAGGCAGTACATCTGAACATTTGTATGCCATTGCTTTCCACTTGTAAATGAAGTCGTATGTTGACTCATTCTCCCCTTTATTTTAGGCTACAGAGTTGAGCCATAGTAGCAAGACGGTCCTCACCTTTGAAGTGAGTCAGGAAGCGTGTCTCTAGCATGGCCCAGTTTTGGATGGAGTCTGTCACGCCCCAAAATCGGGATCATGCAATGATCCGATCTCGAGAGCGTGATTTTTGGGATTAATTAAAACTTTTTGTTTTTCCCAAGATCCACGGGAATGAGGATAACAAAGTTTCACAAAAGCCGAATATTTTGCGGAAGCTTACGTGGCGTTGCGACTCGGAGCACGTGGCCATCGGATTTCGTGTCACACTCAACCTTTAACATAAAGCATAATCAGATTGGAACATTTCATGAATCATAAAACATTGAGCTGGCAGTAACAGGACAATTTATTTCCCACATATGTTCAAGTTAAAATTTACAAAAGTATATTTATTAGAGTCCCAAAGAAAAAGGCTAATAAAAGCCATCCAAACATAACCAACTAAAGAGTTACTCTCTCCAATTATGTTACGAACTCCAGCACCAAACTTGACATCTAGATGACATCAATAGGCAGCCACTCACGTCCAACCTGGGGTTCAAAAGCCTCCTCCGCTCAAACCACCAAAAAGGACAAGGATGACGAGATTTGGCACCAAACAAGATGAGTCAGACACAACGGTCTGGCAAGAAAATAAATAGATAATAGGATGATAGAGTTTATAAAACATTATGAAATAATTATAAATACATTAAAAGTCCTAAACAATAGTAATGATGAAATAAAGGAACAATTTCTAAAGCATTAACAATTTCAAAGAATATAATAAGACGAATGAGACGATAGCAATTGAGTAAAAACAATGGCAATCGAGAAAAGCATTGGTAAACCACATATGATATATTCTCATATTACCGAAGAACAAGAGCACACAGAAACCGTAGCCACTGCACATGGGACCGGAAAAACAGAGCTTGCCACATAAAGTGGGACGGAAAACAGAACCGTTGCCACTATACGTGGGACCGGAAACTGAATCGTAGCCACTACACATGGGACCGAAAATAGAACCGTTGCCATGGTCGGTACAAACAGAATCCAAACTGTAGTTGGCAAATAATTTAAAGATCCAAAGTCGGGTGATCATCCCGACAATGTAACCTAAGCTTAGTGGCAAAACAAGATCCTGAGTCGATATAAATCAAATCATAATGTTTCATTTCAAAAATCGATAAGAGAAACTACTCCCGACAAATACAAACTGATGAATCCGAACAAATCAAATGAGTAGCCTTATCAATGGTTACAAACGTGGCAAACCAGTCAATCCATTTCAATACAATTTGTAGAAAATCTACAAATTTCCGTGGTGAACCACTCAAATACATTTTAAATCGATTTACAAAAGAATACATATAACTTCTCTAACTTGGAATAGAATAGTGTATGGCGAATTAATGGCTTACCAAGGGATGTCTCAATGCACACTTAATACCTAAAGGTTGATTTATAAAATTAAGGTTGGCACCAATGAAAATCCACGACACTCAAGGTTATAAAGTGTGCTTTAAGACTCAAATATTCCCGGGTAAAAATTCATATCAAGCCTTTCTCTCATTTTTCCCATTCAATTGATATACTTCAAGTATTACATTTCATTGTAATAATTCATGGGTTTTCAAGCATTTATAGGAGGTCAATTGGCCTAAAAATCAAGGAAGAAAGAGAGCTGGAAAGAAGTTTAAACAAGGCTAAAAAGGATCCATAAAACAGCCCTCCAAACAGGCCACAAAAGGACCCAGGATTGGGCCCACGTCCGCTCGAGCGGACCCATCCAGAACCTCGAGCGTCCCATTCGGTCGCTCGAGCGGACCCAATTTTGTTTGGGTTCGTGTTAAGTGCAGAAAAAGCACTATTTCAGCATCATTTTGATTTTTCTCAGCATCATTTTGATTTTTCTTTCTCCTTCCTCAACTACAATAAATTCCATGCATCTTTGGGCTTCTCCTTGTCACAACCATTCCATTAAAACATCCATACATTAAACCATTCCATCTCCTTCCAAAATCAAATATAAACGCAATCTATCTCATTCACCAAAACACAAAAAGAATTGAAATGTAGATAGCTAATCCAAAGATGATTAGTTAGCTAATCCAAAGATGATTAGTTAAGAACAAAATCCAAGATTGTTGTAAAATAATAGCTTAAGGAAGATTAAGCATAAGTCATTGCTTAAACACTTCAAAGATAATCATATAGACATTAAGAAAAACATATCATAGAAATGGAAATTTCATAAAATCATTTACATTAAGCATTAAACATCATATTAGCTGAGATATTCACTTGCCTTGGTCAAAATGAAGGATAAATTGCTCCAAAATCTACTCTCTAGGGCCTCTAGCTCCAAATCTACAAAACCCCCAAAAATAATCCAAGAAAAGGCCCTAAAAATCAATCTTTTGCAAATCTCAAAGAAATCCTTTGCATGTATGATAAAAACACTCTACATGGTTTGGAAAACAAAGATTTGAAGAAGAAAAACCATTGTTAACCTTTTTCAAGCTCAAACCAAGAAGAAAAGCTTGGATTGGAGATTTGCCTTTGCTCAAAACCCTTGAAAATGGCTTCCTAGGAAAGCTTGAGAGGTGGGGAAGAAGAGGATTAGGAGATCAATCCTTCATTTGGCACTCAAGAAAGAAGCACACAATAGGAGAGAGAGTGAGGGGCTGGAAGAATAAGAGAAACCCTCTTTTAGAAAAGAGTTGCCGGAAAATGAATGGGAGAAGAAAACTATTAGAGTATTTATAAAGTGGGCAAGTGGGTCCCAAAACTTCAAGTGGCTAAAAATAACATTTGTGGGTCCCGGACGAAAACGGCGAAGAAGACAAAATTGTTCATCGAAATATCTATTTTTCGAAAGGTATATTTTCTCCAATTTTTGTAAAATTTGATATTCAAGTACAGACTTAGTGTGAAAAGTCATTTTTGCCCTTTTTCTTGAAAAACAAGATTTCATAGTCTCAAATTCAAATGGACAAAACATGAAAGTTGATGAGATCAATAAAACAAGTCAAAAGGAGTAAAAACTGGAATTTTCGAAATCAAGAATAATTTCCCCCAAGATAACACGTGTCACACGGGCGCCTCGGACCGCGTCAAACTAAGTCAACAACACTCAAAATTCTCCAAAGCTTTGAAAAATTTAATCAAACTCGCAAACAAAGCCAAACTACCTCTAAACTCACTCAAAAAGTTAATCCACAACTAAAACAACACTAAACACGAGGATTAGGGGTCTGGGTCCTACAGAGTCCTCCGGCAGAGTGGAGTACCAGTCAAAGGCCGTAACTTTTAGGGTACTTACAAAGAGACGGATCTTGAGTGCATCTTAATCCGCGATAGCTCCCGTCAAGATTTTGAAGTGGATGACGTGTTGTTTGACTGATCCTTTCCTCATATATGTTTGGACAGCAGGATGTTTGAATTTTGTAGGGAATGGGACCGAGTCCATCCATAAGGGATATGGTGGCTTGATCCCATGTTCCTTGAGTATATCCTCTTCTTTTGCTTTGGCGAGGATGTCGTCCACATCCTTTTTGGTAAGGGTGAGTGACTTAGTGTCTTCTCCATTTACCTCGTCATCCTGAAGATTCAAAGGAGGTTCATTGTTCACCTGAAGCTGAAAAGTGAGAAGGTTTTACATTAGAGTCTCAACTCTGCGGACCTTGTTCCAACTACTGGATGTGTGTGATTGCATCATCTTGAGGCGGATTGCGCGGTGGCTCAGAATTTGTAGCCAGGACGTTCATCCCTCGGGATTCGAACGAAGAAATTATCCTGGTGACTGAGCTAGGTCTCATTCTTTTTTATAAAGAGCTTGAGGAAGGATTACCCACTGCCCTTGGCATGTAGGAGCAGGGGATTCTTCTGGATGTCTTCATGTCCGGGAGACAATGCGAGTCACCGAACATTAGACATGGATTTCGGTTGCTGACTTTTGGCACCTTTTGGTTTTTCCAACCATATGGAAAGTAGCAACTTGGTCGGGTCTTTCTTTTTTGACCCATATATGATAGACTTGAAGCATATGATGCTGGGTCTTATGCTTCTCTAGTTTATTTTGTCAATACGACTAGCGACGGCGTACACAATGAGCAATTTGAGCTTCAGTTAGCTCTGGCTGGGCTTTGGCAATTTGAGCAGCAGCCGAGTCTGTTTTCTTTGAAGCTAGGTATGGACAGGATCCAGACCCGGTCCTTTGTCTGTTGCGACGAAGCTTTGAATTTTTCAAGTTCCGCCCCTATAGAGATGAAGGGTCGAACCGAAGGATTGTAGACCTTGGTAGATTTTTGCAGAGGCCTTGTGATGCATGATTTGATTTTGGGCTTGTAGAAACAAGCCGGCTCATGTTGGGTTAACTTCTTTGTCAAGTGGGAGATGGGTCTCTCCTCTTTCATGTAGGCAAGATGGTAGAACTAGTTCGCTTTGAGTGGGGCCAGGTATGCTGCCCTTGTGGATGCTTGGGACCTTCTTTATTTTGGTGAAGGTTTTATGGACCAAGTCTTAGGATAGACTTGGTTGTTTGTGGTTTGAGGCTTCGTGGGTGTGCCGTGGGCTTCGGGTTTCTTGACGCTCGCCTTTGGTGTCATGGTAGTGACACGTTGAGAGGCGATTTTCTACTTTTTGGCAGGCGCGGTTTTTTCTTTAGGAAGTGGGAATGGTCCCAGTGTCTCAAAGACGGTAGTCCAGGGAGTCGAGGTCGACCCAGAGTTCAGAGAGTTGCCGAGAGAGATGACGCTTCGGCAGTTGATAGGGCGCTTGTGAGTGCGCGTGTTTTGCTTCTGTTGTGCATAGTCTCGCACGAGTTCGAATGCGTTTGGGTAGAGTAGGGGGTTGGTTTGTAATTTCGGGAAGTTTTCAGGGATTTTTATGAGATTATGAGTTTTTGTGAGTTTGCGTGCATCGGGTAGGTCTCGACATTACACAAACTTTAGTCTGCTATCGCATTTTGATTTGATGCGTCGAAGAGGCCCAAATGATCATTTAGCAAACCAAGGACTAAACCCAAATTTCCCATTTTTCTAACCTAATATAACCCAACACCCATCTCTCCATTCATTCTTTATCTTCTCTTTCACTGTGCCTTCTCAAGCTCTCTCTCTCTCTCACTGCATCCTTGCCAATGACGATCACCGGAGCTCCATTCTCGCCGGCCAATCTCCATTTCATCTTCCTCAAGCTCACTGGAACCCACCCATCTCTTCTTCTAAGCTTTCCATTGACAACCCATCTCAAGGTAAGCTCCTCAAGCTTTTAAGTCTAGCTATTCTTCTTCCTTTATCTTAGAAACGGATTAGAGAAGCTCAAAAGAGGGATTTCCCCAATTTCTCTTGGGTTTTCTTGAGCTTTTCATCTAAGGCAAGTCAATGTATATATTTATGCTTTGGTATGCTTGTTTCTTCCTTGATTTGATGCTTGTTTACACTTAGATGACCCCTTACCCAACTTGACTTGATTTGTGATGAAAACATGATAATTTGACCTAAATTATTCAATGAATGGGAGGAGGTTTTGGTATGGACTTGATGAGAGGGGTTATGGATGTATGTGGTGAGGGCATGGCCCTATTTTCCTTGTTTGCAGGTGTGAATGAAGGAAGGGAGTGAAACTTGATGTGATCTTTATCAATCATAAAATACCGCAAGTGCACGGGTGTCTAGTTGAGACAATGGCAAGAACGGGTCGAACCCACAGGGAACTAATTAAAGAAACTTTTAGATTAAGAAAACTAACTAACTAACAACTAAGGAAAGTTTTGATTATTTAGAAATAAAAGAAAGCAACTAATTTAGAAATATGAAAACCACCAATTAATGAAAGTGATTAGAGCATAGGAATCTAATAAGCATCCACCAATTATTTATCAAGTAATCCTAACTTTTTTCCAATTTTTACTTCAAATCAAAGACAAATCAATGTTTTTAGTTTGGAAAATCTAACTTTTAAAATCCCTTTTTAATCATAAAAATTCAAAACAAAAGACTTCCTTCATCTCATAAAAGAATAAAACTAATTTAAGAACTACCCATCAAAGATAAGAACAAACCATAAAAAGATCTAAATCCTAAGCATGACCTATCAAACCTAAGCATGAATAGTCAAAAATAAAATTTTATTTTTAGAATTAAAACTAGAAATTTGCCCAGGACACGAAGACAAGCCTACTCATCATTAAGCAAATAATCATGGAACACAAATTAGAACTACTAAATAAATAAAAAGGCGATTACTTACCTTCATCCATAGCTCTAATCAAGAAAAACTAGCCCGCCATTGCAAAGAATACTTCTTGATTTTTTCATTAAAAATTGCATCGTTACAACTTTTCCTTCACAAAAATTCTCCTTCAAAACAAGTCCTTGGACATGGCCCAAGGCTACCAAAATAAAAAAAATAAAAACTGATGGAAAGGTAGAAAAAAGAAGAGAATTGGAGAGAGGGTTGGACATGAGATGCTTCTCCATCCCCCTTTTGGGTTTGTTTTATAGTTGTTGATGCCTCCTTTTTAGCAAAGAATCTCCTCTCTTTTAGGACTTGTTTCCTTATTTGTAGAGATTTCTTGCTTAGGACTCAAGCTAGGCTTCACACTTGGAAAGAATTTGAATTGGAGAGGATTAGTTACTAGGTGTGGTCTCCTGAGCTCCAAGTCTTGCCGAATTGAACTCCTCAAAGATCTCTCATGTTGCCAATTTTGAAAACTTTTTGCAATTCCCGCATAGAATTATAACAGCCAACTTCCTGAGGTCATATCTCCCTCAATATAGCTCCAATTTATGAAATCTTGCTCCACAGATATCTACTCAAAAAGATCTTTCCAACGGTGCGTAGATTGCGCCAATCCGATACTCGGTTTGAAATTTATGACTATTTCAATTTTGCTACACCTGAAAAATCCGGGAATAATTTGCACATAAGGGAACTTCTATGTTTGGCATGCAATGGGGTATGTGGGACCCATGTTGGACGTCCAAGGCATGTTTGGACTCTTTCTTTGCTTGCTTATTTGATTCTCTTTCTATATTTGGCATGCTTCTTTACTTGCAACTTTAACTAATCAACTCCCCTTGCAAAGTTTTTAATTTTCTCTCTCTTTCTTGATTTTGGTTTCCATATTTAGCAAGTCAACACCATCTTTCCAATTCTGAGTTTCTTCTTTCCTCTTTGAGAATTTCCAATCTTTCCAACTCCACCAAGATGTCAAGAAATGTGGGCCCACCATGAAGATGTCCCACCTTTGATCTCTCTCAAGTTTCACTGATGCAGGTCCCACTCTTGATTTCTCCTACATAAATAAAATTAAATAATGTCAATAATAATCAAGTGTGAGGAATCTAGATGGACTATGCATGGGACTCTACATGCCTACTTAATGCACGAAAAATACCCAACTTTCCAAAAATAACACATGGTGTCAAAATTAGCAGGTATGCATTAGTGAAGCTAAAAAAACTAATTTTGGGTGATGAATGAGATGAGAACCCTAATTTCACAAAAGTCATGCAATGTAATGAATTTTGACCAAATTTGACTAAGATTCCAACTATGATGCTTAAATGCATGAAATCATGAAATTAAATGTAATTTTATGCAATTAGCCTAATTAAATCCACAAATGCATATAAAATGATGAATGAGAACTACAATTTTGCGGACTTATCAAAACTCCCCATTTATGAACCAGCACAAAATTCGCTTCAGAATTATGGGTACAGTTGGTTAACCAAACCTGGGTGTCGGTTAACCGAACTGTAGTTCGGTGACTCTTCGGTGACCTATCGGTTCCAACTCCAGATTGCTGCGATTTTTCTGAAGAAGTTGTGCACTCGGTCACCCTGTCGGTCGACCCTTGGTCACCCTGTCGGTTGAACTTCGGTCGACCGAACTGCACTCGGTGACCTATCGGTCTCGTTTCCAGAGAGCGACATTTCTGGACGGTTTGTGCGGTCAGTCGCTATGTCGGTCAACCTTCGGTTAACCGAGCTGGTCGGTTAACCCAACCCTGTGGTTTTCTTGACCGAATTCCCCCCTTTTTTGAAAGGGACTGTCCCTTGGTCTATGGACTTAGGTGGAACCTTGATTACCCTTTTTGGACTCATATGACTATGTACGAGGAATGTTTGAGCAGATGTTTACTCGTAGTTATTCTAGTTGTATTGGGTTACAACTTATCTCAATCTTGAACGGTACGGGACAACGGGATACCCCCATATGTCCGAAGATTGTTTGTTATCGCGAACCTTATTCCCTTCATTGACTGAGTATGGTTATACGATGCCTCGGGTTTAAAATTGTACCTAGGATTGGGTTGTTTATCGCTTCTGATTCCAAATTGTACCGTCTGATACTAATCTACATGCTATGTACATGTTCTTTAGCTTCGTTTACTTTGTTTTGTTTTGGGATCACTTGATGAACCTAGATGATGAACTTAAGATCCCCTTAGATGTTATGCTTGTTTTGATGATTGATGGAAGTGTTGGGGCTAGGTGGCTTTAATTGTAAAAGCTTGATGATGACTACTTATGGTATTGATGTTTGTAGAAGCTTGCTTGGTTGGTCTTGATCTCTTGATTTGATAATGGAAAGTAGTCTCTCTTTTGTTAATGAATCTTGTTCATGCAAGAAAACCTAGCCCCTCATTATTGTATGTTTAGGACTCCTTGTGTCAGGCACCACTCAATTGTATATCGCCCAACACGGATGGGGCACCATTTGTGTGAGGACCTTGATGAACGTTTGCGCAGTACGACTTGTTACTTGATAGATCTTGCTTGTTGCCGGGTCATTCCCGTGTCTTGTTGCCGAGTTAATACTCGTGTCGTATTGCCAGGCTTTAAATCCTGTGTTTTGTTGCCAGGTATATCCTGTGTCTTGATATCTCAACCACGACTCAATGTGAGTATGGGTGGACAATGATACTATCCCGTGGTAATTAGCATATGTGGACCGCCTATCTTGTTAGATGTTTGTATTAGATTGATTATGATTCGAATGATATGCATTTCATATGATTTTGTCCCTCGTCTACTCTCATTCGTATTGCATATCTTGATGATTTATATATATATTGCTCGCCGACTGTCGTGTCTGATGATGCTACTCTTGGTGCATAGGTACCGAGCCCTTCTATCTCGAGGAGGAGACGACGGAAGAAGTTCAGGCGATCAACCTGATGACTTCCTAGACTATAGTACGGAAGGAGTTGTATAGCCGTACCAACCCCGTACTCGAGAGCCTTCACACTTATCTCTGATAGATTCATCTTTTGGTCTTTTGTTCATCTTTTGGTTAGGCCCAAGTTTTGTGTGGCCTTTCATTGTAATTAATACTTTTTTTAACTGTTTCAACTTGAACTCTCATTGTATTATTTCCGTATTGCTCTTAACTATACATTTTGAGATGTCACTTGTATTTATGAAGCTTCCGCTATTGTTGATGTATTTGAGGAAATGCTTATACCTCAGAGCGATCTTCGATCCATTTGAGATATGATTGGGGGCCAAGTGTTGTATTAATGTTGAAAAATCTTAATTGGCCCTAATCTCACTCATAACCCCGGTTTCACTTTTGGGGGCGTGGCACCACCTATGATGGCCCCATATGTAATAGTTCTAATCAAATAGAAAGTGGTATGGGAAGGAAAAGAAGATGACAAAAACCGTTCCTTCTCTCCAAATAATTCATAGGCTATTATTAACCAAGTATCTGCATCATTCACTCGAGCTGAATAAACACATAGAAAAGGTCTTTACATTACATTACTCTCACAGATTTCCTAATAAAAGAAAAGGTTTACCTGGACAAAGAGGGTTTAACCGGAGAAGAAGATGATAGCCAGAACCCTAAAACCTTCGTGAGAGCCATGGTAATCGAGCAAAGGAATGTAGAGAAAGAGGAGGGAATGTAGAGGAAGAGGAGCAGAGACGCCGAAATGTGGAGAAAGGGAGGGAAGAACGGGAGAGGGGGAATTTATTTATTTTTTAATGAAAACGCTCTCCATCTGTCGTTGGGGAAGCCAATTGTCAAATTGCTTGCATGCAAGGGGGCCTACGAGAGTGTAGTGTTTTCATCTACAAGCAGGGGGCACTTCTTCGCTTTTATATAGCGGTATATCTATAGGGGCCAGCTCTCCTAAGCTGAAGCTTAAGATAAGGTAAGCTGAAGTAAGCTCAATTACGTAGTGGGGCCCACTTGGGGACCCATATGGGGATGGGGGTGGGGGGATTTCAAGGACTCCCTGGGACCCTCCTTCCTACAAAAAATCAGCCCAAATTGTGGTTTCTATCATATCCATCTGGGCGCCAAAAGTTTAATGGTCAACGGTCTATTCGGATTGGTACATAGTCGATCCAACGGTCTAGTAAATTCAGATTTGACCAAAAGTTGGTGGGCTTGTGCAATTTAAGGGGGTCGTGTGTTTGATCCATTTTGAATGGATCAAAGATGGACCCTAGAGGCATTAGCTTACGGAATCATATCATAAGCTTAAGCTTAGGAGAGCCTTGCTCATATATATATATATAGGGGAAGGCTCTCCTAAGCTTAAGCTTAGGATAAGGTTCCATAAGCTAAAGCTTCTAGGGCCCATCCTTGGTCCATCAAAATGGACCAAACACACGACCCCCCTAAATTGCACATGCCCACCAACTTTTGGTCATATCCAAAGTTACTAGACCGTTGGATCGACTGTGTACAGATCCGAATGGACCGTTGACTATTAAACTTTTGGTGCTCAGATGGAGATGATAGAAACCATGATTGGGGCTGATTTTTTACAGGAAGGAGGGTCCCAGGGAGTCCTTGAAATCCCCCCCACCCCATCCCCATGTGGGTCCCTAAGTAGGCCCCACCACACAATTGAGCTTACTTCAGTTTACCTTATCCTAAACTTCAGCTATATATATATATATATATATAGGTATATAGATATATACAGGTAGAGCAAGGCTCTCCTAAGCTTAAGCTTATGATATGATTCTGTAAGCTAACGCTTTTGGGGCCTATCCTTGATCCATCCAAATGGACCAAACACACGACCCCCTTAAATTGCACAAGCCCACCAACTTTTGGTCAAATCCGAATTTACTAGACTGTTGGATCGACTATGTATCAATCCGAATAGATCGTTGACCATTAAACTTTTGGTGCCCAGATGGAGATGATGGAAACCACGATTGGGGCTGATTTTTTGTAGGAAGGAGGGTCACAGGGAGTCCTTGAAGTCCCCCCCCCCCACGCCCATCCCCATGTGGGTCTCCAAGTGGGCCCCACTACGTAATTGAGCTTACTTCAGCTTATTTTATCTTAAGCTCAGCTTAGGAGAACTGGCCCCATACAGGTATATAGATATGATTTTGTAAGATCTTTCTAGAATGGTCCATACTTTTGAAATTGTGGACCTAATATAAGGCCATATATACAAAATTAACTGACCCATTATTAAGTTGAGATGATGCGATACATTATAAAATGATCATATACAAATCCAATTAGTTTGATACACTGGTAAGGATCATGTACCACAAGATTCTTTAAGAGGGCCCATTAATGTACTCTTATCTAAGTTTGTTGAGGTTGGAAAATCATTGAAACTAGGGGCTTTGAAATGGAAGAGAGAAAAAGTAGGGGAAGATAGATAAATGTATTGTTACTTTTTTTTTTTTTTAAAAGGTCTGCACATCACAATTTCTATTGGTTGTTATATAGGACCAAAAATGCCCCTTTTTTAAGGGGCAATTTCTAAAATTTACAACACAATATATATATATATATATATATATAGAGAGAGAGAGAGAGAGAGAGAGAGAGAGAGATGGAGAGAGTCGAGTTGGTTATTGCCCTAGCTCAGCAGCCCTCAAGGTGGCGGACAAAAAAAATCAGGCACTACGCTACCACAGGCTTTATAGCAAGTTTAAAAGCCTCCTTTTCTACAAACATTGGTGGGCCGAGTCGGGTTGCAACCACTCCACCTCCGCCCCACCTCTGAGGGCCATATCGACAAGCTTAATGGCTGATCAAATTGCCACTTGTTTTTCGGGCAAGAGCTCTCGAAAGCCTTGAAAGAGGAATTCAGTGTAATTGTCACTGGCAAGACCCATGTCATGTCCATGGAATTTAACACATCAAATGGCATGTTCGCTGAAAAATAAATCTGATAATGAAAGATCTTGCAAGGGCTTGTAATGTATTATCTGAGAGCTAGAAGATCATCGCAATCTTGCAATCATTGCCTTGCTCTTGGGAAAGTGATTTTTGACCCATTCTAACGTGGATAAAATTTTAAAGGCCACCACCTTGAATTCGAAGCTCAAACAGTTCAAGTAGAGATCAGTTCAAGTAGAGATCGTTGGACATCTACTTTTTAGTTTGCACCAGCCAACATCAGGACAGGGAATAAACGTAAATGCAAGCATCAGCTTTTGAAATGGTTGTAAGAATCCCAATCTGGAGAAGAACCAACATCCACCCAAACTAGACCAATAGAAAACGTCGTATGCATAAGAAAAAAACAAGGGACTTTGTAAGGATTTGCGAGTGTTGACTAATTCATTGGGTAATGGACAAAATCTGATTTTAAATGATCTAATTTTCTTAGATTGACTGCCCAAGTGTTTCGCGCAACAGATTGAAGAATTTTCTAGAAAAACACTATGATCGCTCAAGCCATGGACACCAGTCGCTTGAGCAGACCCTTACATAAGCTCATTCGCTCAAGTTCCTTGATCTGTCACTCAAGCCGTTTGATACACTGCTTAATTTTTATGGAGACAGAACCTCCATCGCTCGAGCGAACATGGCTCGAAGTTGGAAACTCCATCCGGAAACTACTTCCTATTTTCTCTAAAGATGCTAATTTGAGTCCTAATGGTTCTATAACCCTTGAGGGACGATCCTAGGCTTATCAATAGACATTCTCTCTCTATTCTAAAGGACTACTCTCCCATACTAAACCCTAGAGAATACTTTAGAGAGATCCATAATCATCCAAAGTTTTTATGTTGCTGTTCTAAAGTTCAAGCTTTGGTTCTTCTTCCATTTACTTTCCTGAAGTGGATACATCTTGAAGACGTGTTCAAGGTGATTGGCTCAAGCACGGTGAAGGTGTACGGCGAGCAGTCGGCAAGATAGCGCAGTCCTTAGGTTGAGTAACAATTGGGAAAGGGTTGTGGGTTTTCTTGTAACTTTCAAGTTGTTCAGTGCTTGGTTGTCTGTTGTCCCAGGCGATAAGGCTCGTGAGTTTTTCCCGAGTAGGATTTTCCACATATACATCGTGTCCCATTCTCATTATGTGGTTGATTGGTTATCAATTGAAATTAAGATTAATTACTAGTTTAATCACTTGGTTAGAAATCTAATAGAGATATATTGTTATTGCAGACCTAAGCCTAAGTTAAGTCGGGGTTTCAAACTTACCAAACTAAATACAATAAATTTTAGGACATTGGCCATGTCGCCGTAACTACCCGAAATGAAACTGCCCCAACCCAAAGATAGAGTTTTAATTAGGGGAAATAATTTTGTTTTTCCAGTGCATGATACGACATCCCAGTCTATTAAATGGCATGCTAGATTGGGCTACATAGGCAAATATTATATGCTCTAATTAGCTGGGGGAAGCTAATTGTTGCCATTTATAACAAAAAGGAAGGGGCTAAGGGTGGTGATATTGCCACTAATGACATTTTGTTAAAAAAAAATGACAATGATTTCTAAAATTCCTTTACTGCATCATTAATTAAGAATTTAAACTTAGTGCTCTTTGTAATAATCCCAAACAATGTTAAAAACATTTTATTTGCACTCAATAAATCCCTGATAACTACTCATTCATTTCCCTCACTCTGTCATGGAATTTTTCTTTTTTTTTTTTTAACTTCTTACTTTTAAGGCCTTACTACCATAAGATTGATTATGTCTCTAACAAGTGATTTAAATATTACAAAAATATCAAATTATATACTTAACATGTAATCAATTTAATGGTGGGAACAACATTGAGTGGAGGTGACTTCCATTGATTATACCAAGGCGAGACACCACAATCACCACCGCCATAATCACCGTCAACTTCACTGTCATCATCCTCCACATCATTACAAGGTTCAAGCAAATTGAAACAGTTTGTTTCTCTTTGCCAATTTCGTTGAGTCTTGAAGCCAATCATACTCATTAATGGAATGCTAGGTTAAGGTGCATTTTCGATCGATCAAGTCCTCTTCCCACACAATGAATGGAATGCTTCAGCACATCTGCCCCATGACCCCAAACAAGTGAAGAAACTAGCATCCTTGCAGAACCACGATGGCTGTTGCATCGGAGTTTCTTCTTGTTTTTGCAAATGCTACAACGAAGTTACCGGTCACTTTGTCATGGTCGTTCTGTTTCTTGCCATAGCTAATTACAAGTACATAGAAAAGGGCACGTTTGAGTAAACAAGGGCCAGATAGAGAGAGGATTTCACATACCAAAGTGCACAAACTCAGTCCACATGTAGTCACTATTTTATAAATATGAGAAATTTCAACTTACGAGTGTTTACATTTGGTCAATTTAATCAGTGAAATAATAGTCATGGGTTAGATTAATAAGAAAATTCAATGCATGGCTATTAAGTTTCAGAGGATCCAAGCAGCGCAACTCCAAACAAGTAGGCCGATAAATTTTTTTTTTTTTTTTTTTACGACAAATATGGATCATATTATAAATAGATTACTTCAAGGGAAATTCTATTTGCACCCCAAAAATTGCTGAGCACACCCACATCCCTTTATGAACAGTGATTTTTTTCTATAGGATGTGGGTATGCTCAGCAATTTTTGGGGTGCAAATAGAATTTCCCTTACTTCAAATCCATAATTCAAGAGTATGGCCAAATGAGTATCATTGGACATACATGATTCTTCTAGGCACATGACCAAAGGTCTGCTCTGAAGAAAGCAGTATCAGAATGTAATTGGAACAGGAATAACTGAAAAAGAAAGCCCCCGAACAATAGCTCCACAATAAAAAGCCTCACCTGTTTTCTCTGTGGGCTTTTCTATGCCTGCATATGTAGCATCTGTTTGGTTTCTTCCTAACACATGCTTACATTATATTTTACGCATCTTTCAGGTGCTTTCAAACTGCCTGGATTATTGACTCTACCAGTTTCAAGCCTTTGAAGCACCACAATCTTTTGAAAGAGAGACTAAGGACTCTTCCCAAGCTTACGCTTCATGGAATTTCACTAACACGACAAATACAGCTGAAACACACCACACGTACTTGTACTCTTGATGCTCTACTAGAGCCGGCGCAGAACAGCTTCACATCACGCCTCCTTGTTCGCATAGATCTAGCAATGCCAAGGTCTGCAAAGCCATAAAAACTCAAATTGATCATTGCATCCATTTATGAACTATCAATAAACAACCACCATCAGATGGATTCAAGTCAAAGCATGGTAGTCCAAATTCTTTAATGGAGGGTTATGAGGCACTGAAATTCAAACCCTTCAAAATTACGCTGATCAAGTCTAAATCACGACTAAAATAAGAAATAGGGAGTCAAACTACATGGGTATGACTCCGGCAGGAGTAAAATTTTCCTAGATAATATAAGGAGGAGGCCGGCTTTGAGCGAAAAGGATTTCATTGCTGAAAACCTAACAGAAATGAACTTGAAGAATATCCAAATTCTGCCCTTGGAGAATCTGGCTTTCAAACATAGTACATAGTCAGTAGTCACAAACATCTAAACTTAATTACCTCTGGTATGGAGAGCTCAAGACGGAATTTTGGACCATCATAATGATGCAAAACAGGCCTGAATGCATCTTCCTCTAATGCCTTGCAGAGTTGCCGGACACGGATCCTTACCTGTGGTTTTTTTTTTTTTTTTTCAACTTCATGAATAAGAAATTGCTGCACATAAATGCTGCTAAAAAAATTGGCATGATATCTTTCCCTTTTCAGTTACCTGTGCGGGAAACCTTGATTCTCCTTTGCATTTTTTGTCTTCCCACGCAGTTGGGTCAATGTTGGATCCTCCAAAACTGGATGCCTATAGACATGGAAGAGAGAAACCAAGGGTAACTGTTTATTACTATAGTTATAAATGGACAAATTCCAACGCATCCACAAATTACAAATGCCATGGAATTCTAAACAAACTACTCCATCACATCATCATCACATTCAGAGTTTTTGTGGAGTTCTGTCATAAAAAGTTGGTGATCATATCCATAGTTATCAGGACACCAGGATTATTTCCATGGAGAGGCCATCAATGTCTTTAGTTATGCATTATCAACCAGATGCTCAAATTTCAGACCCAATGATGCTGGTTTGATAATTCAAGCAGCCCAGAGAAAATAACTAGCAATTAAACAACAGGGAAAGAGCATACCTCAAATATCCCATGCAGCTGGTGAGTTGTGTAATTGTAAAGAAATAGAGGCAGCCCTGGAGTTATTGCCCGTACAGAATCCCGGTATCTTGGTGGTAAGCCTGCCAAACCAGAAATGAAAATTTTAAACAATTCTCATCATCATCAGTGGGAGATGAGCGGATGGCTAAGGTATAAACTTCAGGCTTGCAACTGCAAAAGCACGTAGGCGAATGATGACTGCATGTGCTCCATATGCAAGATCCAAGTCATCATAAAATTGGTGGGACTGTTCCTCCACTCTGAAAATCATCAAATAATTGATGACCCATTGTGTTTGAAACTAACAGTTGAAAACAATCTGAGTAGCCTTTCGATCACATTTGGTAAAAGGTGAGGAATTTGCAGACATGAGGATTCCTCACTGCCCCAAGAACAGGGATTCCTCGTTGAGGATATGTAATTATGTATAGCTGAGGATTTCACACGTATATCAGTGTGTAGTGATGCATATAGCTGAGAAAATTGGTTTCGGTGTGCAAATCCGCTGAAGAGAGGATTTTCACATCCAATGGGGGATAGGTTAGACCTAAAAATCCTCATTTGTGAGGATATTCATAGGTCCAAGTCCTCGAGGATTTACAATTGCCAAACATGGGTTTTACACGACTTTGTAATTAAAAACTATTCCCCGAGGATTTGGCCAAATGAGAATTCAAATTTGTGGACTTAGCTGAAACCAAATGGTTGAGAGAATCTGATCAACAGTCCATTTTATTTTTAAACCTCTACGCAGTCAAACTCAAGCACGCACGCACACCCATGTCCCTAACTAGCTGAGCTATAGCCAGGGACTGCCCAACAGTCCATTTTCATGGACTTGTCTTTGGGCCTTTCTGATGAAGGTACTGGTTTGGTTATTGGGTCAGGTGAGATACTTCAAGACCTAGCCAAAGCTAGATGCATGGCATAGATAAGATAGACGGGCGCCACAATGCACCTGTGGTTGGATGGAGAACGTGAGAAAGCCACAGAGAATTAAAATTGCCAACAAGATAGACGTGCAGTGATTCAACAACGTATCACCAAATTGATTCTTTTACAGAAAACCGCTATTTATCTTCAGTTGAACTGTTATCTCTCTATTTTTTTTTTCCTCTAATTTCTTTTGTGTTGATGAAATCTTATTCCTTATAAACCTCCTCCATCAGTTGCCAGATTCTTTCTAATTCAGTCTTTGAGGATTGCATTTCACTATCAATGAGGCTCTAAGACCACTGTTTTATAAAACCGGCAAAGTCCAAGTCAACTCGGACTCTGAAGGTGCAGAGTAAAGTCACCCCCCAAATTACCTAGTTGGCTGTGTCATATGGTTTTTGGGCCCTACACTTAAAGTTATTTAGGTACATTTTGTATTGATTCTAGAGATCAACACCTTCTTTTAAAGATTCAAGCATTTGAAGAATGGTAGCACGTTTAAAGATCATTGGGCCTAGGGTGCAACGCAACTCGAACGTGATGGAGTCGCCCCCAAGTCCAATTTTGAAAGCCATACTAGAGAAACAAATAGACTGTTTTTTATTCAGCCTATGAGGTTTGCATTTCACTATCCATTAGTGAGGTTTAGAGACCATGGTTTTAAAAATCGGCCAAGTCCGGATTGAACAGGTGCAGAGTCCCGTTATCCTCCAAGCAGCTTGGTTGAGTCCGATGGTATTTGGCCCCTAAGATACAGTTGTTCTCAACTACTTCTATTGGGGAAAGTTGGACATTTTGCACTGATTCTAGAAGATCGAAACCACTTTTCTTAAAGATCCAAACATTTGACGATTGATGGTAGTACCACTAACACTATTCATCCGACACAATAAAATATGAACATGGCTACATATAACAACTTAAATTCACTATTAATAAATGAAACACGTCTTAAATTACATATTAATATAACTATGTTTTCTATCTATTTTTAATATCTTTGCTATTTTTCATATTTTTTTTAAATATTATCGGGCCTTAGGTGCGACTCTGCTTAGTTAAATCAGCAAGAGCATGACCAAGTAGCCCCCATGAATAATTCAGAAAATCCAGTTGGAGACAAATAATGAATGATTTATAACGAGCTATGCAATATTGATGACAACAGTTGTAATTTTGTAGGACAAACTGAAGTTATAGCAACTAACAAATTTCATTGGTGTGACACATCCATGTCACCATGCTCATGCTGTTCCCAGACCCTTCTAGCTCCTCTTTTATTGATCACTAACAAGAATACTTGATTAAGGGAAATAAACAGTACAAGATGGGACGATAGAAGTGATTTATCGAAGCTCATGCATGGAGAAGAAAGGACTGAAAGAAACAGCAAATAAGAAGAAACAAAAAACAGAAAATGAATGAAAGTGTCACAAAAGCATTGTCTTGTCGACCCCTAAGCACATTTTGCCCCCTTATGAACTCCTTGCTTGCTAAGTCCACTTCTTCATTCGCATCCATTGAGAAATGTTTATACTCCACGAATAGATGAGTGCATAAATCCCTGATTGAAATACAAATTCAAAGAGTTGAGAGAGAGAGAGAGAGAGAGAAGAAAATCACTAGCTTTTACATTTGGCAAAGCCACCCAAATGTTCGTGTCAATTTTAGATTTCATTTGAATATTATACAAATAATATTGTTGAGATTATCCCTGCTTGAAGTAACGCAGTGGAGGCTGTGGAGCTAATTCTGATTTAAAAAAATATATGACAGCTGCTACTCGAATTGATGGATTGGCTAAAAATTAAATTTTAAAAAACCATTGTCCACCAACCAGATGGAAGTAGCAAGTAGAAACTGGTGCTGATTAGAAGTCTTTTTACCTAATGACGTCCTCTATGTCATGCCCTGCAACCATGGAATTAGAACCCACCCACATCTAACCTTCCTAGGTGAGTTGGAAACTTGGATCAGAGAAAGTGACAAAAAATAATTTAGTTGGGCCTTAACGTCTCTCTCTGTGTGCGTGCTGGAGAAGAATCCATCTTCATCATTCCTTTGTTCTCACAATGAAGCTTTGAAACATAAAAGATGTACACAATAATAATTACAATTATATTAAAGACTCAAGAAAGTATACAGTCAAGCAGACAGTTCAGATATACAGAATAATAATGATGATGTTATTAAAGACTCGAGAAAGTATACGTCAAGCAGAAAGTTCTAATGAAGCAAAAAAGCTACAGACAGGCAATTAATAACATACCGAACAGCTGACGTTTCAGATCTTCCTGCATAGTATCATTGTTACATACAAAAATGTACCCTCCAAGCACCTCATTCCTTGGGAGCATCTCTGATGAAGGCAACGTCTTGAATCGTTTGTCAGAACTGTTGTTGTTGTTAACATCTTTATTGTTATTGTTGCTGTGCTGCTTGTTGCCAGCTGTCAGATTAAGATTGCCTAAATTGTTATTGTTACTCTTCTCATAAACCACATTCATGTTGTAAGGACCACTTCTCAAGGAATTCTTGCTAACAGGTTCAGGCATTTTGGAATCCAAATTCAGTAGACTGAAATGAAGGTTCTCAAATTTATTGTCCTCCTGAAAGACAGATTTCTCTTTTGGCTTCAGCTCAATGGGGGTCTTTGAAAGATCAATGTTATTCATCCGTTCGCCTTTTGATCTTTTCTGCTCGGCCAGCTTCGACGCAACCATCGACCATTTGTGATCCTCTGAGACCTTGGACTGTCCTCGGAGCTCATCTCCCAATTGCCAAAAGGATTGTTGTCTATCCATCTTCCCAAATCCTATAGAGACGAGGATTGTAGAATAGAAAGAAGATAATAAATGAAAATACATACTGCAAGCAACAGCCCATCCACTCTAATGGAAGTATTTCCAACCAGTATCGGAGTACGTCAAAAAAGAAACATAAAGTACCAATGGCACTGCCCGGAAATATATTTGTGATAAAGAAATTTCACGTCACAACAGTCAATACTTCCAAAAAAAATCACAAATGCAGGAAATCCAGCAAGGAACCAGCAAAACTGATTTATCAAGCTAAGAAAGAAGTTCAAACTTCAAAATTCACAAACCCATGTCCATATGGAATTGAAAGATTCCAGAAAAAAGTGGACATTTATAAATTAAAAAAAGGGAAGCAAAAGACCACTTATTTATGAGGAATGATTAATTGAACAGGGGATCCATTGCAATACAAAGCAATAAACATATGCATGAATGGCAGATAGTTGAAAAAAACGTCTATCGTAATCATATATGGCCTCAAGTGAGACTGGCAAGGAAATTACAACTATTGATAAAGAACCTATGAAATGGATGAATTTATCTGAATGCTGATCTATTCTGGAGACAGCTCATCCATCTTTAGAATTATCCACTTATGTTGAACTTTGGTTCACAATCCTCAAGCATGGGATGTTCCTTTCTAAATCCACCATGCCTATGGCAGGGACTACATGACTACATTGGCCTTACAATGTGATTACTGATGAGAGCCTAAATACACCATTTAGGCCCCTCAACGAGGACTTTGTTATACCTTCAGTTGATATTAATTAGCATTAATTGTGTAATTTGAATGTGTGTGGAGTTAAAGCTAGGATAATTTATGCCATAGAGATAGGTTATGCCCAGATCTAAACCTGTACCCCTTATTTGTTGACTCTGTGAAGGTTTGTAACCAGACCGAGTCTTTAAAGCATTGATAGTGAAACCCTAGATCTATATTCGCCATTGTATGAGGGTAGAGTGGATTCATAACCTAAGACTTTTCTCTATTTGAATCAAAACTTTGTCTTTACTTTCTAATTTAGGAACCAAAACCCATCAATCAACACTTCGTTTTCTATTATAATTAGTTTAGGAATTCTGGAACCAACACAACTTAGCCCTTTTGTCCCAGAGGATACGACACCCGGTTGACATCTTTTCTTTGACGAGTAGAGTAGTAGCTAGCTATAAATTATATTTGCAAACCTTATTTTAGGACGATCAAATTTTGGCGCCGTTGCCGGGGACAATTAGCTCGGTTATTTGTTTCTTTTAATTCTAATATTAGTTTTGCTTTTTCAACGTTTTATTTTACTTTTTCATCTTTACTCACATCGTTTACCATCCGTATTGCAGGTTATTGATTCTAACAAAAAAAAAAAAAAAGATCCTAGAGTTTGTGCAGGGATCCAAGAGAGCTCACAAAGGACAAAGTTTTACTCAAAGGGATCTCTCTTCCCTACCCAAAGGTTAGTAAGCTCTAAACTTTTTGAATTTTTTATAACTTGCAGTAAAAGTTGTGTGTGCATACTTAGCTTTGTAAAAATGGTGGAGGAAAGAAAGGAAGAGGAGGCTCCACTCGGTACACCCCCTCTCCGGCCCTTGAAGGAGCACTATACTCCTTCGGAATACGCGTCACCATCGTGTATTCAGCTGCCTCCAGTTCAGGCAGCTCAGTATGAAATCAAGCCTAGCACAATCAACCTACTTCCTCCTCTCTATGGCTTGAACAATGAAGATCCATACAATCAAATTGATGATTTTCTGGTAATTTGCTCCACTGTGAGAATAAGCAATTTCAGTAGTGAGGCCCTAAAGATGTTTCCTTTTCCGTTTTCGCTGGAGGACAAAGCTAAGTATTGGCTAGGTACTTTACCAGCGAACTCCATCACAACTTGGGCCCAACTACAACCAAAATTCTTAGATAAATATTTCTCAGTGGGCAAAATCAATCAATTCAGGAGATCCATCACATCGTTCGCCCAAACTGATGGTGAACAATTTCATGAGGCATGGGATAGATTCAAAGATCTCATTAGGAAGTGCCTCATCTCCAAATTGCCAAGTGGCAATTGGTGCAATTCTTTTATGATGGATTGTCTCCTGAATGGAGAAACATGGTAGTCACTGCCAGTGGGGGATCTATTATGTTGAAGAATGAGGATGAGGCATGGGAGCTTTTCGAGAATTTGAGTGAGACCTTTCAACGCCATGCCTCCACTGCTAGATTGGAGAGGCCGGCAGCCTCTAGTTCACAAAAACCTAGAGGTGTGTTTGAAATTCAACCCTCTAATGAACTCACCACTCAAGTGGCTGCCTTGACCCAAAAGTTGGATCAGCTATTATCTGTGGGTCGACCTCTCCCGTCCCCATCCTCTCAGAGTGCTTGTGCTTTGTGCTCCAATCCCGCTCATTTTGTGAGCAATTGTTCTGCAGCACCCCAATTTCTTGAATTTATGCAAAAGCAGGTGAATGATGCACAGGGGTTCTCCAAACCGGGTAATGATCCATTTTCAGATACTTATAACCCGAGATGGCGTAATCACCCCAATTTTGCCTGGAAGTCACCCGGTCAGGGCACTTCGTTCTCTCAACCGGGAAAAAGTCCTAATTTTTCTATTAATCCTGCAACCTACCACTCCCAACAGTCCTACCAGTACCCCAACCCCTATCCACCGCAAAGGAGTCCATCCTTTGAAGAGACAATGCTGCAAGAGCTCAAAGCAACCACTTAGTTGGTCCATTCCCACTCTCAGTCCATAGCCAAGCTAGAGGCCCAAATCGGGTAAATAGCTAATGCTCCTAATAGAAGAGAGGATGGGCAATTGCCTAGCCAACCCACGGTCAATCCTGAGAATACATTCAAGGTGGGTAATGGCTCGCAACCTCGTGATACCTATCATGAGCAAACAAAAATGGTTGTCACTTAGAGGAATGAGCGTGAGGTTGAAACTAGGCCTGAGGAGCATAAGAAAGTTGTTAGAGAGTATGCCCCAAACCTTAAGGATCCTGGGCTGAACGGGTTTCTAAGGGAAAGGTCACCCCTCCCAGTAATATATCTGTCCCGGCTGTGGCACCCCCATATGTGCCTAAAGCCCCTTTCCTCACTTGTCTTGACACACCCTCTCCCTTTAGTAAAAAGGGAGCAACCATGGATGAAATGCTAGAAGTGTTCAAGCAAGTAAAGATCAACCTACCTTTGCTGGATGCTATTAAGCAGGTGCCTTCTTATGCGAAATTTCTGAAAGATTTGTGCACTCAAAAGCGCAAATCTAAATCTCATGTGCCCAAGGTTTTGCTCACCGAGCAAGTGAGCTCAATTATCCATAATGACACTCCTCCCAAGCTGAAAGATCCTAGCACTCCCACCATTACTTGTACGATTGGGAGTCACATTATTGATCATGCATTGTTGGATCTTGGAGCTAGTGTCAATCTCTTGCCTTACTCAGTGTATGAGCAGATTGGGCTAGGGGAATTGAAGCCCACTCGGGTTACCTTGCAACTTGCTGATAGATTTGTCAGGGTACCCTGGGGCATAATTGAGGATGTTCTGGTCAAGGTCGACAAGTTTTTTTTTCCTGTCGATTTCATCGTCCTTTGACACTAAACCCATGCAAAACTCGAGGAAACACACTCCTGTCATTCTTGGCCGGCCCTTTTTGGCCACGGCCAATGCGAACATTAATTGCCGCACCGGAGTTATGGATGTTTCCTTCGGTAATATGAAAGTGAGGCTGAATGCTTTTAGGGCCTCTCATCAGCCTCCAGACAAGGACAATTTGCTTTGCAGTCGATGTTGTTGATGAGCTCGTGGAAAAAGTTCTTCAACCGAAGAATACCTTGAAAGTTATCATTGCTCCTGATCTGTCTGACGATCAAGAAGATCAAATCCTGGTGGTAGACATGAAGGAATTGCTAAGTCATGTCTTTTTCAAGGTTTGGAGAGTGTTTCGTAGAATTTCTTTATTTTATTTTTTTCTTGCGTGCCGCTAACATTTCGCAGGTACTTTGGTCCGCATTGGGGGGTGTCATCCCCGTTTTCCTCCATTCCACCTTATGTTAAGCGGTACCCAGGTGATATCCTTCATTTTCCTTTACTTTACTTATCCTTTATATCTCATTTTTTGTGCTTTGTGCTTCACATTATGGACAACATTAGGTTAAGTTTTCTTTTTTTTTTTTTTTTTTTTTTTTGGGTGGGGGGGAATTAACCTTTGGGTTAGTTTTAGTAGTTTTAGTTCTTTTCCTTTATTTTTAGTTTTAAAAAAATTAAAAATTATTTTTGCTATTTTTGTTAGTTTTTCAGGGGATTTCTAAGAGGATTTTTATGAAACGAAGATACCTTGATTTTTGGAACTTTTATTTTGTGAGGAAAAAGAGAAAAGTGGTCCATTATCTTCCTTTTAGGGAAGAGTTTTTGAGAAATTGTTGAATTATTGATCTCTCACTTAACAAGTATAGAAAATTTGAAATGTGAAGCTATGATTTCCATACTTGTGAGAACTTCAGAAAAATTATGATGGAAAGCCGACCCTCGGTCATACAATGTCGTGGTTCAACTGAGTGGATTTATCCACAAATCGGTGAATTAATTCGGGCATATAGAAAGGGCTGCCTATTGTTGGGGGCCGTATTGAAAAAAAAAATAAAAAGAATAAAAAGTTTTGTGACTAGTTTGGGTTCGTAGCCTTTTTAACCCAAGCCAGTAAGCCCGTAGGGGTATTTACATACTTAGTGCCCTAAAGCCATCTGGTTTGGGAGTCATTGGCCTAATGCTCGTTACATGGGTTAATTAGAAAGCTTAAGGGACCTAGGCATTACACAGTCACATATGTGTGTTAAAAAAATTCACTTAAATAGTGATGCTACGGCCTTTGAAAAAACAATAGTGTGAAAGCCATCATAAATGCCTTGAGAGAAAGCATGTTATCTTTTACTGAGGTTAGGTGGCCCAGATTTTTGAAAGAAGAAGATGATGTGTTTTCACGGAATTTTTTAGTCGATTGTTTTATGCCCTCATGCTTCTATTTATACACAACTTTCACCATATACGATCAATTTTTCCAGCAAGATTTCGAGGATTTGTGACCAACAGATAGGATTTGTGAACCAAATTTGAGATATGAATTAGAAAACTCCATAATCAAGAATATCCAGTGTTCGTAGATATCATTTTGGAAAATACTCCCAATTTTTGTGTTTTAGGAATTTTGTGGGTAAATTCACTGCAAACCCTCACGAGACTAAAACTCGCCCTCTAGGGAAACTTAGAGGTACAAAGGCTTGCTGCACATGCTAAGTGCAGTCGTGCTCCCTACGAAAGTGGCCTTAGTTAGTTTTTTTCCTTTTGCTTTAGCTTTGCTCGAGGTCTAGCAAAGTGTAAGCTGGGGGGTGTGATGAGAGCCTAAATACACCATTTAGGCCCCTCAACGAGGACTTTGTTATACCTTCAGTTGATATTAATTAGCATTAATTTGTTATTTTAATGTTTGCAGGTGTTTTAGGTGAAGATGAAGAATTCAGAGCTAAAATGAAGAAAATGGCAAAAATCCAAACAAGCCGGAGACACTCTGCCTCCGGACACCAGACCCCAAAAGTGACCTCGAGGCTACTGCCTCCGGACGCCCTGACTGGGTGAAGACCGCCTCAAGTGCATTTTGAGAGATTTTTTGGTCCAAAACCTATAAAAAGGATGCCAAACTCGTTTTTAAAAGATTCACATCTTGGGAGAAGATCTGGAGGCTGGTTTGAGAGCTTTGGAAGAGCGCCAATGAGGATTTCGTCAAGATTTCTTTGTCAATCTCTCTCCATGAGTAACTAAATCTCGATCTTCGGGTTGTGATGAAGCCCTTGTTTTGTGTTTATCGTGATGTATAGGTTCTAGGGTTTTATTTTGAATGCTTTGATTATATGACATTGATGTTATCCATCATTGGATTCTATTTATTAATGCAAGATCTACTTTTTGTATTTACTCTTGTAGTTTGGACTATCAATCATATAATATGGTGCTTGAATGTGTGTGGAGTTAAAGCAAGGATAATCTATGCCATAGAAATAGGTTATGCCCAGATTTCTAAACCCGCACCCCTTATTTGTTGACTCTGTGAAGGTTTGTAACCAGAACGAGTCTTTAAAGCATTGATAGTGAAACCATAGATCAATATTCGCCATTGTACGAGGTTAGAGTGGATTCATACCCTAAGACTTTTCTCTAAGGGCATGTTTGTGTACACAAACTTTTCCGTGGAAAGGGGAAAAGTGTGTGGTTTTCCGCGGAAAACTCAGTTTTCATGCGTTTGGTGCGGAACAATTCCACGGAAATGCTTTCCTGCCTCGTCAGCATTTTCCTTAATAATTGTGGAAATGGGTTTCCTATGGGGGGGTATGGGAAATGGATTTCCTCGGAAAACTCCTCCCGCTTTTCCTCACTCTTGTCAATTTCAACCCAAAATTCTTCAACTCTTTCATTTTTTATTTCTTTAAATAAATTATTATTTAATGTTGAATAAATATATATACATGTTATGTTATTTTTCTTCAAAAAGTTATTTCACCAAATAAGAAAATTTCATTTTCTATAAGGAATCCACAGCCGCACCAAACAACATTAGCACCAATTCAACGAGGAAATTTTTTTTGCACCAAACATAAATTTCTAAATTCTACGGAAATCTTTTCCAAGGTTTCCATTTCTATGGAATTTACTGACGTGGTAATTTCCCCTTTCCGCGGAAAGGGTGTGTACACAAACGTGCCCTAATTGAATCAAAACTTGTCTTTACTTTCTAATTTAGAAACCAATACCCATCAATCAACACTTCGTTTTCTATTATGATTAGTTTAGGAATTCTGGAACAAACACAACTTAGCCTTTTTGTCTCAGAGGATACGACACCCAGTTGACATCTTTGCTCTGACGTGTAGAGATAGAAGCTAGGTATAAATTATATTTGCAAACCCTGTTTTAGGACATCAATTACATTGAGTTTTTCTATGTAATGCAATGCAGCTACATATGATCATTCCTCTAGAAATATATATATATAAATAACAACAAACCAACCAATATCCAAAACAAGGGAATTTTTAAAAAACAATAGACTGCAATATGATAAGAATATACCAAGGTTCGTTAGGGGAGAAGAAGACAGAAAAGAAAAGAAAATATTGTACCACACAAGCATATTTGGACTAGTATATCAGATGAGCTATATGTGTGATAAAAAGAACAATAAATACCAGATAATTTACATATCACTGTTGTAAAGCAACATAAGGAAGCCATCTTATTAGTATTTTTTATTTTATTTTATTCTTTTTTTTATAACTTGTAAATTTGTCAAGTTATATTTGGTTGGTGTAGCTCCTCAAAATAAAATGGCAAATTGCCCATCACTCAAAACAAGGGAAGTTTTAAAAAATAATAGACTGCAATATGTTAAAAATATTCCAAAATTCATAAAGGGAGAAAAAAGACAGAAATGAAAAGAACATATCATGACCACACAAGCATATTTGTACTAGAATATCAGATGGGCTATATGTGATAAAAGACCAATAAATACCAGATAATTTGGATATCATAATTGTAAAGCAACATAAGGAAGCCATCTCATCAGTATTTTATTTTTCTGATAACATGTAAATTTGCCAAGTTATATTTGGTTGCTATGATACCCATATACAGCATGGATACGACAGGGACTCGGATTTTACACATAAAATGTGAAGTATCGGATACGATACGAAATGATACATTGCCCATTTAGCTCAAATCACAAGCAAAATAACTCTTTTGATTTACTAGTTTACGATCCATCCTACTGTATGCTCTGAAAAGGAAAACTCGAAACAAACTAAAGCTGGGCAGCAGCTCCCAGGCTTGCCTGTTCTGGGAGCATTTCCAAGGATACCTGTATCAATGATGGTGTCCTTTTCTTATGAAATGATTTGCTGAAAATGCAATTCCACGACACGGGAAGTGCCTTTCTAAACCAAGGACCCTTCTTCCATTTCCCATGACCCACTCAAGTGTAGGAAAATATAAGGGGTTTCTATGGTATTTATATCATTCTTAAGAGCATTATGTACTTTCATTGATATAGAGGGTCTCATATGTAATATTCAAAGTATCTCTCAATAACATGGAAAGGTGAACAGTCGTCCTACCCGAGGATGATAATTTCCCCTCTTTTTCTATTCTCTTTTCTTCTTCTTCTTCTTCTTCTTCTCTTTAGTCCTCTTCTCTTCTCCTCTTCTTCTTTACCAACCTAAATCTCTCAACCAAACACCAAGAAAGACAACTTGGTATTAGAGTGGGATCATCTGAAGATCGTCACGAGGGGACATCCAAGCAACTAGAGTAAAAGAAAGGGTTAGTTTTGGACATCAAATACCCTAGCCGAACCTGTGTGTAGGTTTGGCTCGTATCAAGCGGAAGTGCAGTGATGTATGCAGCTGAGGCATCCTAACAGACCGAGAGATTTGAACCTTGTTCCTACATGACCCGATCAATTCGATCAGGCACTCGCCATCTATTTTCATTGTTCAACTGTTTGACAACATGAAAAAACCAAAAGCTCTGCCCTCCCTCTCTATCTATCCAAGGGATGGAAGGGCAGAGGCCTTTGGTGTCCCTTCCAGTCAAGAATTTGGGCTTCACAATCACTAGCCAATATTTCTCTCATACCTTTCTTCGTTCATGGTTCGATATTCTGGTGTCCTAGGCGTAGAGGAACCACACCAATCCATCCCGGAACTTGGTGGTTAAACTCTACTGCGGTGACGATACTGTAGGGGAGGTCCTGCGGAAAAATAGCTCGACGCCAGGATGATAAAAAGCTTAACACCTCTTATTCTTATTACTCAAAAAGAAAAAAATGAAAAGGTCGTCTTATTCAAAACCCAATTATGACATCCCTTCTCTCCCAGTTGCTTTCACGTCTTCATTAGGCCTTACTGATTCTTGACTGAATATTGACTTGAAAGTGGATGAATACTGGAAACTGGTCCTCCATAATGAGCTAAGTGGAAAACCAAGTAGTGATCTAGTGGCTAAGGGTAATTTTGTAATGACATGAATTATAATTATATGCAGTTGGTGGCTCGTGACATTGATGACATAGGTTATAATTCCACATAGCTTGTTGCCTATGGTGATGACATAAGTCATAATTCCTTGGTAATGATGTGGGTTATAATCATGGTTGTGAAATTTGTTTTGTCTCAAACAAAATTTCTCCGAGAAATTTCATTTCGGTCTACATACCGAAATGAAACAACCCTACACAACTTTTCGGTTAAGATTTTGGTCGATTTTGGTCACTTTCGGTGCATTTCAAAAATTTTGGCCAAAATTATTTAAAAAAAAAAAAAAAAACAATTGTTGTGATTTTTTTTTCTTAAAAGCCCCAACCCCCTACCCTAAGCCCTCTTTCAAACAGAAATAAAGGAATAAATAAGAAGGAATTCCACTTAAAATAAATTCCCTAATCAAATTCCACTTAAAATAAGTTCCTTATCAAATTTCTACAAGTATGTGTGTATATTTATATTTATATTTTTGCCGAAACATAAGACCAAAAAGTTTCACTGAAATTTCCGAATCAGATGAGATTTTCATTTGGAGGCCGAAGTTAAACCGAAACAGCATCCGAAATGAAATTCACAACTATAGTCATAATTCCACCGAGTTGGCTTTCCACGGTCATGATGTGAGTCATAATTCCACATAGTTGGTAGCTCAAGGTAATGAATTGGGTCATAATTCCACATAGTTGGTTCCCAAAGGTAATGCCATAAGTTATAATTCCACATAGTTTGTTGCTCATGGCAATGCATGATGAACATTGTGAGTGTAATTCCAAGAAGATTAGTTACTCAAAACTAAGACTCCACCAATACAACAACTTGGCACAGAATTTATAGACTACGATCCAAGAGGATAAATTGGTCGGCTCTACTATGAGTATAACTAGTACTCCGATCCAAGAATATTAATTGCCTGGTTCTCCTATGAGTATGACTAGGAACTTTTTTATCTTGATGGGTCGAGCCGGGTCGGACCTACTAGACTGATGTGATGTTCTCATTACTTGATACCTGTGAATAATGATCTATGCTATTTTCTTGAATTCTGATTATACTGTGAATCATGTATATACTAAACAATTGATGATGAATACTCGAGCTCAACACTTTATATTCTATGTACTTGTCATAACCACGATTAGTCTAATTGTATGCATTTGCACATAGATCCAATATGGGTAACAAAGAAAAGCCTGAGAATATAGATGAAGATGCTAATAAAAGAAAAGAAACCATGGGCTGGGAACAAAGGATGATTTACACAAAGAGGACTAATTACAGTATCTTAAATCCAATTAATTTAGATAGTTGGTTTCTATTCAATTTGAGGATTGTAAAAAGGATTTCTTCAGATTCTGCATTTAATCTGTTGGTTTAGAGACTTATTTATGGATCAATATGAATATAATAAAAATTATTAGTTTATACTCTATTTATCTTGAAGTGAATGAAAACTCCGCTGTAGAAAAAACTGATTTTTGTATCGACAAAAAAGTTCACAATGTGAAATTCAAGGGGCCCAGATTTCAGGTCGTGACAATTTTTCACTTAAAATGAAGAAGAAAAAAACTTTCTATTGGTTGTATTGAATGCATCAATATTAGAAATATCAAACCAAAGAAACCCTTTGGTTTTTTCATCAGATCAATGAACAAATAACCACCGAAAACAATTAATAGGAAGACATTGTAACAAGAATTTTCTCCCATGGAGACTTTAACTACTATTTTTCTTCATCATCATCTAGCCTTAAACTATCAATATGAGGCTGGCTAAAAGAGTTCTACTAATGAACTCTAAACAAGCTCAGACCAAAACTTCTTCATTCACGGCACCATTTAAAGAAAGAACTCCCATCTGCAGTATGCAAAGATCGCCCCCCCCCCCCCCCCCCCCCCCCCCCCCAAAAAAAAAAAAACAAACCACCAAAAAAAAAAAAAAGAGGCTAGAGACAATGATGTCTATCAATATCATACAACTTATCATTAACTCGTATTGGCTGCACTGGAATTCTATTTTTAGTTGGAAAAAAATAACACTTTCCGTGAGTCTGTTTCTTTACTGGAATTCATGTACGGAGGATTCTCCAGCATAGTGGAAATCCTATATCCTCCCTTTTACTTGAGCATCCAGAAATTCCACAAACAAGCAAAGGGGCTGGAATTAAGGAACTCCAAAGGTCATTTGAGGCCTTTTAGGTGGCTAGAATTTTGGAATTCTCCTGGAAATACATGGCATTTGCAAATGCCGAGGGACAAGATATCACATCATGTCCCAAAAACCCCATCATGGCGAATTCTTGTCAGAAATTCTAGTAAAGAAACAGACCCTATAGGTTGTACTTAATGCATTAGTATCAAAGACACACATCAACCTCTATCGGGCCATACATGCTGTCCATATCAACAGTAAGGGTGTGATTTGAGTATTGCACTGATACAGAGCTTCGGATCCCTGAAAACACATACACATACTAGGAGATATTTAGCAAAAGCACTAGGGTGAATATGTCCTGAATTCCTAGATTCATTATCAGCCTGATCCTTCATGTAATGAACTTTCCAAATCCATATAAACATCCTAGGAGATGACTGCTGACCAGATGAGCAGATAAGACGGACCCCATAGGCTTTTGTGAAAGGGACGTTTTTATCTCATTTACATCATAAGAAAACAAGACAGGGTAATTTGCCTTGGATCAATAGGAACTAGTGCTAGGATTTTCCTTTCCATGAGTGTCACAGTGCCTGTTTGGAAATACAGATTCTAAAGCTTGCAGAATCCAAGATGAAGCTTTTTTTGTCGTCATTGACATGGGTTCCTTAAGCAATTGAATCTGCATTTTTTTTTCGCTCAGTTGCCTCCACAGACAAAAGAGTGCGCAGATACATGACAAAGCATTTGCAGATCCAACCTATCTCCCCCAAACATAAAAGTTTAGGCACATCTGTATAACTCCATTTCTGCAAAATGCCATTGAAAAAGTTCCACTTTCCCGCGCTCATTCCTTTACCATCTTTGGTGCGATCAAGTTTCCTCAAGAAAAAATTGCAAAAACCAATGAATTTTCTGTATTTTCGGGAATGTTTGTTTAGATGATGGGAGGTGTAAAGGAAAGTGAAAAAGTACATGATGTGACTGGCCCTCTTACTTCATGGTGCAAAAGCAAAGGGAGTGTAAAGCCACCAATGTGACTATTTTACTCTAGCCTTGCTTGGATGCCAAAAGGTGAGTAAAGTAAAAATAACGATGTATTATAAAGGTTCCTCTCCACTCAACTTTTGCATTCCTCCATATACAACCCCCAAGTGCAATAACTTAGGGAGTAACTCTTTTGTCATGTAGTGCATTTACTCTCCACCCCCTACTCTTTCCTTTACTCTTGGTTTAGCCCTTTTTTTTTCTTTACTCCTCCCCTCACGCAAACAAACATGCCCCATAGGAATTGTGCAATGCCGAGGATACCCTGGTAGCACCAAAAACCGTCCTACTTTTTGCACTTGCAATTTTGCAAGCTATTTGGTGTTAGCACTTTTTCTTTAGCTGGCAGAAAATCATTTCCTATAAGAGTTGTAGGAATCACTTCTACGCAGCACCACAAAATTCCATCGTCCCACAAACGCGTGCAAAAGGTTTTTTTGGTTTGGGATTTTTCACAAACATGCCCTTTGGACTTGTTTGTGCAGCAAGGTGATTCCATACCCTGCAGCTTCTTGTTTCCGTGAGATAGAGGAATCCAACATTCCTATCCCTCCTATAGAAAATTGAAATCCTCTCTATCGACGAAATTTAGTTCATTTTTTCTCTTTTCCTTCCTTTTTTCACAAGAAAAATGTACCGCACCAAAGAACAGAACAATGGGTTGCACAAAAAATCAGAACAATTTTCCTTCCTATTGCGAGAATCTCTTGGTGCACAAACACACCCTTTGAACTTGTTTATGCATTGGGAGAATTCCATGCTTTGCGAATTTTTATTTCTAGGGGAGAAAGGAATCCTACATTCTTACCCTTCCCATAGGAAACAAAATTCTCTCTATCGAGGAAAATCAGTTCATTTTTTTCTTTTTAGCAAAGAAAATGTGCCATACAAATGTCAGGTCAGCGAGCTATACGGAAAATCAAAACAATTTTCCTCTCTATCGCAGAATCCTCTCGTCGCACAAACGTAACCCAGAAACGCATTTGTACAATGACATGTTCATGGAAAAGTGCATCTCCAATACATCTAATTATTCATTCAGAAATTCTCAGCAAATATGCGGCTCAAGAAGAGCGTTGCCTAAAATAACAAGTTTTTGAGGATTTTTGGGGGAATATATGGAAATAGTTGCTGGCTCCAGGGAATTCACAGTGTACTTTTTCATCATAAGTCCTCCCCTCCCCCTACACTAAAAAATCCCCAAGACCAAGATTTTCTTAAAAAAAAAATCAGTAAAAATTTCTGCACCAAACATTAGATTGGCGTTAAGGTGTTAAAAATTTCATAGCTTTCCGTGAAATGTCTCTGCACTAACATGTGACGAAAGGATTCAGCAATAAAGAGGGTGATTATTCTGATTTTCCATGCAGCGCACTGTTCCATTGTTTGATACAAGGCATTTTCCTTGAATCAAGGAAAATGTGAACCAATTTCCTCAATAGAGAGGATTTTGATCACGGAGGAGTAGGAATGCAGGATTCTTCTCCCCTATGGAATCAAAATTCCACATTGAGCAAAATCCTCTCATTGCACAAATACATCCCACTGGTGTGTTTATGCAAGGAGAGATTCCTTGACAGAAAAATATTGTTCTAATTTTCCGTGCAACCCACTATACCGTTATTGGTGCGATACAAGATAAATAGATTTTCCCCAAAAACCAATTCCGCAGAGTTAAAATAAAAAAAAAAATCTCGAAAGGGCTTAATAGATGGTAAACGTGAAATCATGCAACTGACGATTAGAAAAGTAAAAGTCTGCTTCTGTCTCTACCACCATTTTGCTTTTGTGCAATTTCACTCAGATCTGCATATCGTAACATCACTCAAAACTCCCTTTACATTTCTGATTCTTCCACCATCCCCATTGTCAAAAAAAAAAAAAAAAATGCAGGAACTTTCTAGAAGTCTCCAGTCAATAAATAATTCAACCAGATTCACTACAGAACTAAAACATCACTTCTCCACAACACATTTTCCCTCTTCAGCACACACGCATCTCAAATTCCCACAAAAATTGGGGGCATAAAAGAAGCATCTTTCTGTAAAACTGAGATCTGATCTAGAAATCTGAAAGCAAGTAAAGTTATTGGGACTCTTACCTTTGAATTTGGAGGTGAGATCTCTCAGATATGAGAGAGGAGCTGACAGATTCGAGCTTCAGAAACGGTAGATTTGGGATTGGAAAGGGTAAATGAAATGTCGAAGAAAGGGAGGAGACCCTTTTTCTCTTCGTCTCTGGTACTTGTAGGAAGAGTGGGAAGAAAATGGGGTTAGAGATTGGTGGAATTACGGTTCTACCACTGGATTTTGTTGTATTTTGTTTTACATGATAAGATCAAGCTACTGGCGGAAGGAGGATAGTCCGGGATAACACGTGGCTTCATATTTACGTGCGTGTTACTAGTAGGGGAACTATCTGCCTTTCGGGAGGTAAGGGTGACTGGAGGTTGATACGTCAGGTTATGACATGGGCGTCGTTTGTTTCCACTCATGCCAGGCATAGTTGGTGAACTCTGAAGTTGGCTCTTGACTCTATGACAAATAATCGAATCAAATACAACGAAGACTCGGTCCAAGTCATATCATCTTAATATATTATTTGCATTTTAAATCATTTGATAGATAGACTTAATTTTAAACAAGGGGATTTGACATATTGCCCACCCTTAGATATTGTTGTCCCAATTTCATGACCGGAGGGAGATAAACTAAATGTTGTTTTTTTACCTTTTGCCCTTGGATCCCATGATATCATGGGACCCGAATGTAAAAAGTTAAAAATCCCATACATTAAAAATAACTTTAGACCGTCTTTTCCCTTTTCACCTTTCCATTTTACCCCTCTTTCGTTATTCACTTGCAGCAAGAGTCTGAAAAATAACCCTAGACCATCTTTCCCCCTTTCACATTTCCATTTAACCCACAGTACAAAAAAAGTACTTTTAGTCTCGCTTTTAATTTGAGCTTTTGTGTCGCTTTTACAATAAAGTGACACAGTATGGTCTGATGTGTCACTTTAGAGGAGGAGGTTTGTGTGTCACTTTTCTATAACGCGACACACACAAAATAAATCTATGTCTCGTTTTATTCTTAAAGTGACACTAGCGGAGCAAAATTTTTAACATAATCCAAACTAAATATTGAGGATGGTTTTCCCCACTAAACAAAAGTGACACAAGAAGTTTGGATGTTCTTTTATTTCGGGAAATAGAAAAAAAAAAAGCGACACACCAAATTTGGGCGGGGGTTGGCGAAAATTTGGGCGGGTGTTCCCTCATCTTATATTCCTTTCGCGCCATATCCCATCCCTTCGTTCCAAGGAAACCTCATTCCCTTTGGCGCCCAAAGACCCCAACGAATCCAACCGATCCCTTGAGGAGTGTCTGAGACGATCGACTGGTGCAGGTTTATTCTTCTATCTGCTTCTTCTTCTTTCAGCTATATATATTTCTACTGTCTGGGTATCAAACGATGGAGATTTTAGGTTTCTGCTGGATTGTGGGAGTGGGTTCCATGGTGCTGGGAAATTTTGGGGGTGGATTGTGGGAGTGGGTTCCTTGGTAGAGGGATGTAGACGATGGGGGAGATGGAGATTTTGGGTTTCTGCTGGATTGTGGGAGTTGGTTCCAGCGATGCTCCTCTTCCTCCCTCCCTCTTCCTCTCTGTTTTTCCTCTCTCTTCTGCTACTTTATGCCTTGCTCTGTTCTGCTGGCAGGCTGGGTTGGTTGGCATTTTTGTAAGCCTCCCTCCCCTTTTTGGTTCTCTGTTGTGAGGGTGTGTTGCCCTCTTTCTTCTTCTTCTCAATATTCATTTACCATTATGCAAAAAAAAAAAAAGTATTGGTAGTTGAAGGCGTGAAGCTTCTACTGATGATACAATCCTAATTTCTGTTTTGCATGTTTTTCTGTATTTTCTTAAAAATTCTATTGGGCACAGACAAGTAACAAATTTCTTCCCTCTATATCTCACACTCTCAATCTCTTCCCTCTATACCTCACGCTCTCAGTCTCTTTCCTCCCTCACCTCTCAATCTCTTCCCTCTATCGCTCACATACTCAATTTGTTCCCTTTATCTATCTCTCACCCACCAACTACCAGCGGCAAGGTATCCATAAATTTTGTTATTTTTTTAGGCTTTAATTTGTTGAAAACAAAACTTCTTCTTTCCTCATTAATGTTTTAACCCATCGATGTTTATGCTACAGTTTGGGGGTTTTCTGGTTCTTTCTTTTATCAACAGTATTTAACCCATCAAAAGGTAAGACTTTTAGTACTTTACTTTTATTGTTCCCTTTTTTTATTACACATACTGGGCTGATTTTTTTTCTTATTTACTTTAATTCACTCTCTAGAAAGTTTGAAGCTTTATTAATCATTAATATAACATATAATCGGTTTGTGGTATAGTGAAAATTGTACGTCTGTAACTTCAGTATTGTGGTTTGATGCTTTATAACGTTAGCTGCTTAAATTTCTTGTCGAATTACATACAAACTCGAAATCGTTGGACAGGACATGCCAAAAACCCAGGGTTGAATCATACTCAGCTGATCGAACTTCCATCCCCAAAATAGGCTAAATGCAAAAAAGCTTAGCATAAGTATTTAAGTAGTGTATGAACTGGTTCTTTGTTGGGTATGCTGGAGTTTCTACTGGCATCTCCATATGAGGAAGTTCACATAATTTCTTAGGGAGGTGAAGTCTCAGACAGTCATAAGTTTTCGTCTTCCACAAAGATGCTACACTTGGAAAAATTTTCAACACTAAGATGTGACCCTGAATTTTTTATAAGGGGTCTATAAGATAAATAACTTAGTTTACATGACACTATGACCATGACAAGTAGGGAAAGAGGGTTGTTTTCCTTGGAAGAGACACTATGTCAAAACAGGACTTTTTTGACGAGCAGGATCCGTCAATAAACCGACTTTGTGACTGGCATGAACCGTCAAGACGACCGTCAAGTTTATTGTAGTCATTTATTTTATTGACGGTCATTATCTGTCAATAATCAAATAAATAATTGACGGGTACTAACCGTCTTTATATTCTTTTTGATTGACGGCTATCCAACGTCGTATTACTCTTTTGTACCCGTCGATTTTGTTTCATTTTTTTGAGAATCGGGTGTTTTTTACAAAAGAAAATGACGGGGTAGACCGTCAATTTCGTTGTTTGAAATTTTGTATCGACGGATATAGACCGTCAGGTTGCTGAAAAAAATTTGTTTTTAAAAAATAAAAATAATACATAATTCCCAAAACAACCTGCAAATACTCTATATACTCTATAGCTTATATTTCCAACCCAATATACTTTAAAAGTTTTTCCTACACTCCATATGTTCTTCAAATATACAATTGATATATCCAAAAGAAAATAGGCTACACATAAAGGTGAGCCAACCTATATCAAATTGGCTCGACAAAAGTCTTAGGCCATTTAATTGTATCGCCAATCGAAACATTGCCAAGTGTTCCTTCCCCAGCATACAACTTGGTAGTATAATCAAAGATGTCGTCAATTGTGATACTATATGAATCTGTAGAATTAAAATCACTAGACACGCTTCCAAGTGCAACGGATTTTCTCTTGAAGTTCTTCAATAGACATCGTCCAAATGGTGTAACATGTGATTCTTCATCAACAACGGGTGACCGACGTCTTGCCTAAAACATAAAGAGCAAACATGAATGACCTACACATAAGAACCTATTTTGCAACAATATTATATCTATTTAAGCCAATAACATATATGAGTACTATATCGAGGATCATTATCTAAATCTTTAAAAAGACATGAAGCAGAATCTCCATGTTTGTTCATGATAGATATAATCAAATAAAAGGCATTAAGATACATTATGCAATGCCAATGAAAATGAAAATTATAGGGGACGTATTGTTTTTCTAGTATTAGTATGCACATCTTAAAGATTGTAAAGACTCAATTCAAGTAAAACATGAACTTATTTTCCTATACAATTTTGTTTCTAACTTCTAATACAATGTAAATTAGACATTTCATTAAATGCAAGTATGTTTTGCTAAATAGGATAATTTGGCAGAAATCCTGAAAAGAGATGCGAAATAAGGAATAATGAGTGACCACTACACTACTATAGTATAAATCAAAACAATTTCAACATACACCTTGAAGAACACCAAAGTGCACAAAAGATGTCAAATAGGAAGAGAAGGTAGAAAAGGATTTAAGGCAGCCTTAAAAATGTGTCTTTTAAAGTATACCCCACTCTATTAAACAGATCCAAACACTAAAGAAATAGCTAAATGCAAAGAATAGTGAAAGAAGAACAAGATAAAATAGAAAAGCCCAACACTTGCAAACAAATTAATTAGCAAAATCCAAAAGAACCACCAAAATGCACCAAAGAGAAGAAACAGAAAACACCCAAGTCCTTGAAACAATAAAATGGCAATGAAAATGTAGATTCATAAACACTCACTACTAACAAGTACAAACACTACTCATATCAAACTAAAAACAAAGTGATGAGGTGAAACTGAATGTTACCATCTAATGGAAGTTCAGCAGCAAAAGCAGGACTAATGAAGAGTGAGGAACAAACGAGCAAAAGAGTTAACACCACCTCCATTTCAACACAAGTAAAAGAACTCAAAATAAAAGAGTTTCAGATCAAATGTGTATGGAATGAGCAAATATTTATGTTGAAAAAAAATATGTGGGGTAAAAAGGAACTCAGAAAAAGCTGATAACATCCATAAATCAAGTTAATGATACATGCAAGATGGCAGGGATTTGTCTGTTTGTTCAAATCTACTGTTCATTATTCTAGGAAAAAGTAATAAATTCCACCACCCCCATCTTCACATTATCCCAATCAGCATAAAACAGTTCACGTTACTATTACATTGTCGCTGGTGCGTGTTTCATTTTCCTATACAATTCTGTTTCTAACTTCTAATACAATGTAAATTAGACATTTCATTAAATGCAAATATGTTTTGCTAAATAGGATAATTTCCCTAATTAACAAACATATAAAGAGCATATATAAAGAGCAAACATGAATTAACAAGTTTGCTTAGATTTTCCCACTAACTATATTGACTGTGAGCTCACTTTGATCAATTGTAAGAGTGCATTAAAAGTACCTGCGAACTATTTTCAAACTCCGCTTGATCACGCATATAAGCCTCCAACTTTTCCTCAAGATTCTTACGCGCCTTCGAGTCTTCGTCAAGACGTTGCATCACTAGTCTGAAGTTTTCATCTGTAGTTTCACGCTTTCTCTTTTCTTCTTCAGCAATTTGCTTGTAAGGAGCTGCGGCATGTATAACTGTCTTTCAAACACCAGTTCCTAATCCTCGAACTCGACCCTTGCCATCACGACCTAAAACCTAACCAAAGAGCAAATAAAAAAAATTCAGCAAGTTCACATAGTTAAGGTTGCGCTGGAAAAATAAAGAAGCATCTATCTAAGATGGAAGGTAAATGTAAATCAATGATGTCAATATATAGATGGCTCCCATATCATAGATTCATAGTTCGGCCATATAAATATGTTTCAAACTATCACTTTGTTGCTCTACTTGTTGATAGTAGTGACATCATTCAGCATTGATATAGAGACAAAGAGTAACTGTGATGGGCCATAAAGGGTAAAAAGAAGAAAGCTTATCTGGAATGAAACCACACAAATAATCAGTCAATACACCATACACCATACATGTAATGTATGTCACTGTAAAAGGAGGATTATCTATTCACCCTCCTCATAAAATCCACCACGTCACTACTCATGCAAACTAAAATTAAGGGAAAAGTAAAGCTTTAAAAAGATAAACCTTTGCCACGGGATCATTATCTAAATCTTTATCTCCCAAGAAAGGGTCAAGACTCACAAGCCGCTTGATCTCATCCTAGAAACAAAAATTATAATCATATTCAATAATCTAAATTCAAATGACTTCATTGTAAAGTAATATAAAGAACAATAAAAGCTAAATCTTACCAGAGTAGGCTTCACTGCTCGAAAACAGGAACCATCCTTGCTTGTATGTGTAGCCACAGATAGCTGCGTCCTTGTGACCTTACCATCCGGACTTTCCTTAATCTAAAACAAACAAACAAACCAATAAACATATAACAACACCGCGGTGAATCTAGAAGATAGTAGTAAAAAATAGACAATACCAGATCATCTTCAATCCTAGCACATCCATGTCTACCAGATGTGTGTGGCAACTTCATACGTTCCCTAGAAGACTTGCCCTTTTCTCGCTTAATCCGCTCCTCATCCGTCGAGCAAATTTCTATAAATCTTTCCCATTCTTCTTTCTTTGTATGCTTTGGTATAATTTCCATACGCTCGGCATTAGATGAATATTCATCATAAACCTTGTGAAGTCTGTATTTCCAACTTTTCCAAGCTATGTTGGCTTTTAGCAAAACACCAACTTCGCGACCAGGTGTAAGATCATAAACATCCTTAAATATGATACAAGAAAAGAGAAAATAATATTAAACTTGGCAAGAAAAAATGAGGATTTGAATTTAGAAATCAAGCAAGACAAAGATGTGTATTGAGTTTCACTAAAAAATGATAATTGAACTTACTGAGACAGTTTCCCATAAGTGCTTCTTGATTCCTTCTGGCACGGAGGGCCAATCAGCATAGGTAGGTGGACAATGCAGTCTAGCCATTTTACCTATAAAACTTACATATTGTGCAGAACCAGTATCAACAGGTTGCCCACTACTGTTGAATCGAACTTGCAATTTTGGACCTAAAGATTTAGATATATTTATGAGTGTAGAAATATGAATTTCCAAACCATGATCAAATGAAAGATAAAACATTAGCAATGACAGCAATATGAAACAAACGAATATCATATAGTCACCTGTACGTTGTGACCCGCATTCTCCAGCCGGTTGTGACTCGGTTCCCTCAGAGTCACTATGATAGCCAGATCTGCTTTGCGACATGATTAATTGCAAACTAAATAATGAAGTCACTACATTCTAGGTATGTTAGTAAGATTTTACCTATAATGATTTCAAAAGAAAAAACTGAAAAATAAAATCATACCATTCAAGATTAACTATATATTCAAATAAGTTAGACTCATATGAAACCAAGTAACAAACTAGCAAACATACACAAAAAAAAACTAGTATTGAATTTATACCTCCAAGTAGTAAAAATATAGAAAATAGATGCAAAAATATAGAAACCAAAACCAGCAAACATACACAAAAAAAGCTAGTATTGAATTTGCTCCCTAATATGATTTCAAATATTGCCCGGGCTTACAGTAAAAAAAGACATGTTTTGACATAGTGAGATGAGTGGGTGATTAGAATCATGTGGAGTGCATTAATGGCAAAGAGTGTATAAGAACCAGACTTAGGGTTCTACAACTAAATTTAATTTTCAATCTCCCTCGAAATTGTTTCATTTTTTTTAATATTGCTTAGACCTTAGTTTGATGTCGGATCTCATTAAGTGTATCTCATTAATGACTTGGTTCTTGTTGTCTTAGAGGAGTACTTTTTAAATCTGATGGACATAGCTTGAACATTGTTTTTCTTACCTTTCTTTTGTTAAGTAAGATGCTATGCTGATTTGAGATTTGTTAAAAGATTCATTTGATCAGAAGCAACATGGTCATGGTCCAAATATTAATTATCTTTAGTTCTTTACCAGGCCATGTTAAACTGGCTAAGCTAATATGTGTACTAAATTACTAACTAATTGAAAAACAATGTATAGCCGCATAAGCTATATACATGGTTTCATTTTAAAAGGGTTGGGATTCCATGAGTATATCTTTTTGTCCCTTTTGCTGTTTTCTATTTGTCATATCTTAGATAAAGATGTTAGGTGGGTGCTTACATGTCATGGCTACGAAGAATTATATGTCTGTGATTTTCTTGAAAATTCTCATGTTTTAGAATTTCAGGATTTTTGTTAATTTGGAATGGACAAGTCTTGGATGTCCAAGCTGAGAAATTCGAATGAATACATTGAAGGGGTTAACAATCTTCTTAGTTTTGCAAAGGATGAAGAAAGTTATATACGCTGCCCATGCAAAGACTGTGGGAATCTACATGAGTTAACTAAGAAGGAAGTCAGAAATCATCTTTTTAGAAATGGTATCGACAACACTTATGTTCTGTGGAGATATCATGGGGAAAGGCATCTTCTGATTTTTCAAGTATTCCTACACATGAGAACACCCATCAGCCCTACAATACGGAGAGCCCCCTCAATGAAACCCCCCTCAATGCTACAAACATGAAGGAAATGGCAGAGGCTGTAGATAAACAATATAAGGCTAATCCTGAGAAATTTCAAGAACTTCTTGAAGATGCTGAGACTCCTTTGTATGAAGGTTGTACAAAGATTACGAAGTTATCAGCTATTATAACGTTGTTTAATTTTGAAAGCGAAAGGTGGTTGGACTGACACAAGTTTTACGAATTTGTTGAAAGCCTTCGGAGAGATGCTTCCAAAAGGTAATTTGATGCCTTCTAGCATGCACATAGTTAGAAAGACGTTGTCAATTTATGGGATGAAATATGAAAAAATCCATGCTTGTCCCAATGACTGTATACTTTACAGGTCCAATGAAAATAAGAATAGAACTACTTGCCCAACTTGTGGAGTATCAAGATACAAGGAAAATAAAAATGGGACCGACCAAACTAAAGGTGTTCCGGCTAAAGTTTGTGGTACTTTCCACCTATTGCAAGATTTAAAAAGATGTTTCAGTCTGTGGAAACAACGAAGTCATTGACATGGCATGCCAATGAGCGATTGGTGGATGAAAAACTGCATCATCCAGCAGACTCTCAACCTTAGAAGTTGGTAGACAAGAGGTGGCCTGAGTTTGGTGCTGAATTGAGAAATCTCCGCCTTGCACTTTCAGCGGACGGAGTCAACCCATATAATAATCTTAGCAGTAAGTACAGTTTATGGCCTGTGATGTTGGTAACTTACAACCTCCCACCTTGGCTCTGCATGAAGAGAAAGTTCATGATGTTGACAACGCTGATATCAGGTCCAAAACAACCTGGAAAAGACATTGACGTTTATTTAGCTCCCTTAATTGATGATTTAATTACTTTATGGAATTCAGGGGTAGAGGTTTTTGATGCCTACAAGCAAGAGTCATTTCTACAGAGAGCCATATTGCTATGGACGATCAACGATCTTCCAGCCTATAGTAATATTTCTGGGTGTACTGTTAAAGGCTACTTTGCTTGTCCAGTTTGTGCTGAAGACACATCTTCGTATAGGTTGAAACATTGTGGAAAAAATGTCTACACATCCACTAGAAGATTTCTATCTCGGCATCATCCATATCAGAAGCAATAAAAGGTCTTTAACAGTGAGAAGGAGTTGAGGGAGGCACCTGAACGATTGAATGGCCAGCAAGTACGAAGCAAAGTTGAAGGGATCAAAGTCTCGTGGGGGAAAAAGAAGTCAACATAAGAAGTCGATAAAGGAGATAATGGTGTTATGAAATGTTGGAACAAGAAATCCATCTTTTTTGATCTTCCGTATTGGGAGTACTCACCTCTCCCACATAACTTCGACGTCATGCACATCGAGAATAATGTATGCAATAGTGTGATTGGTACTCTACTCAACATTCCAAATAAGACAAAGGACCACCTTAAGAGTCGTCTTGACCTGCAGGAGATGGGTTTAAGGATGGAGTTGGCCCCAAAGGTTGGTGAGAAGCGAACATACTTACCCCCGGCATGTTACACATTATCTAAAGCTGAGAAAACTAGAGTATGCAAAACCTTACACGAGTTGAAAGTCCCCGAAGGATACTCTTCAAATTTCAAGCCCCTTGTTTCAATGCAAGATCTGAAATTGCATGGGTTGAAGTCACATGACTGTCACATGTTGATGCAGCAACTACTTCCTGTGGCAATACGATCTGTCTTGCCAAGTCATGTGAGAAATGCAATTATTAGGTTGTGTCAATTCTTCAAAGATCTTTGCACGAGAGTAGTAGATGTGAAAAGATTGCCTGAAATTCAGAATGATATCGTGATCATATTATGTTTGCTGGAAAAGTATTTCCCGCCATCTTTTTTCGATATCATGGTTCACTTACCAGTTCATCTTGTTAGAGAGGTTGAAGTTGGTGGTCTTGTTTTCTTCCGAAGGATGTACGCATTTGAGAGGTACATTGATTCCTTATCTGGTCATTTCTATTATGAATGAAACTTATGCACAATTTATCACTTAATTCTTTAGTAACCATTTAGGTACATGAGGGTGGTAAAGAGTTATGTCCGAAACCCAACTCGACCGGAAGCTTGTATAGCTGAAAACTATATCGCCGAAGAAGCAATTGAATTTATGAGTGAATTCTTACCTGGGTTAGCTGTAGTAGGAGTTCCTACCTCCTTGGAAATTATTACCACTGATCTGGTAGAAAATGGGAAGCATCCGTCAGGTGGTGAACTCATTGCACCTGATAGCAAAGCCTTGAAGTAGGCACATCATTATGTCTTGCAAAACACAGGAGTTGTTCAGCCTTATATTGAGTAAGGATTTTTAGTTCTTTAATTAAGAAATTAAATAATATATTGATGGGTTTTGATAGCTAACAATGTGATTTCGTACTGATATATGATAGCGAGCACATGAGCTACCTAAAGGAACACAATCCCCGCAAGGCCAAAAAACCGACATGGTTACAGGAAGAGCATAACCGTTCTTTTAATGATTGGCTCAAAAGAAGGGTATATGATTACCTGAATGTCTTTTATGTATTGTATGCCTCAAACAAATTTGATTAAGCTTCTTAAACAATATAGGTTGTACATGAGCGGGGCATGGCTAATAACAATGTGTCAGAAGTTTTGAGGTGGATTTCAAAGGGACCATTGCCACGTGTTTTGAAATACTCGACGTATGTAATTAAAGGTCATCATTTTTGCACAAGAGAACGTGATGCTTCGCGAGTTAATCAAAATAGTAGAGTTAGTTTGATGGCGACAACCCCCCAAGTTTCAAGTTCAAAGGATCAAAACCCTGTATTTTCCAGCATGGGGTTTTACGGTGTAATTGATGAAATCTGGCTGTTAGACTATACTAATTTCAAGGTTTCAGTGTTCAAGTGTGATTGGGTTGACAGTAAGAATGGCATCAAGACAGATGATATGGGCTTCACCTTGGTTGATCTTAATAGAGTTGGCCATAAGTCTGATTCCTTTATTTTAGCATCTCAAGCAAAGCCAGTTTTCTATGTAGCTGATCAACTAGATCCCGATTGGTCAGTTGTTGAAGGATCTCCTGTAAAGATGTATCATGAGGATGACGACCTTATTGAGGGCAACATAGAAGAAAACACTTGTGTCGAAGAATTTCCAAATATCGAATCTTTTGATGGAACTGATGAATCTCAGTCAGCTTACATGCGAGTAGATTGTGAGGAGGGGATTTGGGTTGACAACAATAAATCTTGAGTTTCATTGTTTACTAGTACTCCATTATAACAAAAGTTATGACTTTCGCTTGACTAATTAATTACTTATGTTATAATTTTCATATATCTGTTGGAAATATCATTCTTTCTAACCTTATGTACTAATGTGTCTGCCTTTGTAACAGTTTTCTATGGATCCAAAAATGGATATTCAAGCACCTAAGAAAAGAAAGAGGAGACATAAAATGAAGAAATCTGCCAATGACGTTGAGCCTAACGTTAGAGGCCAAACAGTTAAACATGATTTAAATAAGGGTTGGAATGGTGAAAAAGTTGAAGTTGGGTTAGATGAACACGGTGTGCCAATAAATAAAAAGGTGCGAAAAGACTTTGCTAGTTGGCAGGCACTCAAGTGAAAGCTAATGTTCCGCTTGCTGAATGGCCAACTTGGCCAAAAGTGGATAATAGAATAAAAGCTGATGTATGGGAGGGCTTACTGGTAATCCTTAAACTTTCCTCTCTTTATAGTTTAAAATGCTTTCTGTTCTCTTACTTGTAAGTCAAAGTTCGATGACATTTTATTTGTAAGGAAGGTTCGTTATAGATCCGAGATTTAGGAAGGCAGCTCTAAAACAATGTGGTATAATATGGAGGAAGTTTAAGAATTATCTGACAAGGGAGTTTATTAGACCTTTCATAGACGAACCTGAAGCGCTAGTAAAAGCACCATAAATGTATCCCGATAAAGCAGCCAGTTTGGGAAAAGTTTGTCCAGATGAGGTTATCAGCAAAATTCCAGGTATATGTGTTCTAGCTAGCTTTCTTTGTTTTCCCAACCGGGACCATTGGTCTTAGGATGAGAAAAGGCATCATCTGTTGTACCTGCTTTCATTAGGATTTGTTGGCCAATATAATAATATATGACTAACTAGTACTTTTTCTTATGGAACTATTAGGAATTTAGTAAGGTTCAACTAGCAAGAAGGATGGTGAACGTATACAACCATCGACTAGGAAAGTCAGGTTATGCTGGCCTTGAAGATAAGCTGGTAGTAAATTTTTATAAGTTTCTTATATCATTTTTATTAAAATATACGTATACATTAACTAGTTTATTATTATCTGATTATTTGGTTTTTTTTTTTAACATAGAAAGAAGCAGGGATTGCCATTGAAGAAATTGACAGATCTCAGTTTTGGCTGTTAGCTCGACAAGATAAAAACGGAGAATATGCAGATGATTCTTTGAGGGAGATGTCTGGAAAGATAGTAAGTTTGGGTTTAACATTTAAGTCCATAGTTCTTCATACCAGCATATATCAAGGTTCTATTTCATTTTCTTTGCTTATATTGTAAGTAGTGATTAACATGATCGAGCAAGAATCCAGCCAACAGTAGGGGCTAACTCTCTTGGAGTAATGTTTTTTCTTAACTTTTAATTGTTCAATTGTCTCACAGGATGAGCTGAAAAAAAGAAAGAAGGAACTTTGATTACAGAAGGAAGCAATGATATACTTACAATGGCCTTGGGGAACTCCGGAGCAAAGTGGACGCGTTAACGGGGCTAGTATGTACTACACTCCAACTACATACTTCAATCTCCCTAGACGTGGATCAAGGAAACATACTGAGAGGTTGGAAGCAGAGAATCAAACACTGAAAGTAGCAGTAATAGAGTTGCTTAAACAAGTAGAATCAAGTGGCTCATCACCACTGAATGAAACCATAATTGAGCTTCTTAGGCAACAAGGAATGGACGCGCCACGACAATCGGAAAATGTGGCATCTAATAGTGCTAAGAGTGATAACAGAGAGCATGTAATAATGACTTCTAAAGCACATAGATCATGTGGAAAACAGGTAGCAATTTTCTATTTTGTGTTCCCAATTTTATACGTTCTTTGAGAACACTCTTTTGTCATTGACTTTAAAATAGATTGTGGTATCTTCAAAGCCAAAGGCAAAGAAACGGATTGTGGTAGCTCGAAACCAAAAGGCAAAGATAGTTGATAAAGGGAAAGGCATTCTCACATCTTCAACACTTAAATCTAAAGATGGAAAGGTATATGTTTGTCAATAATCCAACTGTAGTGGTAAATAACCTATGAAACTAACAAATCCCTTATAAGCTTTCATTTTCTTGTGTTATAGACCCAACGTTGTAAGTTAGCGTTGCAGTCTATAGATAACATTGTTGCTGAAGGTAATCTTCGTCCGAGGAATGGGACACAAGAATCTCTTCACAACGTGCCTTTAGGGGAGTCAAATGTGTGTGTCTCTATCAATACAGCTATATGTCATGATGCTCCTTCTCCCCATTCCTAATGACAACGCTGGCCTGATTTATGTTAAAGATGCTATCAATTCATTTGTAGCTAGGCCTAACGAATTTGTTATACTCGAGGATGATGAGGTACCTTGTAGAAACATTAATAGTTTTACATTCATATAGTCTTGCAATATAATGAGCATTCTTTTACTTTATTTTATTAACTTCATCTTTATAGGAAGAGGATGATTCACTTGATTATGTCGGTAATAATAGTCGGTGTTCGAGTTTTGCTAAATCTGTGAAAAAACGGATGGGAAAGAACGATGTTATAACTGTTCCAATGATTGGAACTCTGTTTGTGGACGAGACTGATGCTATAAGAGTCTCAAGGGATGAGTTGTTAGATGTTTGTTACAGGAGAGAATTAAATGCCAGTTGCATCATCACATACATGAGATACTTGTATACAACCAATTGCATTGGTCAAGCAAAGTACGCGTTCGGAAATCCAGCAGGTTTTAATCGTCATACAAAGAAAGATGATAAGAGTCGATACATCCAGTCCTTGGCATAGGAACATGGTGACAGAGCTCTTGTAATTCCTTACAACCCAGGGTAAGTGCTCTACATATTTATTTGTTAGACATCATTTTACTTTAGTACAATAATAAAATATATTAATGTAATTTGTTTTTTCACTTGATTGGCTATAGAGGGCATTGGGTTTTGATCGTCATTGTCTTAACAGAAATACAAGTTTATTGGTTGGATTCGTTAGGAAAGCAGCCAGATCCAACTTTTAAACTTGAGTTGAACACGTAAAGTATCTCTATCTCTTATTTTTTTCCCCTTTGTGTATATATATTTTATTTTCCTTGACGATAATTTCTTGTGATTTTTAGAGCAATTCAAATATCAAACTTGTTTTCTGGAAAGCCGAGAAGGTTAAATCCCAACCCAGATTGGGAGTATGTGACGGTAAGCATGCCTATTTATGCAATGAAGATGCAAGGTTTGTTACTCTTACCATTTGTCTATATGACATTTGTCCACAGTGCCCACAACAAGGAGACAGAATTGTATGTGGTTATTATGTGATGAGTTTTATGCGACACTTTTTGCTGATGCCGGTCAATCGCTCAAACGCAAGGTGAAAAAAATAGTTATACACAAATAAATAAATATATTTTTTTTGCTGAATAATTAAAAGTTCTATTAAAAAGAAAGAGAAAAACATAAGAATGGGATGGAAGTTTAATTACACTAGCTAGTTTTCTTACACAAAAGAATGAGTAAAAGTTCCTTAGCTAGTTTTTTTACACTAACTTGCTTTTCCTTGAAACAGGTTATGGAGTTGGCTAGCATAAAGACATACACCACCAAAGAAATAGATAAGATCCGACTCGAGTTTATCGACTTCATCCAAGGATTTCTTCCTTTATAAAGGTATACCTAGGAGTTCAATTTGTATAGTTGAGAAGATTTCATAGATTTCCTAGTAAGCCTTTTATCTGATGAAGTTTTGTTAGTTCTCTCCGGTTAATGCCCTTTTGGTGGCTGTTTTAGAACTCTTCATTCTTCTTGTTTTGCTATTTTCTGAAAGAAACTTTCTTGGGTACTTTTGTATCATCAATTTGATAGACCATGGAGATGTATTTCTCTTAAAAGCTAGGTCATTTATTTCATCTGTTTTTAGAGCTGGGCCGTTTGTTGTTTCTTTCTTTATGGCCTGATTGCAGAAAAATGTTGATCTGCCTTTAAATGTTTATATCAATTGTAGTCTTTCTTGTTGATCAAGTGCAGTATGCATGCATAAATTGGGGCTATGTAAATTTTTGATATGTTGACACTAGATGGCTTGTTTGAGCAAAACCTGAGTGTGGTTTATTTTTATTCATTTATTTCATCTGTTTTTTAGATCTTGGCGATTTGTTGTTTCTTTCTATAGGACCTGCATGCAGAAAATTGTTGATCTGCTTCTAAATGTTTATATCAATTGTATTCTTTCTTGTTGATCAGGTGTAGTATGCATGCAGAAATTGGGTTTGGATTTTGTTTTTGTTGGGGCTCTATAATTTTTTTATATGTTGACACTAGATGGTTTGTTTGAGCAAAACCTAAGTGTGCTTTATTTTTATCCAGAGTTAGGTTTTCAAGCATTTGGATCATATTATTATATATGATAGTTTTGTGGTTGATGAAGTTAAAATTTTAGATATGATTAATCTGCAATAGAGAGAGAATAGTATGATTATATGATAGTATGCATGTAGAAAACTAGTGTTTCAATTGCTCTTTCTCTAGTGACAAAATGTTTAATTTCTCTTTAACATGAAACCTTGATATTGTTGGTTAAACTCTCCATCTTACTTGATTATATTATTGATACATAGTCAAATTGTTATTATTTTGTAGGTGAATGAAGAACTTAATTAAACGGAGATGGAATGCCTTTTGCTTAGTGGATCTACTGTTAAGTTAATTTTGGTTAGTTAGGGATTTCCGGAAATTGTTTACAATGTAGCTTGCCTTTTTTTGGATGCTTTTGTGAAGGTTTTGGATTATGTCGTGACACTTTGGTTATGAATTCGAAGGTTAATGTAAATGGTTTGGATTATGGATGGATTCAAATTGGCTATGTTTTGAATTTGTTTGATTTAGTGCGTGGACGAGTAAGTACGTTCCTTAATGTGAATGGTGATTAATTTCCAATTAATGAAATGGTTCTTATTGAATGTTGCTATCTATATTTTTTTGCATCTTTTGTAAGGCAGGTTTAGTGATTTGAAAGTGTATCCATACTGTCGCGACCCCGGACCGGGACTAGGGGAAAAGAGGCCGAGTCCGGGATCGGGACAAAGGTGGGGGTGATGCCGCGCCACGTGCATCTCTTTGGCCAAACCGCACACGGAGTTAAAAGAACATTTATCCGTGCGCGAGATTTCCCACAGGGTTCCGCGGTGAGGATTATCTTTACACATCATCTCACATATAACCATATCAAATATATTCTCAAGATTGTGGAAGCGTGTAGCAAACCATACTAATACCATTCGAATCCATAAACAAGACTGATTTATGGTTAACATGACAAGATATCAGGATGAGCAATGATCATAAGCATATTTCCCCAAAAGTAAAGTTGAGTATATTTACAAAATATCAGTTGATTAATACCCCAAAATAACGGTCAACAAAGACCGTACAACCAAATGAAACCTAAAATAAAGATAACATAAGTTTCCAAAGTGTATCGTTCTCAAGGCAAGGCCGAATGTCTACATGACATCATCGGCTTGCCACTCAATCACTAGTTGCGGTTCCCCGACCGCCTCCTCCGGCTCCTCCTCAACGGCAATAAGCTCGGGACCTGAGTACCAAAATAAATGGATCAGACACGACGGTCTGGCAGGTGGGTGAAAAGATATAACAACAATTCAAAACAATGATGCCTTTAGAAACATAGTAGAATCTAGATAAACAATAAATTTTCATAAAAGAATGATGCCTCATGTAAAGAGATACGTATACGATGAAATCATGTAAAGGTACCAATGATTCGGGGACTAACAAGATGGCAACCACACAAAGCTAAATCCTCTCTCACAAAAGTGATAAGAGCACATCGGGACATTGACCTCAGTCACACGAGGTGAGGAGAATCAACGACGTTGACCTCAGTCACACGAGGTGAGGAGAATCAACGATTTTTATATAATAAATACATATAATACTCTGCGGGACCACGGTAGCAAACCGGGTATATCGGGGCGAGGCGGGAACCATGCTGCAGCGGGTATAACTGAAGGGGGATATCCAAACCGGTGGATCAAACCGATGAGGTTATCCAAGCTTAGTGGTGCCGACTCATAGGTAACATGCGAAAATCAAAACAAATAAATACACATAACGGGGCGGGAACTCATAGGTACAAAACGCATAAAAATCGGGACGGGTCTAAACAAATTAACATTATGGTAACACAATGTTCTCGGTTCAAGAGTACTCACAAATCACGATTGAAATCTCAAAATAGGGGATTGATTAAAAATCAAATACAAATAGTTTTCAATATCTTTACAGGCTAACAAAAGGGTTTCTAGAATTGAATCAGTGCGAATAGGGTACCGTATGTCGGTTATGATGAAATTTTGGTACTCTTTAAGAGTTAGGGACATTCCGGGTCCTTATACACATTGGTTAATCTAGAAAACCTCATGGACTCTCCATGATGAGGTTTCTCCTTCTTCCGGACTTCATATAACGCCTTACATGGCATTGGGGCTCCATATGATACCTCCCCAAGTCTAAAAATAAGTTTCAAACCCTTAGGCATTGACCTATGACAGACAGGCAGTTCGCTCGAGCGAACTGGGAGGTTCGCTCGGGCGAACAGCTCTCTGTTTGGGGTTCGCTCGAGCGGACTTTAAGGTTCGCTCGAGCGGACCTGCTCAGATTATGTTGGCTCGAGCGATCAGAGGGGTTGGCTCGAGCCCACGAGGTTCTGTGACGGGTTCGCTCGAGCGATGTGTCACGGTCGCTCGAGCGAACTGTCCAGAAACTCATTTTCTGAATACAGTCCGTTCCTTCATTTTCTCCTCCTTTCATCCTCCTTTCATCCTCCTTTCATCCATGTACATATACAATTAAGGGTCTCAGACCCTCCTTCTAACCCCTTCCATCCATCATTAACTCTTCTAACAACCATTCCAATAAATCATTCATTTCTCCATCACTTCCACTTCATTCAATGTAAGACATCTCCATTAGATAAAAATCCATAAATGATCTAAAAGCAAGACAGTAAAACATATGTTCTCCAATAGGACTATAAGTAGCCTAACATTATGCATGTTTCCAAAATCATGAAAACTCATAAAGATGACTTGGGTAAAAGCAATAAATGAGGGTTCAAATCTTTAATAGCAAGAAAACAAGAAATAAATCCATTCATCCACTTGCCTTGGGTCCAATGCAAATCAAATTGAGCTCTAGACACCTCTTAACCCCCCAATCAAACACCTATGCACAAAACCCCCAAATCCAAACCCTAGAATATCAAAATCCAAGTAAAACAAGACGGAATTTTCCAATAAGTGAAATGGAGTTACCCTAGGGCTAAACAAATAAGGTTATAAAACTTTTGGGAAGATTACTTACAAAGAAGTTCTTCAAAAAGCAAGGTGTTGTCCAAAGGAAGTCTTGGAGTGGGCGGTTTTCTTCAAAAATGGTGTCAAGATGAAGCCCTTGAGATGAGGAAGAAGATTGTAGCCTCTAATTTTCCATTAGCACTAGCTTAGTGGGGGATTGAAGATGAAGAAGCAAGAAAAAGGTAAGGGAAAACCCTTAGGGCTGGGATTTCTCTTCTCCTCTAGGGTTTTTGCCAGAAATGGGAAAAAGGAGAAGAAGCTTTCTATATATAGTAAGTGGGAGTGGGGCCCACAACTTAAAAGACTTCTCGGGCTCAAAACATGGTTTTCGGGGCTTCAAACGAATTCGACGAAGAAGACAAAGTTGATCGGCAAAATTTCTAGTTTCCAAAAAGTATATATTTTGCACATTTTGGTGACATTGAAATCGGTGTCCAGATTTTTGGGGTAAAAGACCATTTTGCCCTCAATTAGTGAAAAATCGGGTTTAAGGTCTTCGAATGAAAACGATGTCATCATGGAAGTTGTAGGGATTAACAAGATAAGTCAAATGGGGTTAAAACACGATTCCTGGAAATCATCGGTAAACCCCCAATCTCACACAATTCGTAACAAGAACCCCCAAAGGGTCCCACAAGTAGCAAGGCTCTCAAAATTCCCCAAAGCTATAATAAAAGCTATTCTAATCCCCAACTAATCCAAAAACCACTAAACACACTTAAACTAAAACACAACTTAATCAATTCTAAACGAGGTCTCTCAGGTCGGGGTCTTACATCCTCCACTCCTTAGGACATTTGGTCCTCCAAATGGAAATTAAAACTCACCTCCGGTAGGAGATGTGGGTACTTCTTCTGAACTTGATCCCGTAATTCCCAAGTTGCTTCTTCCAGTCCATGATTCTCCCAAAGTACCTTGACCCACTGAATAGTCCGAGTTCTCAATTCTTGTTCCTTGGTGTCAATGATCTGCTTAGGCTTCTCAACATAGGTCGCATCTTCTCGAATTTCCAACGGTTCATAACGAAGTATGTGTAGCCTGTCGGGAACGTACTTCTTCAACATGGACACATGGAAAACATTGTGTACGCCGGAAAGTTCGGGTGGTAAGGCTAACCTGTAAGCCACATCACCAATCCTACTCACAATGTCATACGGTCCAATGTACCTCCTAGACAATTTGCCCTTCTGTCCAAACCTCAAAGTTCCACGAGTAGGTGACACTTTCAAGAAAACCTTATCTCCTTCTTTAAATTGTAAATCCCTTCTGTGAGAGTCTGCATAACTCTTCTGTCTACTCTGAGCCACTTTCAGACGCTCTTGGATCAACTTAACCTTATCACTTGTCTCACTAACAATGGTCGGTCCATGGAAACTGCGAGTACCAACTTCTTCCCAACAAATAGGTGTTCTACACCTTCTGCCATACAAAGCCTCAAAAGGTGCCATACCGATACTCGAGTGGAAACTGTTGTTGTAAGCGAACTCACACAACGGTAAGGCTTCATCCCACTGAGTCTTGAAATCTAACACACAAGCTCGAAGCATATCCTCAAGTGTCTGAATTGTCCTTTCTGACTGACCATCGGTCTGTGGGTGATAGGCCGTGCTGAACTGTAACTTCGTACCCATAGACTCATGCAATGTCTTCCAAAATCTTGAGACAAATCTACTGTCTCTATCAGATGTGATGGAAACTTGCTGTCCATGACGACTGACAATCTCTGTGACAAACAACTGTGCCAAAGGTAACATATGCATTTTCTTCCCAGTCTTCATCGGTAGGAAATGAGCTGACTTGGTGAGACGGTCCACTATGACCCAAATAGCATCATTGCCCTTACTAGTCTTCGGTAACCCCGAGATGAAATCCATGGTAATGTGCTCCCATTTCCATTCTGGAATCTCTAATGGTCGTAGTAACCCTGGAGGCTTCTGATGTTCTGCCTTGATCAACTGACATGTCATACAACGAGAGACGAAAGCTGCTATCTCTCTCTTCAGGTTATTCCACCAAAATCTGCCCTTTAAGTTCTGGTACATCTTCGTACTGCCCGGGTGTATGGAATACTTGGTATTGTGAGCCTCAGACATGATATCATTCCTCAAGTCCTCCAAGTTAGGCACACAGAGACGGTCTCGATAATACAAAACTCCATCTTCAACACGAAAATCCGGACGATCTGCTAAGTGCCCAGAAATCTTAGCCAACTCTGGGTCTTGTAACTGCTTTTCTTTGATCTTCTGAATGAACGAAGGCTCTGACACTGACATGTTTGCTAACATGACACCCTCTCTTAGTGGATGAAATTCTACTCCCAACTCTTCTAACTGTTGTACCACATAAGTCCTCCGAAGACTCGCCATGCTCACTGACTTTCTGCTCAAGGCATCTGCAACTACATTCGCTTTCCCCGGGTGATACTTGATTGGAAAATCGTAGTCTTTAATATATTCCATCCATCTCCTCTGCCTCATGTTCAACTCCTTCTGAGAAAACAAGTACTGTAGACTACAGTGATCGGAGTGAACCTCAAACTTCTCTCCATAGAGGTAGTGTCTCCACATCTTCAAAGCTAAAACAACTGCGGCCAACTCGAGATCATGTGTTGCATAGTTCTTCTCATGATCCTTCAACTGCCGGGATCCATATGCAACTACCTTCCCATCTTGCATTAACACGCATCCAAGTCCAACATTGGAAGCATCGGTAAAAATGGTAAAACCGCCGCTCCCAGATGGCAAAGTAAGGACTGGAGCTGTAGTCAATCTCTTCTTCAGCTCTTGGAAACTAGCTTCACACTTATCTGTCCAAACATATGGTGCATTCTTCCTTGTCAACTTCGTCAAAGGTGACGCAATCGACGAAAATCCTTGCACAAACCTCCGATAATATCCTGCCAATCCAAGAAAACTCCTGATTTCTGATGCATTCTTCGGTCTAGTCCCAATTCATGACTGCCTCAATCTTGGACGGGTCCACTGATAATCCTTCCTTCGAGATGATATGACCCAAAAATGTGACTTGGTCCAACCAAAATTCACACTTACTAAGCTTTGCAAACAATTGATTCTCCCTCAACAGCTGGAGTGCTATCCTCAAATGTTCCTCATGCTCTTCTTTGGTCTTGGAATACACTAAAATATCATCAATAAACACCACTGTAAACTGATCCAAATACTCCGCAAATATTTTGTTCATCAATGCCATGAAAACTGCCGGTGCATTAGTCAAACCAATGGCATCACTAGAAATTCATAGTGTCCATATCTTGTACAAAAGGCTGTTTTTGGTACATCTGAATCTCTAACTCTCAACTGATGGTAGCCTGACCTCAAACCAATCTTCGAAAAGTAAGCAGCTCCTTGCAACTGATCGAACAATTCATCTATCCTTGGCAATGGATATTTGTTTTTTATGGTCACTTGGTTCAATCTTCTATAGTCAATACACATTCTCATGGAACAATCCTTCTTCTTCACAAATAAAACTGGTGCTCCCCCACGGTGACACACTAGGTCTCACAAAAACCTTTGTCCAAAAGTTCTTGCAATTGCATCTTCAACTCTCCCAATTCTGCGGGGCCATTCTGTAGTGTGCGATAGATATCAGAGCGGTCCCCGGGAACAACTCAATAGTGAAGTCTATCTCTCTAATGGGTGACAATCCTGGTATCTCTTCGGGAAAATATCCGGAAACTCACAAACAATTGGGATCTCCTCCACCCCTTGGGACCGTTTATCCTCCGTGATAAACGCCAAATAACCCTCACAACCACTTTTTAGAAGCCTATCAGCCTTCAATGCTGAAATAAACCCTGCACCAGAATTACTCCTCTCTCCCTGAAACAACACCCCTGCTTGGGTCTCCTCTAACTTAAAAGTTAAGGTCTTATGGAAACAATCCATAGTAGCATGGTATCCTGCTAACCAATCCATCCCTAGGATGACTTCAAAATCCTGCATCTCCAACAAAATGAGATCTGCCGGGTAATACTACTTCTCCTATCATGACTGGACAACTAGGGTAAAAAGTTCTACAAACAACTTCCTTACCTAAAGGGGTAGTCACAGTCAAAATGAAACTCAACTCTCTAGCATGCATATCAATCAACTTAACAAATTTTGGAGATAGGAATGAGTGAGTAGAGCCAGGGTCAAACAAAACCTTAGCATCAAAACCACATACGAGAAGTGTACCTTCCACTACATTGCCTTCAGCCTCTGCATCAGCTCTATTGACAGCATAGAGTTGTGCCCTCTGTGGTGGCCTGTTTCATTCTTGCTGTTGCCTGCCTTGTTGTGCATTCCTGTTCTGATTCTGAGGATGCTGATTCTGATTTTGATTCTGCCCTTGCTGACGGGCCTGTTGTTGCTGTTGTTGCTGTGGCCTAAACTGTTGTTGAGGTGCTTGTTGTTGTAGTGGTCTTGCTTGATTCTGGACCACTAACGCATTCTGAGGTGGTGCCTGATGCTGTGCCCCTTGCTGCTGCCTATTATGTCTATCCGGCCTTGGACAATCCTTCATTTGGTGGTTCATGGAGCCACATCTAAAGCATGCTCCCGTAATAAAACGACAATTGGCACTCTCATGGTTTTTCCACAGTGGATACAAGCCACTGGATTCTGCACATTCTGCTCCTGCCTTGGCCTTTTGTTCTGATTGTTTCTTTGCTGATAGTTTTGCTGCTGGCCTTGACCCTTTCCTTGGTTCTTGATGAGCTTGTAGTGGAAGTTCTCAAATTTGTATGCTCTCTTGACAGCTTCTTCAAAGGTAACGGGTGGTACAATCCCGGTAGCATCCCTCTCAATAATCGGGTGAAGTCCCTCAAGGAACTTGGTTATCTTCTTCTTAACCGTGTCTATCAGCTCTGGAGCATACCTTGACAATCTCTCGAATTTGGTAAGGTATTCGAGGACCGTCATGTTCCCTTGCACAAGTTGCTGAAATTCTGCTGCCTTTTGTCTCTTGACATGTTCAGGTACATATTTCTCTCCGAACTGTCTCTTGAAGTTAACCCAAGCTTCTGCATCAGCCATTGTCCTGTATTCTGCCTTGACGGTCTTCCACCAAATATCTGCCAAACCCACAAACATAGAGGCTGCAAGCTGTACACGTTCTACACCGGTACATATGAATATCTCAAATATGTTTTCGGTGTGCTCAAGCCAATCATCTGCTGCCATTGGATCCTCAGTCCCCAAAAATTCTTTCGGTCCTCTCTTCCTGAACCGCTCATACAACACATTAGGATCATTCCCTCTAATATTCACCGGACCAGGTGGTGCAACTGGGATTGGTTCCGGCCTCCTCTCTAATATCCCCAACAAATGTGCCTGCATTTGAGCTATCTCCCTAGCATGATCCTCGTCTTTCTTAAGCATCTGTTCTTGCAATCTGGTCTGTGTCTCATATGCTTGTGCTTGGAGCCTAGCCTGGTTCTCATTTGCCTGACGTTGTTGGTCAATCATAGTCTGCATCATCTGTTGGAATTGGTTCTGCATGTTGTTGTCTTGTGGTTCCTCTGCAATAGGATCTGTATTCTCACTGTTACTGGCAATGTGATTACTGTTTGCTGTTCTTTTGCGAGGTGGCATAACGCTGCAAAACAAATTGTTAGCATATATAAATCAAGTACAGGGTGGTCACACATTGCTCACACGATTCTATCTAACGAATCCTCGCCACGTACTTAAGATTTCTAGTTTCTTTTAATTGCCTGAAACATGTCCCGCTCTGATACCAGTCCTGTCGCGACCCCGGACCGGGACTAGGGGAAAAGAGGCCGAGTCCGGGATCGGGACAAAGGTGGGGTGATGCCGCGCCACGTGCATCTCTTTGGCTAAACCGCACACGGAATTAAAAGAACATTTATCCGTGCACGTGATTTCCCACAGGGTTCCGCGGTGAGGATTATCTGTACACATCATCTCACATATAACCATATCAAATATATTCTCAAGATTGCGGAAGCGTGTAGCAAACCATAAATACCATTCAAATCCATAAACAAGACTGATTTATGGTTAACATGACAAGATATCAGGATGAGCAATGATCATAAGCATATTTCCCCAAAAGTAAAGTTAAGTATTTTACAAAATATCAGTTGATTAATGCCCCAAAATAACGGTCAACAAAGACCGTACAACCAAATGAAACCTAAATAAAAGATCATAAGTTCCCAAAGTGTATCGTTCTCAAGGCAAGGCCGAATGTCTACATGACATCATCGGCTTGCCACTCAATCACTCGCTGCGGTTCACCGACCGCCTCCTCCGGCTCCTCCTCAACGGCAATAAGCTCGGGACCTGAGTACCAAAATAAATGGATCAGACACGACGGTCTGGCAGGTGGGTGAAAAGATATAAAACAATTCAAAACAATGATGCCTTTAGAAACATAGTAATCTAGATAAACAATAAATTTTCATAAAAGAATGATGCCTCATGTAAAAGAGATACGTATACGATGAAATCATGTAAAGGTACCAATGATTCGGGGACTAACAAGATGGCAACCACACAAAGCTAAATCCTCTCTCACAAAAGTGATAAGAGCACATCGGGACATTGACCTCAGTCACACGAGGTGAGGAGAATCAACGACGTTGACCTCAGTCACACGAGGTGAGGAGAATCAACGATTTTTATATAATAAATACATATAATACTCTGCGGGAGGTAGCGAACCGGGTACTCTATATCGCGGGCGAGGCGGGGCAGGGGGGGGAGGGGGGGGGGCGGGGGGGGAAGCGGGAGGAGGGGGGGAACCATGCTGCAGCGGGTATAACTGAAGGGGGATATCCAAACCCCTCAGCAGATGTCACACCCCGAAACCAGGCCCTGCAGTGATCCGATCTCGGAATGTGAAATTTTGGAATAAATTTGAAACTTTTGTTATATTTCCCAAGATCCGCGTGAATGAGGATAATAAAATTCCATCACGGTCAGAATATATTTTCGCGGAAGCTAATCATGGCGTTGCGACCCGGAGTCCGTGGCCATCGGATTCCGTGTCGCACTCGACCAATATCATAAAGCCATCATATAAGCAGACTGGCACAAATCGTAAATCATAGAACACTGAGCTGGTAGTAACCGGACTATTTATTTCCCACATATTCAAATTACAATTAACAAGTGTCTTAATTACAAACCCAAGAAAAGGGCTAACAAAGCCATACAAAAATATCCAACTAAACAGAAATACTACCCCCAATATTTAGATACGAACTCCGGTGCCAAACTTGACATCTAGATGATATCAATGGGCAGCCTCTCACGTCAGACCGGCGGCTCCACCGCCTCCTTCGATCAAACACCTAAAAACAGAATGAGAGGAATCTGGCACCAAACAAACAGGGTCAGACACGACGGTCTGGCAAGCAAATAAACAGGTAATATGTAACATGGGCATTTATAAAACCTTATGGAATCATTGTAAATCCATTCAAAGAGTCTAAACGATAATAGTAATAAATCATGATAAAATGATCGAAAGACCGAACATAAATATCAAAGCAATTAAATGAACAGTCTCTGAAGTATAAAAATCTCGAAAAGATAACAGCCTACATAAAACATTTCATAATTGAAAATACATTTAAAATCCTGAATAATAGAGACAATACGATAAAAGATCGATTTCATTAACATTAACAAATTCAAAGGATATACTGAGTATAAACAAACAAGAATCATAAAACAAATTAATAAACAGATAAAACATTGGCAACCACACATAGCTATATTCTCCTATTACCGAAGTAACAAGAGCAGACAGAACCGTAGCCACTACACGTGGGACCGGAAACAGAATCAGACCGTAGCCACTACACGTGGGACCAGCAGATAAAAACCGTTGCCATGGTCAGTACAGACAGAATCCAAACTGCAGCTGGCGGACAGATTAAAGATCCCAAGCCGGGTGATCAACCCGACAAGGTGACCTAAGCCTAGTGGTGCCTTTAGTCTTTAAAACCTGAACCAATACAAATCAAAATACTAATCCCTTTGGCTCATGGGCTCACACTACAAAGCTCTGGCCCCTTCTCGCCTCGAGTTTTTATAATTAAAATAATAGTCTCTTTGGCTCATGGGCTCGCACTACAAAGCTCTGGCCTCGTCTTGCCTCGAGGTTTTATTTTCAAAATAAAAGTCTTTTCAAAACAATAGTCTTATCGATGTATTTCCGAATGTGGCGAACCACTCAAATCTCCTTCCAATTCGATTCGGAGAAAACATACGAATTTCCAGGGTAAACTACTCAAATACACATCAAAGTAGTTCATATAAAATTATGCGATCAATCCTTTCGAACATGGAAAACCACATGATTTTATAACAAATCACCGATGCTATTCAAATTAGTTTACCGAAGAATACAAATACATTCTCTGACTTGAAATAGAATGGAATAGTGTAGAATGACTTAAAGACTTACCAAGGAACCATCTCAATGCACATTTAACCTTTAAACATTGATTAATAAAAGAATATGTTTGATGCCAATGAAAATCCACAACATTTAAATGATAAGGTGCGCATTGAGACGTGAAAGATTCCCGTGTAATTTCACATATGCTCATTCTCTCATTGATCTCATTCCCATTTCACAATTCCAAGTATCACACTTTACCCCAAACTTTCATGGGCTTTCAAGCATAAAAAGGAGATTAACGGGCCTCAAAACAAATAGTAGAAATGGGCTGAAGTGGCTACACATATAGAAAGGAATTGGGCCAAATTGGACTTGAATGCGGGCTTGAAGTGGACCTGAAAGTATGTCCAAGAGATCCCATTAGAAATTGATTTAAACCCTTTTAAATCAGGCCCACAACTGGCCTTAACCCAAGCCCAAAACAGTCCACCCATTTAGCCCAAACAACCGTTAAATGGCTCAAGAAACAGGTCTCAAAATAGCCCAATATCAGGCCCTGAAATGGCCCAAAATCAGGTCTTGAAATGGCCCAAAAACTGACCTTGAATGGCCCAAGAAACAGGCCCAAAGAAACCCCAAAAACAGTCCCAGAATTCAAACCTGAATAGGCCCCCAGGCTGGGCTGGGCTCGCTCGAGCGACCCAGGTCCGCTCGGCAAAGCCCAGACAGAGCCTGGGTCGCTCGAGCTACCCAGTGGGTCGCTCGAGCGGACTGGGCTCTGTCCAGTCCGGCTCGTTGGGCATTTCTTTCTCATTTTTCCATCCTTTTTTATTCTTTTTCATTCTTTTTCTTTCATACAAATTTCCAAGAACATTGGGACCCTTCCTTGACCTCCCAAACTCATCAAATCACCATTCATAATCCTTCCAATTGATCAAACACAACACTTTTTAAAAATCAAAGTTTTTCTCCCTTTCTTTGAACACAATACTTAACACAAGGAAGGCTAAGTTTCAAGATGCCCAAAATGAAACCAAACTTCCAATACATTGAAAAACAATAATCTAAGTGGAAATCAACATCACATTACTCCATTCATCCCAAAATAAATCTATGAATCATAAGAAGATTGACACATAGCATGAAATACCATGAAATAAAACAAGAAAATGAAACCATCATATTAATTGAAAAATCCACTTGCCTCAAGTCTAAATGAGAGAAATAATACTCCTCAAACCAAGCTCTAGGGTCTCAAGCTCCCAATCTACAAAAACCCCAAAATTTTCCAAAGAGAACCCTAAAAATCAATATTTGCAAATCTCCAAGGAAAGCTCTTGTATATGGAATGAAAACACTCCCAATGAAGAGGAAAACAAGGATCTCAAGTTTGGAAAGCCATTGCTAACCTTGAAAAACTCAAACGAAGAAGAGAAGCTTGGATGAGAGCCTTGCCCTAGCTCAAAACCTTTGAAAAGACATCTTTGGAAAGCTTGGAAGAGGAGGAAGAACCTTAGGAGATCAATCCTCCAAGAAAACTCCAAGGGATTGGTGTTTCAGATGAGAGAGAAAGTGTTGGAAGAGAGGGAAAGAGAGCCCTAGCTCCAAACCGTGCAGGAGAAAGAAATGAAGGAGAAGAAGGGAGTTCCTCTTCTTATAATATAGGTTTGTGGGCCCCGATCTTCACAAGGCTGAAAGTGGCATTTGCGGGCCCCGAATGAAAACGACGAAGAAGACAAAAACGATCAGCGAAATTTCTACTTTCCAAAAAGTATATTTTCCCCAAATTCTGAAATTTTTGAAATTTATGGACAGATTTAGTGAAAATGTCATTTTTGCCCTTTTTTCTCGAAAAAACGCGATTTCAGAGCATCAAATCAAAATGGTCAAAACATGAAAGTTGTTCAACTCAATAAAATGAATCAAAAGGAGCAAAATTTGTAATTTTTCCAAAATAAGAATAATTTCTCACAAAAATACATTTTACAAAGACCGGGTCAAACTAAAGTCAACGGTCTTCAAAATCTCCAAGGCTATGAAAAATCTAGTCAAACTCAAAGACAAAGTCAAAACCAACTCAAATCTCACTTAACAAGTTAAACCATAATTAAAACAATACTAAACAAAGAAATTGGGGGTCGGGGTCTTACAGCAGAACCAGCAAGCAGTTCAGAATCAACCAAGGCAGCAGCAGAATCAGCAGCCCCGTCAGCAACCACAAAATCAGAATGTCCATCCACCGCAACAGAATCGGAATGTGCAGCAAGGAAGGCCAAATCAAAACCAGAATAGACCGCGTCAGCAAGGCCGCCTCAATCACCTCAATCAAGTGGACGCTGAAGCAGCGGGAGATGTTGTGAAAGGTAAACTCCTAATTTGTGAAGTAGAAGCTAAAGTGTTGTTTGACCCGGGATCTACCCACTCTTTCATATCCCATGTGTTTGCTAAAATGATTAGTGTGCCTGCTAGAGAGTTAGAGTTTGTTTTGACTGTTACTACTCCGGTAGGGAAACAAGTTGTGTGTAATACATTTTACCCTAGTTGTTCAGTGAAGATAGGAGATGTCATTTTCCCTGCAGACCTTATTACCTTAGTTATGCATGACTTTGATGTCATTTTAGGCATGGATTGGTTAGCGGGACATCATGCCTCTATGGATTGCTATGGCAAGACCATTGCTTTTAGATTGGATGGGATATCCTCCGGGGTGAAATTTCAGGGAGAAAAAAGGGTTTCTCCGGCTAGGTTCATCTCAGCTCTTTTTGCAGCTAAGTCGTTGAGATGAGGATGAGAAGGATTTATTGCATTTGTCACCAAGGATGAACAGTCCCAAGGGGTGGAGAACATCCCGGTAGTGTGCGAGTTTCCCGATGTTTTTCCGGAAGAGATTCCGGGGTTACCACCTGTCAGAGAGGTTGAGTTTACAATAGAGTTGATGCCAGGGACTGCTCCGATCTCCATTGCTCCTTACAGGATGGCTCCAGCGGAGTTAGGAGAATTGAAACTACAGTTGCAAGAGTTACTAGACAGGCTTTGTAAGGCCAAGTGTTTCCCCATGGGGAGCCCCAGTTCTATTTGTCAAGAAGAAAGATGGAAGCTTGAGGATGTGTATAGATTATAGGAAATTGAACCAAGTGACCATCAAGAACAAGTACCCTTTGCCAAGGATAGACGAGTTGTTTGATCAGTTGCAAGGTGCAGAATTTTTCTCGAAGATAGATTTGAGGTCCGGATACCATCAGTTAAGAGTTAGAGAATCAGACATCCCGAAGACAGCTTTTCGGACTAGATACGGGCACTATGAATTTTTGGTGATGCCCTTTGGACTGACGAATGCACCAGCAGTATTTATGGCCCTTATGAACAAGATCTTTGCACCCTATCTAGATCAGTTCACAGTCATCTTCATTGATGACATACTAGTGTATTCCAAGTCAAGAGAAGACCATGAGCAGCACTTGAGGACTTCATTGCAGTTGTTAAGAGATAATCAGTTGTATGCGAAGATTGGGAAATGCGAGTTTTGGCTAGAGCAAGTCAATTTTCTTGGTCACATCATTTCTAGAGAAGGACTAGCAGTTGATCCAGCAAAGATAGAAGCGGTCATCAATTAGGAGAAGCCTAAGAATGTGACTGAGATTAGGAGTTTTCTGGGATTAGCAGGATACTATAGAAGACTTGTACATGGATTTTCGTCCATTGCAGCACCTTTGACAAAGTTGACCCGAAAGAATGTATCGTTCATATGGTCAGAGAAATGTGAACCTAGTTTTGAAGAATTGAAGAAGAGGTTAACTTCAGCACCTGTCCTCACCTTACCTTCGGGGAGTGGTGGTTTCGTTATTTATACGGATGCTTCAGGTGTAGGACTTAGATATGTTTTGATGCAAAATGGGAATGTGATAGCGTATGGCTCGAGGCAATTGAAGGAACATTAGAAGAAATATGCGACGCACGATTTGGAGTTGGCAGCTATAGTGTTCGTGTTGAAGATGTGGAGACACTATTTATATGGAGAAAAATTTGAAGTTCATTCGGATCACCGTAGTCTCCAATACTTGTTCTCTAAGAAAGAATTAAACATAAGGCAAAGAAGATGGATGGAATACATCAAAGACTATGATTTCCCGATCATCTATCATCCGGGGAAAGTTAACGTAGTGGCGGATGTTTTGAGTAGAGAATCAGTTTGCTTGGCTAGTTTGCAAGGGTTTTATAATTTTCAGCAATTCGAAGAGTTGAGAGTAGAGTTCCAACCTTTGAGGGAAGGAGTTGTGTTGGCAAATATGACAGTGTCTGAGCCAGTCTTCATACAGAAAATCAAGGACAGTCAGATGCAAGATCCAGACTTGGCTAAAATTGTAGAGCACATCTCAGAACGCCCATATTTTTAGATCATTGATGGAGTTTTGTACTTCCGTGGTAGACTTTGTGTTCCAAAGATAGATAATTTGAAGAATGATACTATGGTAGAACTTCACAATACGAGGTATTCTGTACACCCGGGGAGTACGAAGATGTACCAAAATTTGAAGAGTCATTTTTGGTGGAACAATATGAAGAGAGAGATAGTAGCCTTTGTATCCAGATGCATGACTTGTCAATTGGTGAAGGCAGAACATCAGAAACCACCTGGTCTTTTGCAGCCCTTAGAAACTCCGGAGTGGAAATGGGAACACCAGACTATGGATTTCGTTTCGGGTCTACCGACTACAAGCAGAGGGAACAATGCTATTTGGATCATAGTAGATCGGTTAACGAAGTCGGCACACTTTATTCCTATGAAGACCGGGAAGAAAATGTATATGTTGGCTTTGGCACAAGCTTTGTGAAGGAGATCGTTAGTCGTCATGGGCAGCCGGTCTCTTTTACTTCAGATCGAGATAGTAGATTTGTTTTAAGATTTTGAAGACCTTACATGAATCGATGGGAACGAAGCTTCAATTCAGCACAGCATATCACCCGCAAACTGATGGTCAGTCGGAGAGAACTATTTAGACCCTTGAAGACATGCTTAGAGCTTGTGTACTTGGCTTCAAGAATCAATGGGATGAAAACATGTACAACTCTTGCACAAAAGGAGTGTGGACGGTCCACACTTGGACTAGGCACTCCTTGGGCATGGATTCCAATGAGGAATAATGGCATCATCAAGTCCAGCACTATATCTCCTCTATTTATAATTTCTTCAAGCCCCACTTACTAATTTCTATTAGAAGTCTCACTTCCATAAGAATTAGTAAGTCTCTCTTCTTTACTAATTAAAATAGAAGTCTCACTTCAATTAAGAATTTGCAACTTACTGAATCACAATTAGAAGTCTTACTTCAAATATGATTAGTAACTTTCTAATTCCTTTCTAATTAAAATAAAAGTCTCACTTCTACTAAAATTAGTAAGTTTACTATTACCACTATTAGAAGTCTCACTTCAAATAGAAATAGTAACTTTCCTTTTAGAGTTCAACTAGAATTAGTATCCTTCTAATAATTGGGCTAACGTGAGGACCACTAGGGATTCCTTAAGGACCTGGCTCCAACTGGGACACGTGACCCCACATCTCATGTGTAATCCTGGCCCACAGTTAATTGCATATAACTCCACTATATAAATGCAATTGAACTCCAGCCTTAGGAATATTACATAGAAGATCCTAAACTTCCACATTACCATAAGTAGGCCCCTCCATCAATATCCATGGATATTTTGGACCTATCTTCCAAACTAGATCCATGTCTTATTATCCTTGAGCCCTAATTAATTATACTGATCATAGGTACTTTTCCAATTAACTCTTAATCGGAATGGGTGCACACTTACCAATGATAAATCCATTAATTGGCACAAGGGGATATTAGAGATAGATTCCATCTTGACAATTGAATGTTCCCACAGCTATACTACCACGTACCTAAATCACCGAGGTGTTGACCTACAGTTGGCCTCAATCATTGGTGACTCAAAGCAAATGAATAGATAGAAACTTGAGTTCATTAATGTCTCATGATTGAGAGCCTAGGGAATTATGGAGCAGACTTTAAAGTAAAGACAGTGTTTATAAGGTGCTTCTCATGGTCCTTCAATACATCCAATGTACCAGCACTGTGATCCAGAATCTTCTATTCTTACGATCGAGACAAATCACATTATCTCATAGTGATCAAAGTGGTGCAACCTTGTCAGTATGAGATGTCCAATCTCATCACTGGTTGTGAAGATATTTACGTATAAGATTTGCTACACATGTCTCCTATATGTGGATCTCATCCATACACATGTGTTACGTATAATATACTTGTGGACTCCGGTTCATCTCATTAACCATCATGCATTTGTATTGGTTATGTGTAAGAATATAATAATTCACAATTCATCTCATGAAAGGAAAACATGAATATATATTGATAAATAAAGAAATTAATCAATTTATTATATCATCTACTGGATTGAGTCCACAAAACTAANCAATCTCCCACTTGGGCTCAATGCCAGTTAGGGTTGCATCTCATGCACATCCGCCCACTTACAGTTTAAAGACTTTGATAGTCAAAGGCTTAGTAAAGGGATCTCCCAGATTATCTGCAGAGGCTATCTTGGTGATCGTACATCACCTCTCTGCACAATCTGTCTGACCATGAATTAATTCCTCTATACATGCTTTTTGGCTCCTGGGTTCTTTGGACTTAGTGATTGCCCTGCTGTTATCACAATAAACTTTGAGTGGCTATCCTGCCAAAAGTACTACTCCAAGTTCCATAAGGAATCTTTTTAGCCAATCTGCTTCCTTAGATGCTTCTCAAGCGTCTACAGCATAAACGCATACCCAGAAACTAATTTCCTAGAATCCTGATCTGACTAGAAGTCAGTATCTATGTAACCGACTGGAATCAACTAATCACTACTGTAAATTAACATGTGATCTCTAGTCCTTCTCAAGTATTTGAGGACACATCTTACAGCAGTCAATAATAAGGACCTGGGCTAGACTGATATCTGCTGACTAGGCCTATTGTGTGACAGATATCCGGTCTAGTATAAAGAATAGCTTACCATACCAGTACCTTATCAATATACGCATCTTGGGATAAGCCTATCATCCTATTATTCCGGTCTCAATGGAAATTGATCCCTAGGATGTTGCTAGCTTCTCCCAAGTCCTTTATTATCAAAAGTCTTAGTTAACAAAACTTTTACTATTGACGATATCCCTATGTCACTCCATAGGAGAAGGATGTCATCTACCAGAAAAACTACCCTGCCTTCTTGATTTTTCATGTACACACATGACTTATCCGGATTCTGACAAAAAATCAAATGACTTGATTGCCTTGTTAAAACGAATGTTCCTATTCCGGGATACTTGCTTGAATCCATAAATGGACTTCTGCAGCTTGAAAACTCTTTGCACTTGGTTATTAGCTATAAAATCGTCTGCCTGCATCATATAGATGTCTTCCTCAAGATTGCCGTCGTGAGACGCTGTCTTAACATCCATTTGCCAAATCTCATCACCGAGATGAACCGCAATGGATAAGAGTATCCGGATGGAACTCTTCCATCTGGTCCTCTTTTTCTCTTATAGACTCACTTGCACCCAATAGGTTTGCTATTGGCAGGTAAGTCCACAAGTATCTAGACCTGGTTAGAGTGCAAAGACCCACCTCAGCTTTCATAGCATCTAGCCAATGTCCCGAAACTATGTAATTAACTGCTTTATCATAGTTACAGGGATCTTGTTCTGGTTCTTCCGGGATTGCCTCGTAAGACTTTCCCAAAATTGAGAACTTGTCAGGGATCCTGACAATACTCCCACTACGACGAGGCACTAGTGTAACTACTGGGTTAGGTATGGGCGGATTTTCTTAAAGTTCGGTTATTCTTGGATTTGGAATTTATCACTCTTGAATTTCTTCCAAGATAACCATTTCTAAAGATTTCGGTTAATTTATAATCTTCCTCCAGAAAACCGCATTGGTGCTTACAAGCACTTTCTGCTCTCTGGGGTTATAAAATAACCAATCTTTAGTTCTTTTGGGATATTCTATAAACATGTATACTTCCGACTTTGATTCCAACTAATCTGTCTGAACCTTTAGCACGTGTGCCAGACAACCCTAAAAACGTTGTAGACTAGGCTTTCGCCTGGTCCATTACTCCCAAGGAGTCTCAGGTATAGACTTAAATGGAATGAGGTTCAGTATATACAATGCATATCTCAAAATATAGGTAATCCGTAGAAACTCAATCATAGGCCTGATCATATCTAAAAGAGTCTAGTTCCTTCTTGCTACTCGTTCTGTTGAGGCAAACCAGGAGTAAACAACTGGGATTGAATCCCATTTTTTGATAGGTATACCATAAAATTAACGGAGAGATATTTTCCTCCTCTATCTCATCGAAGAATATTTATACTTTTACCTAAATGCTTTTCCGCTTCCGTTCGAAAACTATTTGAACTTTTCAAAAGTCTCAGACTTGCGGTGCATAAGGTATATCTATATCTCGAGTAATCATCGTGTGAAAGTGATGAAATACTCATATCAGTCTCTCGCTTTAATATTATGGTCCGTACACATCAGTATACACTAACTCCAATAAGTTTTTGGCCCTACTGCCCTTAGATGAATAAGGTCTTTTGGTCATTTTGCCTTCCAGACAAGACTTGCAGATAGGCATTGGTTCTACCACCAATGAAGGCAAGATACAATCTTTCACCTAGCCTATCAATCATGTTTAGGTTTATATGACCTAGCCTCTTGGGTGCCAAAGGTTTGTTGGATTAGATGAAGGTGACTACCTTTTTAATGATGATTTGTTATTAACATCAGTGTCATGTATCTCATACATTGTGGGAGTTAAACAAATAAAGGCCATTAATTACCTTGTCAGACTATATAAGAGTACCGTTCCTCTTTAAGACAATTTCATTACCAAAAGTAATAGAATAACTCTTATTCATCATACTAGAAATTAAAATTCCATCTTAAAAATGGTACATATAATGTATGTGACAAAATCAATCTAATATCTGAAAGCAACTAAGTTACAACTCCCACTGATACTGCTTCTCCTTGGCTTCCGATCCCAGGTTAACAATGATTTCCCCCGCCACTAATCCTCCTGGTTACCTATAACTCTTACAACATATTACAGATGTAATTAGTTGCACCGAAGTCTACAAGCCAGGATTCTGAAGTACTAGTTGCAAAACTAACTTCAGAAACAAGTGAGTCAATCATACCTGAGGTCCTTTCCTTTGAAAGAAAAACTGGACAATTCCTCTTCCAATGTCTTGTCATACCACATTGGAAAACACTTTCCCTTGGCTCTCGTATCCTTGGCCTTGGCCACACCACTAGTAAAAACATTCTCCACCTTAGGACCTTTGATGACTGATTTCTTCTTGCTATCCTAGTCTTTGCCTTTCGGCTTGGACCTAGCAAAATGACTTTTCTATCATGAGGGCAATTGATCTTTTCTTCATGATTTCCTCAAACACTACCAGCTGGCGAGACACTCAGCTACGGCCATTTCCAATTTAGTATAATTGATATCGAAATGTTGAATGAGTCTGGTAGTGATTGAATGATCTTGTCGATCTGCGATCTGTATCAATCGTAGCCCCCAGTACATCTAACTCATTCAATGCCAACATCATTTTTAACAAATGTTTTTTGTACTGGGGTTCCCTCAGCCATCTTAGTCTTTATTCAGCACTTTCATTAGCAGCCTGTCTAGCAGGCCCTGACCTATTCTGCAAACATCTCCTTTAAGTTTCAATATAATATCATATGCTGACTTATAGGATTGATGTTGATCTTGTAAAAATACTAGGACATAGATGCCTGTATAAAACATCTGGCCATCTCATTGTCTTTGGTCCACTTGGTGTAAGGTCTTCATATCCTTTTGGTGCATCATGCTCGGGCTCAGGAAGGGAGGGTATGATAAGGACATCTTTGCATCTTGAGCTGTCAGGATAATATTCAGGTTTCTTTTCCAATCTAAATAGTTTGGATTCCATCAACTGGTTCTGGATGGTCGCAAGTGGATTGAAAGTACTTGAATTCATGCTGAATAAAATATTGCACATAACCATACAGTCAATACAAGAATATAAATGACATTGGGTTCAGTATTCTACCAAATTTATGTGAGACTCCTCATAAGCACTGAATTTAGAATATATCGGAATCCCAATCCCTTAGGACATGCCTCCTAGAGGAGTGCGAATGTCCTTGGATTGGTGCGGATCAAAGTTTGACAAAATTGGAATTGAGACTAACTATCCATTATCCCCATCATTCATTATCATCTTGGTATCTCATATCAAATATGTATGACTCCTATTAGCTTTGATTTCTAAAATACATGAGGTAAATCCTAGGGGATACTACATCATTATTATAGTTAAGTGTGACCCACCAACTAGTATTGCATGACAACCGTTATGAGCAGCTCCTCCTAGGAGAGTAAGCCCCCACCCATCTCACCAACACTATCCATAGGAGATCCATATCTAGTAGCTATTCAAGTAAAAGCCCTCCGAAGGAACGGACACACTCTTGGTGGCACGAGACTAATACTTTCTTTACAATGGACCTATGGTGGAACACCCATGGGGATTTTTCAATTTAAATGCCCCGCTCCCACTTAATATTTTGAATTGAGAATTTCCTTTTAAGGTATTAGGGCCCATATATATATATATATGAACATCAAATCATCACATGATATGATCTAAGATTGGTTCCATGTCAAGTTATTTCAAGGAAAGTCCAGTTTCTTAAATTAGTGTTACCAATGTGTCCATCTCATGGGTCATCAACAATAATTAGAACTCTTTCTAAAAATTAATTTGATTTGACCAATTTTAGTGACTTGCTATGTTTGGATCAGATTTGGAAGCTTTCTAAATTAAGCATTCATTCATAAATAGAAAATGCAAAAGATAGAAACTAGTCATCTCCTCCACATGGCCCAAGCGGAATAGACTTCTTGGACTTCTAGACTCTCCAAAATTGGAATTACTCAAACTCTTTGTGAAACTCTAAAGCACCTTTGGTAATCTTAAAACTCTTTGATTAGGAGTTCAACTTCACTTTCCTTCTTCATCTCGGACATCGCCATAATTTACAAATTTAGAAAATTACATAAATTCCTATGTCTCTACGACGAGACTTACATAATAATCTATTAATGGAAATAAAAAAGGCTCATTGGGAATTTCACCATGCCTTGCCCTAAACCAAGGAAACCAAGGAAACCATGATGCCCTTTACAAATTGCCAAAAATAAATCATCAACCATAAAAGAAAGTAAAAGACTTGTGGGCCACATGGAGAGGACAAGATGACATGCATATTAGTATCTCATACAAACATACAAAACACACAAATAGGTTGCAAAACAATGCTAGAAAAATAGGAGGCCAAAAAAGATCTGAATTTTGAAAAAACTTAAAATCTGCATTGCTAGAACAGTGACCTCGGTCAATTGACCAGAGGGCTCGGTCGACCAACCTACACCCACTCAGTCAACCGAGCATGGGTCTCGGTCAACCGAACTGACGAACCCAGATTTTTTGGGATTTTGAAAATCATGTCCAATCTATTTCAAATCACTTCTAAAGTGTTCCAATGGTTTCCTATCATCCATCTAACATTATTAAACCACTTTATGCCTATCCAAACATGGATCTACTAATTATCCAAGCATATCCTTCAAAACTGATCCTGACATAGCCCTTGCTCTATCCTCTTCGCATCTCATGCTTAGATTAGAACAAGCTTACTGATCTAACATGATTAGAGATGAGGCAAGGCTCTGATACCAATTGTTGGAAATAGGTGGGCCTCTATGATAGGTTTCAAAAACTTTTGACCCACTTAATGCAGGGATCAACTATCCAGAAGGCTACCAAAACCAATCCAAGATGCGTACCCTCAATCTCAGCCATCATGATCAGTAAATAACTCTATCAAGAAGATAGAAATAGCAACTAGCAAGCAACAAAAATCTACAACATACAAGGAAGTAGTTTATACCAGTTTGTGCTCTAATGGAGAATTTACGTCTTTCTTTGATGATAAAACTATTTCACGTATCAAATAGGAATCTCCAAGACCTCTTGATCTTCCACGCTATGACCCATATCAGATTCTCTTTTTCTTAAGAAGATTATGGGATCTCTAAGAGAAAACAACCAGGAAACTCAAAGGAAGAACTAGAAGAAAAACTAGAAGAGGGAAGAGAAAAAACATGTGCAACTCTTGTACAATGGGAGTGTGGACGTCCAACACTTGGACTAGGCACTCCTTGGGCATGGATTCCAATGAGGAATAATGGCATCATCAAGTCCAGCCCTATATCTCCTCTATTTATAGCTTTTTCAAGCCACACTTACTATTTTTTATTAGAGGTCTCACTTCCATAAGAATTAGTAAGTTTCTCTTCTTTACCAATTAAAATAGAAGTCGTACTTCAATTAAGAATTGGCAACTTACTAAATCACAATTAGAAGTCTTACTTCAAATATGATTAGTAACTTTCTAATTCCTTTCTAATTAAAATAAAAGTCTCACTTCTACTAAAATTAGTAAGTTTACTATTACCATTATTAGAAGTCCCACTTTAGATAGAAATAGTAACTTTCCTTTTAGAGTTCAACTAGAATTAGTATCTTTCTAATAATTGGGCTAGCGTGGGGACCACTAGGAATTCCTTAGAAACTTGGCTCCAACTGTAACATGCGACCCCACATCTCATGTGTATTCCGGGCCCACAATTAATTGTAAATAACTCCAATATATAAATGCAATTGAACTCCAGTCTTAAGAATATTACATAGAAGACCCTAAACTTCCACATTACCATAAGTAGGCCCCTCCATCAATATTCATGGACAAATTGGACCTATCTTTCAAACTAGATCCATATCTTATTATCCTTGAGCCCCAATTAATTATAATGATCATAGGTACCTTTCCAATTAACTCTTAATCGGAATGGGTGCGCACTTATCAATGATAAATTCATTAATTGGCACAAGGGGATATTAGAGATAGATTCCATCTTGACAATTGAATGTTACCACCGCTCTACTACTACATACCCAAATTACCGAGGTGTTGACCTACAGTTGGCCTCAATCATTGGTGACTCAAAGCAAATGAATAGATAGAAACTTCAGTTCATTAAATTCTCAGGATTGAGAGCCTAGGGAATTATGAGAGCAAACTTTAAAGTAAAGACAATGTTTATAAGGTGTTTCTCATGGTCCTTCAATACATCCAATGTACCAGCACTGTGATCCAGAATCTTCTATTCTGATGATCGAGACAAATCACACTATCTCATAGTTATCAAAGTGGTGCAACCTTGTCAGTATGAGATGTCCAGTCTCATCACTGGTTGTGAAGATATTTAAGGAAAAGATTTGCTACACATGTCTCCTGTATGTGGATCTCATCCATACACGTGTGTTACGTATAATATACTTATGGACTCCGGTTCATCTCATTAACCATCATGCATTTGTATTGGTTATGTGTAAGAATATAATAATTCACAATTCATCTCATGAAAGGAAAGCATGAATATATATTGATAAATAAAGAAATTAATCAATTTATTATATCATCTACTGAATTGAATCCATAAAACTAACACTTGGAAGTGTGTGACTCCCTCAACAGTGATGAGATGAGGCAGCAACTGATCGTTCTCAAGAGTGAGGAGTTCTATCAGATCATGGTAAGCAGTCGTCCTTGTCTTATAAACGATCAGAGGGTGTTGTCCAAGCCTACCTTCTGCTTTGGTGATGCAGTTCTTGATGACGTGACATACCGAAGAAGATGTTTTCAGTTCTCTTACATAGCTGATAGTGAGGAGAGAACTGTTGTTACCAGGTCGACTTTTGATTGTACTATCTCATCATGAGCCTTTCTCCCACTTGCTCTAAGAGGGAAGACCGTCCAAGCTGGGTGAAAAGGACCAACGTGATCAAGATCGGTGTTTTTATCGGCGGTCCTTCCGGATATGCGGAGAAGTCACCTGCCCTTTTGAACATGTTGATGCCGGCCAGCGGTTATCAGGGCTCTGATTATCCGTTGGTCGATTTGGAACCGATGGGCCTTGCCATTTTCAGCGGCGACGACATCAATTGGGTGAAGCTTTTTCGACTTCGTGGCCGTTTCAGTGCTGACTCCGATTGGAAGTCGTGGACTGATCAAATTCTGCTGATTGGTGGCTCCGTTTGAAGGAAGCTAGGATTTTCGATGCGGTCCGTGCCTTTAGGGAGACCGTAATTTTTTCCGACGAGGCCTTCATGGTTATGTTGGAGTCATTCCTTCCACAAACCAATACCTTTGTTGTCACGAATGATGAGATTGGTTTTTCTTTGAAGGAGTTGAGTGCCATTACTGGGTTGCCTATCCTTGGCAAACTCTACGAGGAGTTTATGCCGATCGACAGCGTCCTTGAGGAGCAGTCAGAGGAGTTCAGGCTCCTGTACTTTCATCTTATCGCCTTCTATGATTTTTTTTAAGGAGAAGGAGGGCTCGAAAGTCAGGTCCAGCAGTTGGAAGAGTTTTGGCTCTTCGTTCCCTAACTTCTTTGACAGTAGGGAACCTTCTGATAGCACGACCCAGGAAGCCACGTTTAAGGATCCGGGTTTGAAGAAGACTTCGTCTATGCAAGAAGAGTTGAGGGGTTTCTTCGCGACTACAGACGCCATTTGCTCTGACACAGAGAGATCTCGTTATTTACCTCGCATATTGGCTAGGCGAGGCTGTTTTTGTTGGAGGAGATGAACGTACATCAGGCCGCATTGTATTTTTCCGGCTTGTCAAATGGGGTTTGGAGAGCGGCTTGCTTTGGTGCTTGCTCTTTAATATACTTATGTACCGAACTATAGGCTGTTGCTTTTTTTGTTTGGCTCGGGCTCCCTATGAACAGGGTATTTTCAGGCCATATCTTTTATTCGCGGTTTGTATACCACTGTCCTGGCTTCCACATGTGGGTGCTGCACAACATGATGATCCTCTGATGATTCGATAGGCTAAGGGTAAAGCCGTCTTCGAATCACTTTTGTTTGCCCGCATGAGGATCCGACGATTCGGGGACGTCGAGATGGGGCAGTTTTCAGTGAAGCTTTCTCCGGAGTTGCAGAAGAAGGCTTTTGATTTTGGTGCCTCCCGTGACTTTACAGGGCAGGGTCAAGAAGACATTACTCCTTGACAAATGCAGAGAATGAGTGGTTTTTTAGCATACGTATCGGCACAATGGTGTACCGTAGACATATTCTCATCAACATCTAGCCGTATGTGCGTTCTCGCTTTGCGCTGCAGTTGAGCTTTTCTCAAGGCATTGTTGGAGCGCCTTCAAGTATGGTGAAGCGCTTTGGAGGTTTGCAGGACGGGAGAAATGCATTGGCTTTCTATAGTGTTGAAGACACTACTGCCATGATTTCATATCCTATATTATCAACTTTCCGGACTGCTGGCTTCACGAAGTGGTTCGCGGAGAGCTTTTTGGCATATCGGGCTTTCCAAGAAGGAGCTTGATGTAAAGCTGTCTTCCGGAAAAAGGCATTGGAAAGTCGGATGGCGTCCGGCGAGAGGAAGTTTTGGCCTTCCTTTGTGGAGAGAAGCATAAGGTAGGCTTTCTCGGTGACCAAGGCGTCATCGGTTCTGAAGTTGTTTGGGAAGTACCTAATTAGGCTTTAGAGCAGCTAGAACAGGAGGAAGTTGAGCTTGATGCTTGGATGCAATCGGCACAGAGGCGGGCTTCTGTGGAGTCTACTAGCAAGAGCAGACCGTCCAGTAATGAGTCAAGTGGGAAACCTGACTCTGATAGCGGGGCAGGTTCTTCTAGGAAGCGAGCCCGCAGAAGCAAGAGAAGAGGAGTCAGCATCGCAGCAAGGGGCAACACGAAGACTCTCTTGATTTGGAAGTCCCTTTTACTATCAATGTGGAGATGCCAGAGAATGCTGACGAGCCTCCAGAAAAGAGGAGTCGAGAAGAAGAGACCGTCGGTGAAGGTATGATTCTTCCCCTTTCTCTTTCCATTTCTTTTCATGGAATTTTCCATGTTCTTATTTGCCTGCTACTTCTGCTTTTCTTTTTTTTTTAGTAGAAGAAGAAGACTTGGTGATGCCTGAGGTTCCAACCGATGAGGCTGTGACGGATCCGGCTATGGCACCTGAAGAAGAACGAGGGACTCTGGAGTGAATCTAGAATCTCCAATTGGTATAACTTCTTTTGGTTTCTTTTTTTTTTTTGTCTGTGACTTGGTTTGCTAACATTTTTCTTGTCAGCTGACTTGCCACAGGATTCCGATGACTTTGAACCATCAATGGACTCAAATGTTGATGATGCTTCCGATGAGTTCATGGAGGAAGAGAGTGTTCCACCAGTTGTCGAAAGAGGTATTTTGTAGTAATAACCCTGATAATGATTTTTGTAATAGGATCATATCCATACCTTTTGTGGCAGGTTTTGAAGTGACAGAAGAGATTCCATCGCTTTCTTCAGAAACAAAGCAAGGGGTACCAGAGGTTGATATGGAGGTCGGGAGTTCTACAGCAAGTTCTGACACGGTGGAGGCGAGAACTCGTGATGAGATTCCTTCCCCAGCGGCTCCAATTGGAAAGAGTCTTTTGTTACTCTTCCAATGGGGCATGACATGAGCAGCAAACCGACGGAGCGGGGCAAATCTTCATCTAGGACATCTCTTCTATTTGCGAAGAAGGTGCGGGCACGGGTTTTGAGTTCTTAGATCGAGACTCTCCTTTCTGGACACATGGATGCCAGATTTGGTATGATCCCGCATGTGCAGGAGATTCTCACTGATGCCAAAGAAGTCGGTCTGGATGTCACAGGTGCCAGGGCGATCGTTGATAAGATCATTGCACTGGGTGACAAGTGGTTTGAGACCATTGATTTTCCTGATGGTGACTTCTTCAAGGAGATGTTCCTGGATCCTGCTAATAAGGCTCAATCTGACTTGGATGAGACTACACAAAGTAGGAAGCAGTTCGTCCGGGAGAGGAACTTAGAAGAGTTAGCCATCATCGGTTTAAGGCACGACATTACCATCCTTGATAGGGAGGTCGCTGAGGCTAGACCACGTCTTGAGCATTTGAAGGCACAAGTCGCGGCCAAGTGGGCTGCTATAACAAAGGCTCGCGATAGGGAGAGTGCTCTAATTCGCCAAGTTGCAGACGCCGATCAAGTTCTCAAAGGAAAGATTCAAGAAAATAAACGATGGCAAATTGCTCGGGATAAGCTCCCCAGTGTAAAAGAAGGGTTACAGCATTCTCCAGCATCTCATGGCAAGTTCCTGAAGAAGTGTGCCTTGGAAACTCTGACAGCTGAAGCCAAGAGTTTGCTTGAGGAGCTAAAACTTTGGCTAGAGGCCATTTTTTGCTACGCTCCTGATTTTTTTATAGCGAAAACTATTCTTTCTCTTTTTTGGTACCACATGTATTTTTTTGGTACTCTTTTTTTTATAGTCCTTGTGAACACTTCCTTTTTTTTGTTTTGGTACCACATGTATTTTTTGGTACTTTTTTTTTGTTTTCCCTACGCTCACTTAAATCTTTTTGTGATGAAAGCAATTGCTAAATGAGACTTTTTTTTTGTATTCCCTACTTTCACTTAAATCTTTTTGTGATGAAAGTATCGCTAAATGGGAATTTTTTTTTTGTATTCCCTACTTTCACTTAAATCTTTTTGTGATGAAAATAATCGATAAATGGGAATGATTGTTTTGATAATTTGATCAAAAGTTTGTCATTTTGTGAAAATCTTTTGTCAAATGATTTTTTTGGCATGGGAGCCATATTTTGTTTGTGGTATGAGAGCCGAATTTGGGTTTATGGCATGAGAGCCAAGATTTTGTTTTTGGCGGGAAGGCCAAGGTTTGTTTGTTGGCATGAAAGCCGATTTGTGGCATTGATAGCTGGATTTTGTGTCATTGATAGCTGGTTTGGTGGCGTTGATAGCCGATTTTTTTTAAAGCCAAGTTTTGGTTTGTTGGTGTGAAAGCAAGGTTTTGTCTTGTGGCATTGATAGCCGGTTTGTGGCATCTATAGCCGATTTGTGGCATCTATAGCCGGTTTGTGGCATTTATAGCCGGTTTTGGTTTTCAAAAATGCAAGTATTGACTAAATGTCGCCTCCCTGCTGAATGGTCTTGCAAATATCGATGGAATGTTGCATCCTTGCTCATTCGGTTGCGAGTATCGATGGAATGTCGCCTCCTCGCGGATTTAGGTGCAAGTATCGACTAAGCATCGCTTCCTTGCTTTTCAAAAATTTGGTTTTGCGGATACTGACTTGATGTCGTTTCCCCACGATTCTTGAAATGTACAGTTTTCTCGAATCTTTGAAATTGGGATTGTGGATATCAACTGAAATGTTGCGTCTCCATGATTTTAGGTTTTTTCGAACCTTTGAAATTTGGGTTGTGGATATCAACTGAAATGTTGCGTCTCCACAATTTTAGGTTTTTTCGAACCTTTGAAACTTAGGTTATGGATATCAACTGAAATATTGCGTCTCCACGGTTTTTGGATTTTGCAAATATCGACGAAATGTCGCTTCCCTGTGATTTTGAAAGTGTCGAACGTGGTTTGCATTCTTCCGGTTTGTGCGAGTATCAACTAAGCATCGCTTCCTTGCGGTTTTTTGAAAAACCATTTTTTGTTTAAAGACACGAGGGTCGTAAATTTTCACCTAAAACCATTTTGGCGGTAAAAGGCTGGGTGGACTAGGGTGGAAATTCCTGAATCTGGATTTTATTTCAAACCATGAGTTTTAGGTTGAAGGATTGAAATTTTTGGTCAGGTTAGGGAGAGGCTCCTAAACTTGGATTTTTTTAACAATGAAATGATGAAAGTAAGCATTACTTTGAGTTTCTAGAAATTTCAACATTTGATATGAAAATTCTAAAAGAGTGGGTTCGACGAGCGAGTACCTTGGAATAGACTTTGGCCGTGCAGGCATTGCTCTTACCCAGTTGGGTAAGTCTTCAAGGGTAATACTGCTTTAAGAACTTACAGTTGATGGGCAGCATACATCTGTCACCCTCCATGTTTAAGAAAGCATATGCGCCGTTAGAGAAAACCTTGTCGATGACGTAGGGTCCCTCCCATTTTGGCTCAAACTTGCCTTTGGACTTGTAAGCGAAGGCCACCGCAAGAACCAAGTCACCATTTTTGTAGGCGCGTTGCCTGACCTTCTTGTCAAAAGATCCGGCCATGCGTGCTGAGTAAAGTTCAATGCTCTGTCGAGCTTCGAGTCGTCTCTCGTCAAGATTGTCCAGCTCTTGGAGTTGCAACTTGACATTGCTTTCTTGAGTCATGTCATTTTGTAGAGATACCCTCAGGAAATGAATTTGTACTTCCAAGGGTACGACAGCTTCGCATCCATAGACCAAAGAGAATGGTGTGCGATGGGTTGGTCCTCGAACGGTGGTTCGATAGGCCCATAAAGCTTCAGACAGTTTGTCGCTCCAGTCTCTTTTGTGACTAGAGAGCATTTTTTTTAGGATTTTGCAGAGTGTCTTGTTGAAGGATTCTGCTAATCCGTTTGTTGCCGGATTGTATGGAGTCGAAGGACAACTTTGGATTTTGTATTTGTCGCAAAACCTGTAAAATCAATGATCCCGGAATTGTAGTCTGTTATCATGGATGAATCTTTTGGGTATGCCGAAATGACAAATGATGTTGGTGTGCAGGAACTGAAGGACTTATGAGGTCTTCATTTCGTTGAGCGCAAATGCTTCTGACCACTTAGAGAAATAATCCGTAGCGGCGAAGATGAAGCAATGACCTTTGCTTGAAAGGGGAGAAACAAGACCAATGATGTCCATACCCCAGGCTTCAAAAGGCCATGAGATTGTTGTAGGATGCAGCTATTCTGGAGGCATGTGAATGTAATCTCCGTGAACTTGGCATTGTGGTCAGTGTTTAGCAAATTGCATTGCGTCAGCTACCATGGTAGGCCAGTAATAACCTAACCTTTTTATCTGATCGTAGAGCTTTGGACCAGCCTAATGGGCTCCACAAAGACCATCATGAACGTCTTTGAGTGTTTCTTTGGCCTCTTATTGTGACAAACAGCATAGAAGTACTCCGTTGAAGGATTTCCTATAGGGGATTTTTGAAGGAATTTCCAAATGAAAGTTTGGGGCTCGCCTTTGGATGCTTACCCGTTCTTTTGGATCTTCAGGTAGGATTCCAAACATAGTGTAATCAATGAATGGATCCCTCCAATCGCCGAATAAAGGTTGAAGGATAGAGATCCGACTTTCAACCACTCGGTGGCATTCAACAACTGCTTGGTGTGTGTTAAAAGGAGGGATGATCCTTCTCTCGCACACCGTAATTTGCATGTTTTCCCCTTCCTGGATCGCCATAGATGTGGCAAGTCCAGCCAAGGCATCTGCACGGATGTTTTCACCTCTACAGATGTGGGTGATGTGAGAGATGTCAAACTTTTGCAGAAGCGATTGTGCCTTATTGTACTAAGGCAGCAAATCAAGCTTCGTGACTTCAGATTTCTGATTCATCTGGTTGACGATCAGTTGAGAGTCTCCAAAGACTTCTAGCGTGGTGATGCCAGATTCGATGGAGAGTTCCAATCCTAGGATCAGAGCTTGGTATTCAGCTGCATTATTTGTGCATAGCTCCGGTAGTGAGAAAGCGTGTGGAATCATGTATTTATTGGGGCTAACAAAGAGGATGCCAACTCCCGAGATCAGCTGTCTATTTTCATTTGTCCTGGTTGTACCGTCAAAGTACATGTCCCAGGAGGCATTTTGTGAGGAAGTCTTCACATTGTAGATAGGTTTGTCTGGGACATCGTCTCTGAGTGGAGAATCTTTAGGCAACGGATGCTCTGCGAGAAAGTCTGCTAAAGCTTGGCCTTTGATTGGTTTTTATGGTACATACTTAATATCAAATTATGATAGAAGGATGGACCATTTTGCCAGTCGGGCATTGAGAGAACCTGTTTTTGTAATAAGGACCTTCAAGAGGTTGATCCTCGAAACCAGGTAGATTGTGTTGGAAAGCAGGTAGTGACGTAGCTTTTCTACGGCGAACATCACTGCAAGTCATTCTTTTTCGACTAGAGAGTAGCGATGCTCTGCACCTGCCAGCATGCAGCTAAGGTAGTATAAAGCAGCTACTTTTCTCTCATCATTTTCTTATGCTAGTAGAGCACCCAGAGAGTGGTCGAGGGCTCTTGTGTACAAGATGAATGGTTTTCCAGAGGTAGGAGCAGCTAACACTGGAGGTTTGGCCAGGTATGACTTGATATCTTGGAAAGCAGCTTCACAGTCAGTATACCAGACAAATTTTACACCTTTTTTCATCAACCGGGAGAATGGACGGCATTTCCACGAAAGATTGGAGAGATGAACCGTCTGATGTAGGCCAATCTCCCTTGGAGCCCTTTTAGTTCTCTCAAAGTTCTTGGAGAGGGCATTTCTAGAATAGCCTTGACTTTGATGGGGTCAAGTTCTATTCCAGCTTTCCGAACTAGGAATCCGAGGAACTTACCCGACGAGACGCCAAAGAAGCACTTCAGAGGATTCATTCGCAGTTTGTGTTTGAGAAGCCGGAGGAAGACTTCTCGAAGGTCTTCGAGATGATATTCTTTTCTTTTGCTTTTGACAGCGAGGCCATCAACGTAACATTCGACCGTCTTGTGCTGCATATCTTGGAATATTTTCATCGTAGCCCTCTGATGTGCTGCACCAGCATTTTTCAGACCAAATGGCATGAGAGTGTAGCAATACAAGCCTAATGGAGTCCGAAATGAAGTATGTTTTTCATCCTCGGGATGCATCTTTATCTGATTGTAGCTTGAGAAGCCATCCATGAATGTCATTCGCTCGAGTCCACAGGTATTGTCAATCATTACCTCCGGTATGGGGAGCAGGAATTCATCTTTAGGGCAAGCGCCATTTAGGTCTCTATAGTCAATACAAACCCTGATCTGCTTGTTTTTTTTTTTTGTCACGGGGACAATGTTGGCTAACCATTCAGGATGCTGTTCCTCTCGGATGAAACCAACGCTTTTGAGTTTTTGAACTTCTTGTTCAATTTTATCCATCACATCCGGACGGAATCTTCTTTGGCCCTGCTTGACAGGTTTGATGTCTTCTTGAAGATTGAGCTTGTGGACCGCTGCTTTGGGGTCTAAACCAGGAATTTCAGCGTAAGACCATACAAAGCAATCAACGAACTCACGAAGAAAATTGATATACTCGGGTAACTCATCATCCTTTACATTCTTGCTTATGAATAAAGGACGTGGGTTATCTGGTTTCCCAAGTCTATCTTTTGAACAGGATCTTCTATTGGAAGGTTCGAAGGCGGTTCCTCCATAATATTTTCGAAGGCTTCCAACTCAACGAAACCTTCTGGTGTTTCAACGACATTTTCAGACCAAGGCTTTGTTCCTTTCCATGGGTCTTCTTGATCGGTGATCTTCTCAAGGTTTGCTATGAGATGGTCCCAATTGCCTGTTGAAACTGGATCAAAGTAAGGTACTTCTTTTGGAGACGAGGGTTCTTCTGGATCAGAATACCACACGTCTGTGTTATCGGACAATTCCTCTTCATCATCAGAGAAATCGTACCAATTGGAGGAGCTTCCTGGATCTTTGTCAGGTGACTCTTCAAAGAGATATCCAGGGAGATCGATGTCTTCATGGACTTGAGATGTTGAGGCTTGGTCGGCAAGTCGACTTTTAAGCCTTTGTGTCAACTATCTCAGTGGAGTGTCGGGATCATACCCTAACCCGTGTGAAGATTTTTCTACATGACCGTAGAGTCTCCAATCTTCCAGGTAGCTTTTGGTCAAAGCGGGCCCTAATGGCGTGAGAATACCATGGCCTTCTCCCAAACCGACTGGGTTTTGAGCGTTATAGTCCATTTTCTTCATAATAGCTTGTGCCACAGGACTATATAAGGATAGTTGAGGCATACCCTCATTTTGGAAAGGTTCAAGCATGGAGTTTGATGAAGAAGCATCCGATCTATAGAAGAAGAATAACTTTTCCTTTGCTGAAGTTGTTGGACAACGAAGGAAGCTGACGTAGGATCTTCTATGTCAAAAGGTGTCTCCATTGGAGTAAGAGCAGGCTGAACTTGCTGAGTGTCAACTTGGCTTGACGATGTGTCGTCTTTTGGCTCTGAATTTGAATCTGTGTCTTACATGATAGACACGAAAGAGACAACAAATTTATCCCTAGGCTTTTGCTTTGCCTTCTTCACTTTAGTCATGATGATCAAAGGCTTTGAAGTCTTGAGGGAGATGACAAAGGGAGATTGACTACTCTCTTCGGATTTGCCGGAGGGTTTGTTTTCTTCCGATGATTGTTGAGGAATCTTGCCTTTATCTTTCTGGAGATTTTCGGCAAAGGATGTTATCTCCTCTTCTTCTTGTTCACCTTCATACATCTGGGAGTCTGCGAATTGGACTTCTTTACCTTTGAAGGGTTTTCTGTCCACAAACACTCGATGTATCATTCCATCATCGCCAACAAACTTGATGCATTGATGTAGAGTTGAAGGGACAACACCATTCTCGTGGATCCAGGGGCGTCCGAGAATGATGTTGTAGCATGAAGAGGTTTTTATTGCATGCACAGTGACCTCAAAGATAAGATCACCGATTTGAAACTTAAAACTGATTTTGCTGATAAGCCTTTGAGCGCTCCCATCGTATCCAAAGATAGATACAGATGTGTGGCTCAGCTTGCTGGGTGGGATGCCCAACTCTTCGAGAGCCGAAGTGGAGATGAGGTTGAGTGCAGAACCCGGGTTGATCTGAACTCTGTATATTGGCATTTCCTTGATGTACCCTGTGAAGTACAGGGGTCGGTTGTGCCTTGTTTCGCCAAGTAGGATGTCTTCCTTAGTGAAAGCGACAGTTGCACTTGCTGCTTTTTGAACTGAGAGGCATTCGATGCATGATCCCTCAGTTTTCTTCTTTTCTCCCTTCGAGGAGGTTTCTGGGTTTTTGACCCTATAGTCCATTTCAATTTGGAGGACTTACGGGGCATATTTGTCGACATCCTCATTCGGCTTTTGTAATTCTAAAATGAGATTATTACGAGTGCGCGAAGACATTCGCAATAAGTCTAGGATGTGCAGACATGCAGGTATGTGTTTGAAGTGCTCAATCAAGTCACACTTAAAAACCTCCCCGGGGCCTGCATGTGCATTATTGTTGCCACTGGGGCGTTTATAACATCTTTTCCCGAAGGATTTACATATGTAAAGGAAGATTGGTTTAGTCCCGGCCAGAACGGGTGCCTCTACCAACTTTGAGAGCTTCTTGAGAAGGAACTTCGTTTGGAAGATTGTCTTCAGGATCAAGAGGCTGTCATTTCTCATTTACTGGGGATGTATCTTCAGCAGAGTTGCCATCCTCAGTGATTGTGTTGCAGGGAGCATTTTTCGGGAAGAAGTTCTGAACAATGTCCAACAACTTTTCATTTCTTCGTTGACTAATTCATCGTCCCAAGCATCAATAGCTGGGGTTTCTTCATGATGATCAGTCGGAAAGAGTGTGAGTTATGAAGTCACAGTCTCAAGAGAATAAACCTAAGAGAGTGCCATCTCTGTGAAAGCCACGTGAGACGAGGTAGCCCCAGAGGATATGGTTCTAGGCGTCGCCGGAGTGTAAGTGATCTCATCAGACGAGGCTTCGGAAGAGTCATAATCCCGAATTATCACATTACAGGCAGCTCTGATAGGAGACGTTGCCAGAATGGGCTCTTGGGAGTCAGACTCATCCTCAGATGTAAGAGGATCATCGATCCATCAATTTTCTCCATTTTCAGGAGTTAAAGGAGTACCCGGTGGTCTTCAGGGACTTCCGGTTCTGGATTGCGGGGGAGCTCGTTGACGCGATCTTGCTCTTGTTCTAGAGCGAGATGCTACAGGATCCTCGCATATTCCTCAAGATCAGGTATGGGAGCCAAATCTTCTTCTTTGTCTGCTCTTTGTATTCAACATGGTTGATTTCCATTTGAGCAACGACGGGTGCTGGGTCAACAACATTTTCTTGTACAACCTCTTGGTCTTCTTCATCATCAGACCAGGATCCTTGTGGTTGTAAGGGGTTATACCAGATTAATGACATAAGGTGAGTTTTAGGAACCCATTCTTCATAGTAGAGGTATCCTCCTATTTCAAGGGATTCCTCCCACTCGTTGGTGTCGTTGAACTCGTATCCATCAATGGAGAATCCAACTACCGAATTGCAAGAGTATGACGCCCCCTGTGTGGCTTCTTTTTTGAATTGAGGTGGCATGAAATCACTGAGAGTGAATTTTCTTACCCCCTTTGAAGTCTCTGGAAGGAACGCTTCTGTTTCCCCTAGTGAAGCGGTAGAGCGGGCCTCTGCCTTTTCATGGACTTCTTATTTTCGCTGGGTCTTCTCTTGCTGTTTGAGCTCGAGGAGATGTTTCATAGCTTACCTTCGCTGTTAAGCAGTTGGCTTTGTTTCCACGATCTCCCAGTTTTCATCTTCTAGGAGATCGGGATGTACCCATATGGGTTGCCCGTCTGGTGTCGAGTAAGGAGCCAGTGCTTCGGATGCTTGAATTCTTTCTATCACCTTAAAGGAAGTAGTGATATTCTTCTTTGGTGATTTTTGTGTTTTTCCACATGACACCATGTTGACGGAGGCAGACCCATAGTTTTTGTCAAAGGTGATGACTCCGTTTGTCCACATCTCGTTTATTTTCTCTCTCACAACGAAGCATTGATTGGGAGGATGCGAGATCATCTCGTGGTATGGACAGTATCAAGGATCATTGGTTTTGCTAATATCTCTTGATCTTTTGGGTTCAGGAAAGGTGTGCTTGCCGTTTGCCACGAGAGCCCCGTAGATTTCATCAACATCTTCATCGAACGAGAATTTTTTTTTCTACTCGCTTTTTGAAGGCATCAGAGAGTTCAGGTCTCTTACCTGCAACTTTGTTTTCAGCTTTCTTTGGTGGCTGAGGAGTTGACTTGGTTTGCACATTGAGGACCTCTTTTTTCTTTAGTTTAGAGGTTGAAATGGCAGTTGGTTCTTTTCTTGATGATTTATGACTGTTAAGGTCTTTGATCACCGTTTCAGCTTCCATGCAAGCTTTTAGGAGTTCTCCCAGGTTTTTTTATTTGTTGCCGATGATCATGGAGCGAATTCTTGCTCTCATGTTGTTTCGGCAGATGTCGACTAGCGACACTTGTGGCAGTACATCAGAGCATTTGTACGCCATTGCTTTCCACTTGTGAATGAAGTCGTATGTTGACTCATTCTCCCCCTGTTTTAGGCTGCCGAGCCGAGCCATAGTAGTAGGATGATCCTCACCTTTGAAGTGAGTTAGGAAGCGTGTCTCTAACATGGCCCAGTTTTGGATGGAGTCCTCCGGTAAAGTAGAGTACCAGTCAAAGGCCATACCTTTTAGTGTACTTGCAAAGAGGCAGATCTTAAGGGCATCTTGATCTGCAATAGCTCCTGTCAGGATTTTGAAGTGGATGATGTGCTGTCTGGCCGATCCTTTCCGCATATATGTTTGGAGAGTAGGATGTTTGAATTTTATAATGAACGGGACCGAGTCCATCCATAAGCGATATGGTGGCTTGATCCCATGCTCCTTGAGTATATCCTCTTCTTTAGCTTTTACGAGGATACTGTCTACGTCCTTTTTGGTGAGAGCGCGTGACTCATTTTCTTTGTCATTTACCTCATCATCTTGAAGATTCGGAGGAGGTTCATTGTTCGCCTGATTTTGAAAGGCGAGGAGAAGGTTTTCCATAAGAGTTTCAATCCTCTGCTGTCTTTGTTCCAACTGCTGGATGCATGTGATCGCATCATCTTGAGGTGGATTGCGAGGTGGTGGCTCAGAATTTGTAGCCAGGACGTTCATCCCTAGGGACTCGAACGAAGAAATCATCCTGGTGACTGAGTTGGGGCGCATTCTTTTTGACGAAAAGCTTGAGGAAGGATCACTATGTCGTCCTTGACTTGAAGGAGCAGGGGATTCTTCGTGATGTCTTCGTGTCCTGGAGACACTGCGAGTCACCGGACGTTGGACATGGATTTTGGATGCTGACTGTTGGCATCTTCTGGTTTTTCCAACCATATGAACAGTAGGAACTTGGTCGAGTCTTTCTTTTTAGACCCATTTATGGGAGACTTGAAGTGTAGGAGGCTGGGTCCTTTGCTTCCCTAGTCTCTCTTGTCGATACGATGCTCGGCGGCGTACACGACGAGCAATTTGAGCTTCGGTCAGCTCTGGCTGGGCTTTGACAAAGAAGGATGTGCTCCCTCGGGTGCAGCAGCCGAGCCTGTCTTCTTTGTATTTAGGCAAGGACAGGATGCGGACCCGGTCCTTTGCTTGTTGCAGCGAAGCTTTGAATTTTTCGAGTTCGGCCCCTGTAGAGATGAAGGGTCGAACTGCATGATTGTAGGCCTTAGCAGGTGCTTGTAAAGGCATAGTGATGCATGATCTGATTTTGGGCTTATAGGAGTAAGCCGGTTCATGCAGGGTTGACTTGGTTGTCAAGTCGGAGACGAGTCTCTCCTCTTTCATGCAGGCAAGAGGGTAGAACTGGTTCTCCTTGAGTGGGGCCAGGTATGCTTACTTGGTGGATGTTTGGGACCTTCTTTGTTTTGGCGAAGGTTTTGGGGACCAAGTCTTGGGATAGACCTAGTTGTTTGTGGGTTGAGTCTTCGCAGGGGTGCTGCGGGCTTCTGGCTTCTTGGCGCTCGCCTTTGGTGTCACGGCAGTGACACATTGAAAGTTGATCTTAGGCTTTTTGGCCGGTGCAGTTTCTTTTTCTGGAAGTGGGAATGGTCCCAGCGTCCCAAAGACGATAGTCCGGGGAGTCGAGGCTAACCCGGAGTTCAGAGAGTTGCCGAGGGAGTTGACACTTCGGCAGCTGACAGTGCACTTGTAAGTGCGCATGTTTTGCTTCTGTTGAAGATGAGTTGGTGCTTGTTCTCGTCGAAAGTAATGGTCAAGGAAGCTGCCATTGTTAGTTTTTTTTTAAGATTATTTTTTTTAGATTTAAAAAAAAAAGATTTTTAATTTTTTTAATTTTATTATTATTATTTTTTAAAATAATTTAACCTTTTTTTAGAATATTTATATTTTTTTAAGATTTTTTTAATTTTTTTATAAAACTATCTTTTTTTTAAGATTTAAAGACGAGAGAGTACACATAGGCTTCATAACCCGATCTTATGAAACCTCAATTGATAGAATTGCCCCCTGTTGGCACAAAAAATGTCACTTTGCCTCTTCAACATCAAGAAAGCTACATGAAGTCGCAGCCTACCACCACAAATGGGCGATGCTACTTCTAAAAAAATCAAATCTTGTCAAAATAAAAAAAAAACTGCAAGATCCTTCAAGAAAGCCAGGAGAGGAGTACACAAGAAGTTTTGGGCCATTTCAAAATCATTTTTGGCCTAACTTTGCTCCTCCGGCAGCTGAACAGGAGCTCTCAGCAGAAACAGCATCGAAGATACCAAATCTTCGATCAAAGCCTATGGATGGTCCCAAAATACATCCAAAAGGCTCCACGTCAAGTTCCAAGTCAAACCGACAACGTTTGACCCTACATCACCCTCGAACAGCTAAATTAAGCCTCTCGACTGCGAGAACCACCGAGGCCCCATCACTCATCAAACAGAGCACATGGGCGGCTTCAAGATGCTTCCAAAGGGCTACATGTTCAAGTTTCAGGTTCATTTTCGACAACATTTGGACCAGACCTTGCCTCTTAGAAGTCCAATATCAGGCCTCTCCGGGCAACGCTGAAGCTCCCCCGGGACCCATGGTTTCCAAGACAGTAGCCTATGGATCATCTCAAAATGACTTCACCAATAGGTTTCCCTGTCACATTTTCAGGTTCAATCGGACATCGGTTTTGACCGCACGCATATCAAAGCGCTACATCTTCCTCGTGACAGAATCAGTTCTTTTGGCGACTTGGCTTTTATTTGGACAAGGACCTCCTCGTCGGTTCTTATGTCCTCTAAAAGTCTGAGGTTTATAGCCAAGCCAAACAAGTTCAAGAGCATCCTCTTGTTCTCATCAACATGGATGGATGGCGAAGTCCCAACAATGGCTTACGACCGTCAATCTGAACGAGTCCCCCATAATCTCCTTAGAAGTTAGATCCTCATTTTCTTGCTTTTCATTGTAGTTTGTATTTTTTTTTTAAAAGAGACAAAAATCACAACTCTTGTCTTTCATTATTGATAAGAATTGTAAATCGGCTATAAACACCAAAATCAACTATAAACGCCAAATTCGGTTATAAATGTCAAAAATCGCCTTTCACGGCAAATATCTCCTTTCACGGCAAAACAAATGAAATCGTCTTTTACGGCATTTCAAAAAGTTGTCTCTTTTTTTAAATATATGTGCAATGGAAACTTGAAAGAAGTTGATTTCCTTTTTATTTGCGAATCTCGATCTCCGGATCACCACTTACAATTCTAAGTAAAATATAAAATATGGCACACCCACCCAAAAAAAAATGTTGATACCCGCTCTCAACGTGTCACTTTCGTGACACCAAAGGCGAGCGCCAGGAAGCCCGAAATCCACGGCACCCCCGCGAAGCCTCGGCCCACAAACAACCAGGTCTATCCCCAAGACTTGGTCCCCAAAACCTTCACCAAAATAAAGAAGGTCCCAAACATCCACAAAACCAGCATACCTGGCCCCACTCAAGGAGAACCAGTTCTACCCTCTTGCCTACATGAAAGAGGAGAGACCCATCTCCAACCTGACAACCAAGTCAACCCAGCATGAGTCGGCTTGTTCCTACAAGCCCAAAATCAAGTCATGTATCACTAGGCCTCTACAAGCACCTGTTAAGGCCTACAATCTTGCAGTTAGACCCTTCATCTCTACAGGGGCCGAACTCGAAAAATTCAAAGCTTCGCTGCAACAGGCGAAGGACCGGGTCCGCATCCTATCCTTGCCCAGCTATAAAGAAGACAGCTTCGACTGCTGCGCCAGAGGGAGCACATCCTTCATTGTCAAAGCCCAGCCAGAGCTGACAGAAGCTCAAATTGCTCGTCGTATACGCCGCCGCACGTCATATCAACAAAAGAGACTAGAGAAGCAAAGGACCCAGCCTCCTACACTTCAAGTCTCCCATAAATGGGTCGAAAAAGAAAGACCCGACCAAGTTGTTATTGTCCATATAGTTTTGGAAAAACCAGAAGACACCAAAAGTCAGCAACAAAAATCCATGATCGACGTCCGGTGACCCGCAGCGTCTCCAGGACACAAAGACATTTGGAAGAATCTCCTGCTCCTTCAAGCCAAGGACGGCAGAGTGATCCTTCCTCAGGCCCTTCGTCAAAAAGAATGTGCCCCAGCTCAGTCACCAGGATGATTTCTTCGTTCAAGTCCCGAAAGATGAATGTCCTGGCTACAAATTCTGAGCCACCACCTCACAATCCACCTCAAGATGATGCGATCACACGCATCCAGCAGTTGGAACAAAGCTAGCAGAGGATTGAAACTCTTATGGAAAACCTTCTCCTCGCCTTTCAAAATCAGGCAAACAATGAACCTCCTCTGAATCTTCAAGATGATGAGGTAAATGGAGAAGAAAATGAGTCACGCGCTCTTACCAAAAAGGACGTAGACAGTATGATCGCAAAAGCTAAAGAAGAGGATATACTCAAGGAGCATGGGATCAAGCCACCATATCCCTTATGGATGGACTCGATCCCGTTCCCTATAAGATTCAAACATCCTGCTCTCCAAACATATATGGGGAAAGGATCGGCCAGACAGCACATCATCCACTTCAAAATCCTGACGGGAGCTATTGTTGATCAAGATGCCCTCAAGATCCGCCTCTTTGCAAGTACCCTAAAAGGTACGGCCTTTGACTGGTACTCCACTCTTCCGGAGGACTCCATCAAAAATTGGGCCATGCTAGAGACATGCTTCCTGACTCACTTCAAAGGTGAGAATCATACCGATACTATAGCTCAGCTTTGCAGCCTAAAACAAGGGGGAGAATGAGTCAACATATGACTTCATTCACAAGTGGAAAGCAATGGCGTACAAATGCTATGATGTACTGCCACAAGTGTCGCTAGTCGACATCAGCCGAAACAACATGAGAGCAAGAATCTCCTCCATGATCATCTGCAACAAATTAAAGAACCTAGAGAACTCCTAAAAGCTTCCATGGAGGCTAAAACGGTGATCAAAGACCTCAACAGTCAGAAATCATCAAGAAAAGAGCCAACCACCATTGCAGCCTCTAAACTAAAGAAAAAAGAGGTCCTCAATGTTCAAACCAAGTCAGCTCCTCAGCCAACAAAGAAAGCTGAAAACATAATTGCTAAGTAAGAGACCTGAACTCTCTGATGCCTTCAAAGAGCGAGTAGAAAAGAAATACCCGTTTGATGAAGATGTTGATGAAATCTATGGGGCTCTCATGGAAAACGGCAAGCTCACCTTGCCTGAACCCAAAAGATCGGGAGATATTAGCAAAACCAATGATCCTCGATACTGTCCATACCACCAGATGATCTCACATCCTCTCAATCAATGCTTTGCTGTGAAAGAGAAAATAAACGAGATGTGGAAAAACAGAGTCGTCACCTTTGACAAAAACTATGGGTCTGCTTCCGTCAACATGGTGTCATGTGGACAAACACAAAAATCACCAAAAAAGAAGATCACTACTTCCTTGAGGTGATAAAAAGAATTCAAGCGTCTAAAGCACTGGTTCCTTACCCGACACCAGACGGACAACCCATATGGGTACATCCCGATCTCCTAGAAGATGAAAACTGGGAGATCGTGAAAACAAAGCCAACAGCTCAACAACGAAGGCAGGCTAGGAAACATCTTCTCAAGCACAAACGACAAGAGAAGACCCAGCCAAAACAAGAAGTCCCTGAAAAGGCAGAGGCCTCCTGTACCGCTTCACCGGGGGCAATGGAAGCATCCTTTTCAAAGACTTCAAAGGGGGTAAGAAAATTCACTCTCAGTGATTTCATGCCACCTCAATTCAAAAAGGAAGCCACACAGGGGGCATCATACTCTTGCAATTCGGTACTTGGATTCTCCATTGATGGATACGAGTCCAGCGACACGGACTATGGATAAGAGTCCAACGACACAGACGAGTGGGAGGAATCCCTTGAGACGGGAGAATACCTCTCCGATAAAGAATGGGTTCCTAAAACTCACCTTATGCCAATAATCTGGTATAACCCCTTACAGCCATAAGGATCCTGGTCTGATGATGAAGAAGACCAAGAGGCTGTACAAGAAAATATTGTTGACCCAGCATCCGTCGTTGGTCCAATGGAAATCAAACACGTTGAACCACAAAGAGCAGACAAAGAAGAAGATTTGGCTCCCATACCTGATCTTGAGGAATATGCGAGGATCTTGCAACATCTCGCTCTAGAACAAGAGCAAGATAGCGTCAACGAGCTCCCTCGCAATCCAGAGCCAAAAGTCCCTGAAGACCACCGGTTACCTCCTCCCTTAACTCCTTAAAATGGAGAAAATTGATGGATCGATGATCCTCTTACATCTGAGGATGAGTCTGGCTCCCAAGAGTCCATTTTGGTAACGTCTCCTATCAGAGCTGCCTGTAATGTGATAATTTAGGATTATAGCTCTTCTGAAGCCTTGTCTGATGAGATCACTTACACTGCGACGACACCTACACCATATCCACTGGAGCTAACTCGTCTCACGTGACTTTCAGATAGATGGCACCCTCTCAGGCTTCTTCTCCTGAGACTGTGACTTCAGGACTCACACTCTTCTCGACTGATCATCATGAAGAAACCCCAGCTATTGATGCTTGGGACGATGAATTAGTCAACGAAGAAGAAAAGTTGCTGGATGATGTTTAGGACTTGTTTCCAAAAAATGATCCATGCAACATAATCACTGAGGATGGCAACTCTACTGCAGATACATCCCCAATAAATGAGAAACGAAGGCCTCTTGATCCTGAAGACAATCTTCCAAACGAAGACCCTTCTCAAGAAGCTCTCGAAGTTGATAGAGGCACCCGCTCTGGCCGGGACTACCATAAAAATTACAACCAATCTTCTTTTACTTATGTAAATCCTTTGGGAAAAGATGTTGTAAGCACCCCTAGTGGCAATAATGATGAACATGCAAGCCCCAAGGAGGCTTTCAAGTATGACTTGATCGAGCACTTCAAACACATACCAGCACGACTGCACATCCTAGACTTGTTACGAATGTCTCCATGCACTCGTGATAATCTCATTTCAGAATTACAAAAGTTGAATGAGGATGTCGACAAACATGCCCCGCAAGTCCTCCAAATTGAAATGGACTACCGGGTCAAAAACTCGAAAACTTCCTCAAAGGGAGAAAAGAAGAAGGATGAGGGATCATGCATCGAATGCCTCTTGGTCTAAAAAGCAGCAAGTACAACCATCGCCTTCACTAAGGAAGACCTCCTACTTGGCGAAACAAGGCACAACCGACCCCTGTACTTCACAGGGTACATCAAGGAAATGCCTATGCACAGAGTTCAGATCGACCCAGGTTTTTCACTCAACCTCATCTCCACTTCGGCTCTCGAAGAGTTGGGCATCCCACCCAGCAAGCTGAGCCACACAACTGTATCTATCTTTGGATACGATGGGAGCACTCAAAGGCCTATCGGCAAAATCAGGTTCAAGTTGCAAATCGGTGATCTTATCTCTGTGGTCACTGTGTATGCAATAAAAACCTTGTCATGCTACAACATCCTTCTCGAACGCCCTTGGATACACGAGAATGGTGTTGTCCCTTCAACTCTACATCAATGTATCAAATTCGTCGGCGATGACGACATGATACATTGAGTATTTGTGGATAGAAAATCCTTCAAAGGTAAAGAAGTCCACTTTGCAGACTCCCAGATGTATGAAGGTGAAAAAGAAGAGGAGGAGATAGCATCCTTTGCCGAAAATCTCCAGAAAGATAAAGGCAAGGCTCCTTTTATGGACCGGCGCATTCTGCCTGCTCGGTTCTACCGAGGTCGGCGGACGTGGGAGTTCGTTTGGGTCCGACCCTTTCGTAACCGGAGGGGGGGGGACAGAAGCGGGCATCAACATTTCTTTTGTGTGGGTGTGCCAGATTTTCTATTTTACTTGGAATTGCAAGTGGTGATCTGGAGATCAACCTTCGCAAGTAAAAAGGAAATCAACTTCTTTCAAGTTTTCCATTGCACATGTATTTAAGAAAAGAGACATTTTCTTGATTTGCCGTGAAAGGCGATTTTTTTGGCATTTATAGCCGATTTTGGTATTTATAGCCGATTTTTGGCGTTTATAGCCGATTTTGGCGTTTATAGCCGATTTACAATCCTTATCAATAATGAAAGACAAGAGTTGTGATTTTTGTCTCTTTTGAAAAAATACAAACTACAATGAAAAGCAAGAAAAGGAGGATCTAACTTCTCAGGCGATTGTGGGGGACCCGTTCAGATTGACGGTCGCAAGCCATATGTGGACTTCACCATCATCCACGCAGATGAGAACAGAGGATGCTATTGATTCGCTTGGCTTGGCTATAACCTCATGTTTTTAGAGGACAAAGACCAAAAGAAGGTCCTATGTTTAATAAAAAACTAAGTAGACGGGCTGAAAGGCCACGTCTAAGCCATTGGAGGTAGAAGGAGAAGGCAAGGACCTTGGGGGGGTAACCCCAAGGGACTTTTGTCACCTTGTAGCGGTGATCGGTGTAGAACTTCCGCAAAGTTTTCTCTCTTACTTTCTCTGGATTTCTGATGCCTTTTTCTGTCTGAGTTTCCGGATTTTCCGCAGTCTGTTGTGTGGTTTCTGTGTTCTTTTTCTTCTTGGAGTGCTCTCTTATTTATAGGCTTTTTGGTAGCCATTTAGGAGGGTTTATGGGCTTTTATTGTCATTAAGCCGTATAATGGGAGGAGTTACAGGATTTAATTCCTTTATTTTGTAGCTCCTTTTTCTTGGCTTCTGATTGGCCGGAGGAGATTGAGGGCATTTAATCGCCTTTAATCGCCATGATGGGAGGAGTTTCATGGTTTAAATGTCATGAATCTCTTGACTTGTAACTCCCGGATGCTTGCTTCTGATTGGGCCGTCCAAAGAAATGGATTGGTAATAAAGCTAGTCAATTAATCGCATTAAGTGGTCGCCGAGCAGTTGAAGAGTCGCGGGCCGTGCCGCGTCTTTTGGGATTCTTCTGGTGATGATCAATGATGGATCTTCATGTAGATTGGCATCAGATAACCATGTAACTTCAGGTATTGGTTGCCAACAGCGGGTCGGTGCCATCTGTTCTGTCGATTTCTCGATCGGTCGGGTAAAAAACACACTTTCTTTTGGTTGACCGGTTGGCGATCAATGTTGATTTCGATACTCTTGATGATATTTTTTACAGATGTCAGAGGATTTGGTGTCTCAAAAGTATGAATTTTGGAAAATCAGGAGTCGGATGCTTCGAATCGCGAAGAAAAGGCGAAAAACGGAGTTTCTATGGCCCTCTCGGTGATCCCGGGCTCCAGGGTCGCCGGCGACCCTGGGGGGGTTTTCCCCCCTTTTATCCCGTTTTGTGTCCGTTTTTGTTGTTTTTCGATTCTTTTCTCTTCTATATTTTTCCTTGACATTTTTTATCATTTATTGGCCTGATTTCCCTGTAGAAAACTTGATGAGAATCCTTGCATTTTATTTTGCAAAGTTTCCAATTTTCTGAGAAAGCCGAAGACTTTGTCGCGCAGAACTGCCGATTTTCCGTCAGAAGCTGAAACTGGGTCAAACGATGTCCGAATGACCTGAAGTTTGGTGTGAAGCCTCCTGAGCAATAAATAAGACCAACCATAGGCTTTTGTTTGAGTTTTGAAGCCGTTTGGGGCCCTATCACTAGTAGACTTGCTTTTGTCGCGATGAAGACGTCGCGGCTGACTTGAAATTTGACAGGGAACCTATTGGAATCATTTTAAGATTATCCATAGGCTCTGTCTTGGAAACCACGGTCCCAAGGAGCTTCACCGCCGAGAGGCCTGATTTGGCTTTCGAGCGTCAAAGTCTGGTCAAATGTTGTCGAAATGACCTGAAATTTGACGTGTAGCCCTTTGTAAGCATTTTGAGGCCGTCCATGTGCTCTATCTGATGAGTGATGGCCTCGGTGGTCCTCGCCGCCGAGAGTCTTGATTTAGTTGTTCGAGGGTTGATGTAGGGTCAAACGTTGTCGGTTTGACTCGGAACTTGATGTCGAGCCTTTTGGATGTATTTTGATACCATCCATCGGCTCTGATCGAAGATTTGGTGTCTCCGATGCTTTCGCCGCCGGGAGCTCCTTTTCAGCTGCCAGAGAAACAAAATTAGGCCAAATGATTTTGAAATGGCCCGAAACTTCTTGTGTACTCTTTGGCTGTCTTGAAGGATCTTGCAGTTTTTGTTTGATTCTGACAAGATTTGATTTTTTGGAAGTAGCATTGCCTATTTATGGCAAGTTGCGACTTCATGTAGCTTTTTGGATCTTGAAGAAGCAAGGTGACATTTTTGGTGTCAACATCTCCATCTGTTGCACCACCCATCCAGACCATTGAACCCAACCTAGAAACTTCACTACAACATAGTCCCACACCTCTCGTCATCTCCACCACACTTAACACCCACATAAACCTGCAACAAACTAAAACAAAAGATAAAAACACAACCCACTTGCTTTTAATCAGCCGAACAAAAGAAAGCCAGCAATGATTTTGTTAACACACAAGGAAAGAGAGAGAGAGATACCATAATGGTGAAGGTTTAGAAAAGAGAAGACGGTCTCCTCGCTTTCATGGTTGCTGGGAAGATGAGAAGATGGGTAGGGATTTTCGTAGGGAGGAAAGGTTCTTGGGTTATATACTACATGCGTGGGCAAGAGTGTCATTACGTGAATTAAACAAGGGTAAGCTTGTAACCCAATGACGGAACAATGTCTACCCGCAAATGGACTCCAACCTCCATTTGAATTATCGTCCCATGTGCTCCCTTTTCAAACAGAGGGAATTTATCTTAATTCCGATTCAATTATGTGTGAACTTTTATATTTCCCAAATGGTCTAATATCCATTTGAATCGTAATTAAGTGAAATAGACCCTCCAATTAGACTTACCAAACAACACCATCTTATACTTTGAATATCTTCACATCCAATGATGAGAATGGACATCTCATCTGATAAGGTTGTAATGCTTTGATCACTATGAGATAGTCTGATTTGTCTCGATCATCAGAATGGAAGATTCTGGATCATAGTACTGGTACATTGGATGTATTGAAGGACCATGAGAAGCACTTTATAAATACTGTCTTTACTTTAAGGTCTACTCTTATAATTTCCTAGCAATAGGCTCTCAATCCGGGGACATTAATGAACTCAAGTTTCTATCTATTCATTTACTTTGAGTCACTAATGAGTGAGGCCAACTGTAGGTCAACACCTCGGTGATTTGGGTACATGGTAGTAGAGCTGTGGAACATTCAATGGTCAATATGGAATCTATTTTTAATATCCCCTTGTGCCAATTAATGGATTTATCATAGGTAAGTGCGCACTCATTCCGATTAAGAGTTAATTGGAAATGTACCTATGATCATTATAATTAATTGGGGCTCAAGGATAATAAGATATGGATCTAAGTTTGGAAGACATGTCCAATTGATCCATGGATATTGATGGAGGGGCCTACTTGTGGTAATGTGGAAGTTTAGGGTCTTCTATGTAATATTCGTAAGATTGGAGTTCAATTGCATTTATATAGTGGAGTTATTTGCAATTAACTATGGGCCCGGATTACACATGAGATGTGGAGTCACGAGTCCCAGTTGGAGCCAGATTTCTAAGGAGTCCCTAGTGTTCCTCATGCTAGCCCAAGTTATTAGAAAGATACTAATTCTAGTTGAACTCTAAAAGGAAAGTTATTATTTCTATTTGAAGTAAGACTTCTAATAGTGGTAATAGTAAACTTACTAATTTTAGTAGAAGTGAGACTTCTATTTTAATTAAAAAGGAATTAGAAAGTTACTTATCATATTTGAAGTGAGACTTCTAATAATGATTTAGTAAGTTACTAATTATTAATGGAAGTAAGACTTCTATTTTGATTAGAAAAGAGAAAGTTACTAATTATTAATTGAAGTAAGACTTCTATTTTTAAAAGAGGAGGTTGCCTTTGTGCTATAAATAGAAGAGAAAAAGGAGGTGGACGTCCAATGCATCTTCTCACATAGGGATTCACGCCCATAGCCTCTAAGTCACTACTAGAAAAAAGGGTTTTTATATCGGCTAAAAACCGATATAAAAGACCTATTATATCGGTTTTTGAGTGAATTTCAAACCGATATAAGTACCCCCGATATAAAAGATAAACGAAACCGATATAATAAGTGTAATATTTCATATCGGTTAAGCCTAAAGCGATGTAATATCATATGTATTTATATCATAAATTATTGTAAAACCGATATAACTTATAGCCAAACCGACATAATTAATATATGTTATATCGGTTTCATATGGTTTTTTATATCGGTTTAATAATAACCGATATAATTGATTAAGAATAACCGATATAAAAAATATGTAATTGGTTTGTTATATCGGTTTCATATGGTTTATTATATCGGTTAAATTATAACCGATATAATTGATTAAGAATAACCGATATAAAAAATATGTAATTGGTTTGTTATATCGGTTTCATTAAAAACCGATATAATTTCACAATTTATTTATTTTTTTAATATCAAAAGAACTTGCTGTACCACGATAAAAAAACCTGCAATATACCTCAAAATACTAACATCTAAACAACAAAAACCTTTGTATATATATATAAATAAATTAATTTCTATGTACATATATACACATGCATAGTATAGTATAGGTAGTTCATTCACTTCCATGTACTGTACAACTTAACAAGCTAAGTTAAACTAAAGCAAGAAAGACAAAATCATGTATTGAGAACTACATGCATAATGCCTCCAAAAACCATGGGATGTACCTGGAAAGATTTTCTCGAAATTTCGGCATAGTCTCCCCTGTACGTGTGACATGTAATTTTTTTTTACAACCTGCTAGTACCTGTACATGACAACATAAACACTTCATATAAACAACCCAATGCCCCAACACACTGCAAAGTCATTCACCACTACGTCATCAGTCATACACCATTTAACCATAGCACTTCAATGCCCCAACACACTAGAAAGATGCACCAAAAAAACTTATGTTCATTCATTTCTATATCCAACACCATGTCATTATTTCAAAAAACAACATTCTCATTACAAGATACAAAACAATAAAAAGGGAAGTTGGTCCTGGTCTTTTTCAGAAACAAAGATAATTCTAAAGCAGTAATGAGTCTTATATAAACTACTTGGAATCTTTGATCTTAAACCCACCCATCTCTGCTTGTAAAGTAAGAAGGATGGTTCTATCTTAGCAATTCAAAATTACCAGACTCTCATTCTACCCCTAGCAAACTAGGATCATTGGCTTGAGGCAAACTGCCATTTTTGATACACTGGTTAATGTAACCCTGCCCTCATAAGATATTTTCCTCTCTTGCTACTTCTTGGAGCCTTGGAGCAACTTGAGGCCCCATTTTATCCTTGCCATCTGTAATGGAGTATAAACCTTATTTGGCCAAGCGCTGGCTTGGCAAATTGAGGGCTTGTTTGGTAGCATAATTAATGGAATATAATTGCTTACATGTTGACTTCTTACAAATGGGGAGATGAATTTCACAAAGAAATTGAATTTGGGAGTGGCAAAAAGTTCGTCTCTAATTCAGTTTGGTAAACCTCAATATAATTCATTGATTTCTTTTCTTGTTCTCTTCTCCCAACAAATGGGAAACTTGCTTGTAAGAAAAACAGGCTGGTGGCCAGTTTAGCTAAAAACCTTAATTCCTGTCTCAATATTCCTCTTGATTCTACTACCAAACTGACCCTAAAGCTACATGAGTTGTGTTTGAATTATTTTTGACATGAGAAACATTTTGCCTCTACACTGGTTTATCTCTTCATTAAAGCAGGGGATTTCAAGAATCAAAGAGTTACTCCATCCTATTGCCAAATAGAAACTTGGTTTAAGTGGTAATTATGTTTTCTCAAGGCTCATTGGATGTTGGCAATTTGAGTCCAGGTTACATTGGCAATGAAGCTGCAACCGCTACAGCTATAAATTCTGAAGGGTGGTTCAAAACGGGTGATCTCTGTTACATCGACAATGATGGGTTCCTTTTTGTTGTTGATAGATTGAAGGAACTAATAAAGTACAAGGGATATCAGGTACATTGCCTGTTTGAGAAACTAATACATTTTCTACTGCACATTAGTGTTTTGTAGTGTCTAATCTCTTGCTACAAGTTTTGTGATATATACATTAGATAAAGAAATGAAACAATATAGTTATACTTATAGGCATTAGATTTTGGCATATTGGAGAATGACTCTATTACTTTAATTCCTGTTTGAATAACTAATAATAATCTGATCCCACAATATGATCATTATTAGGGGTTTTTTGGTTGTTAGAATTGGTAGAATTCATGTTGGAAGAATTTCAAAACCTCCAAACTACCATCACCTGGTTCTGCTTGTGAAATTCTTTAAATGTTGATCTCCCACAAGCATTCCAAATTTTGGAATTCAAAGAAGTTTTAAAGGTCATACGGTAAGTTTAAATTGCTTTATGATAGTTCAAGTGGAATCGAGCCTGGCCAATCCTAGATTAAAAAGCGTCTAAGCCTAAGGCCCCCTTGGCCTAATATCAATGCCCCTCTCCAATCCACCCACCTAAATTTAATACTGTTTGAAATTTTAGCTCCTTCAAAACTTGACCCTCATTGGGCTTCTTTGTCTGGTAGGTAAGGAGGATGACAACTTTGAGGCCTTATCAAGACCGACCCAACATCCATTGTTTTAGCTTATGAGGATTCCATTCTTATTATTGGGTCATGTCTTGTATTTTAGCTTAGTAAGTTCATCCAGGTTAGTAAGGATCCAAGTTTATGGTTTGAGAATATTTTGGTATCTATATCAGGACTTCTTTAGAGCTTAAGAATTAGAGAGTGTTGTATAATATTAATGTAATTTGTAATCTTTAACCAATAGAAAAACAAAAGAAATAAAAGAATAATCAACGTGGTCATAGGCACACTACATAATCACATGAAATCTTGTTGTATTTCCCTTGTATGATTGCTTGCTTGGATTTGTATGCACAGTGGTTGTGTGTTGAACTATTGACCACGAATTTTCCACAGCACCCCAACACTTACCACCTTCATATTCCATATTTTTTAAATTTCATTTTTTTTTCATGCTTTATTTTGTTTTTTAGTAAAGGAAGGTCAAATTGATAAATCAGTTCGACATCCATGGATCAACTGATAAAAAAAGGTTTCGGCTTTTACTTATACAGTGTCCAAAACAGTGTTTTAGAACCATGTTTTACCATGCCGACATCCAAAGGCAAAATGCTGAAACCATCCTAGTGATTATTGGCATCAACTACCAATGTAATAGATTACGCAATTAATTCTTCTGAAAAGGAAAGACTAACTCTAACAAAAGCTTCGAGGTGAGGAGGAAAAAGGAAACATTACATACCTTACTTTGTTTTAATGACAATAGATATGCCGCCATGAAGCATGCAATACCATCCACTATATCTTCTTGTCCAACAAGAACATAACCATCTTGATCTGATTCATTATCACCATCAATATATCCTTCCCATAAATCAGTTTCACTAACCATGTCCCATGAACTACCTTCTTCTACAATAAAAACACATACTATGATCAGCAAATGCCACAGAAGTAAGTGCATGCTATAGTAAGGGCAGAATCACAGATGAACAAAAATATAAAAGAAACAACATTAAAAGACACATGTTATTTATATATAAGAAGAACGCACACTGCAGATGATGGAATGGAAAGAGAGCTGGTAGAATGAATCACCAACTCTCTCAATTATAACTAACTTAATGAGGATGTGGTATGATACAAAGATGACTTTCGTCGTGTTATAGACCAGCTAATATGAAATAAGGAATATGAAGAAGGAAAAGAAAATTTTATGGCAAAAAAGTTTTGAGAACTGAATGTTATTTCAACTGCATCCATATAGACACAAGGTCCATCCTTGTAACAAAATCTTGTCCCACCATGTCAATGTGAGTGTATAGTTTTGTTAGCAGTGACTTGTGATTTAGGATTGTCATCTTATTTCCCATTTAACCATACAATCCTTTAAATGATGTCTTACTAGTTTCACTCTAGAGTTCGCTCACATTTCAAAGTCATTAATTTTTATCCCCAATGGTTTCTTTTCTGCCCTGACTCACCAGCTCACAATGGACAGAGCACCATTCTGAGTAATAAAAGGGATGGATGTAATTCAAAGGGAGGCCTCTCAGCTAACTGCAAAGAGAAATGAACTATATGACATGAATACAATGAGCTGCAATACAACTCAAGGGTATGGGGTAAGATACATAGGCTAAAGCTGAAGCCAGTCCATTAAAAAAAAGGTTTAAAATAGGAAAAAACACACACAAAACCCACTTATTAAAGAATCATGTCTCATTCTTCTCTCCTCTCTCTCATGTGCACTCAAGCTTTTTGAATAGAGAAATACATCCATGTTTCAAACAACAATCAGGTTTAAAATAGGAAAAAACACACTCAAAAGTACCCACTTACTAAAGAAGCATGTCCCATCCTTCTCTCTCTATCATGTGTACTCAAGCTTTTTGCAAAGAGAAATACATCCATGTTTCAAACAACACTTAAATGCAACTTAAATCCCACAGAGTTTTAGTGGGCTGAAGTGATAGATGTATGTGTCACATTGCCATCCATTTCAAGAAGGCTTTATTGTACCTCTTCTTAATGTCATCCATGGGATGTGTGAGATTTAAAAGCAAAGCCACAACACACTCATGAATCACATTGAAACACATAAGTTGGTTATCCAAGTTGGTACTGGAGGCTTTAACCCAAGCCTGGACCAAAGTCCATTCTCGTATTTTCTAAGAAGTGGTCTATGGATAATCAAAACAAAGTAAATAAAAAAGTAGAGGAAGTTGCACAAACTGGCGAATTGAGCTGATGTAGTTGACTGCCTATATGATACCGGAGTATCCCAAGTACCAAAGTTGAAGAACCAATCCAAGAAAATGCATAAAAACTTCAAATTTAGCATTCTCGGATTCTGTGGACAGCCCATACAGTCTTTAGTAAAATGGTCACATCTCTCTCTATAGAACTCCTTTTTGTGAACCGTTTTTTTTTGTTAGTTCGCTAACTTCCATATCTTTAAAATGGTATAAGCCTTGGGGGTTGGAAATTTTTGTGGAGAATCAGTTTTGACCGAGATCAGAGGGCTATTTTGGTCGCTGCAGCAGAAATTGCTCTGTTTTCTGGTTATGTTTCCAATGCATTTGGGATTTCAATGGTTGCTTAATTCTCTTATTTAGAAGACTTTCAAGCTTCCCTAAAGTCTTTTAATTATAGTCAAGTCTTTCATAATTAATTTTATAGTTTTTATCTTTTATTAAAGATTGTGAGCTTATCTATTAGCCTTGGAAATTGTCTATGGCTGGAGGATTGTTCCAGGCCTCTTTATTTAAGTCTTTAGTTGTGTATTGAAGGGGAGCTTTCCAGAATTTGAATGAAGTTCAGCCTTTGGCTTTTGAGAAGAAGGATTTCTTCTTGCTTTTTAAGTCTGTATCCCTTTGGTGGATCTCCATTGGGTGGTGAGTTGTGTTATCTTTGAGTGTTCACTTGTGTATCCCTTCTCTTTCTTCCTTTCTCCGTCGTCACTATAGGGTGTCAAGATTTGGGCCCTTGCGCAGTTGGGCTTATACAAACTGTTCTGTGTCCAGTTAGGGCCTGGAGTGCAGCTTGGAAAGAATTGAGGCCTGGCCTGGCCCCACAGCTGTATATTTTGATTGATCGGGCCACATTACAATCAGTTCAAACATTCAGTAGATGGTTGGTTATTTGTTCCAATATGCAGTTGGGAAGATGCAGAAATAAAAAAATTATGTTAAGTGGGTACAAAGAGGATGTGGCAAGAAGTTGTGTCAAAAAATCCAGTGAAAATGAAAGAATTCTCTATGAAATAACTTGTTTCTACAAAAAGAAATGATAAGAGAAATGTAAATAGAATCCATTGACTGTAAGCAAAAGCCAACACAGCTTTCTTAGCAAAATTAAATAATAATGCCAATATAAACTTACAATTCGTACAAGATTGAGAGCTTTTTGCCCAGCCCCGGCGAAATCTCTTTCATCCACAAATGGTGCTCTTTTCGGCCAGTCTTCTGCTCTACTTTCCTATGATGCATGCTAAGATAGTTGAACAGCCATTTTGGACAAGCTGAATAAGTAAGTCGTACACCATAAGATTTTGTAATACCATTTCAACAATGGTGACAGGCTGAACAGCTAAGATGTACATCATAAGATTTTGTAACACCATTCCAATGGGACTTCCATGCTGATACTTGAGGGGCATATAATGCCCAAGTAACACAGACATATACACCCATACAAATCTATCAAAAAATCAATGAGCACAATCATAAGCACCAATATGGAATCAAGATGAAAATGACTACATACTTATTAGTAGAATTTACATTAGAAAGGGATCTCGATCTTCCCATTGGATGATTGGTTGAACACTCAATACCATGCTTGCTTCTTCTAACCTGAACTCACAAGATAGTTCCTTCAGATGAGGAATGAAATGGGTCGAGCTCCCAAATTGCAGCACAAACAAACAAAAGATATCAATATTCTTTATTAGAACTTTAGTAGTTCAAAACATTACCCTCACTGAGATTGCATTAAACCTTTTGGCAAAGGAGATAGAGCAACTGTTATTTTAAGGGTGAGACACAATCCCATTTTTTTTTTGCTTTTCTTTCAATTGAGATGGAAAAAATGGGACACAAAAAAAAATGGAAGATGGCAGGGAGTGCGGATCCACATATCTGGGCTAACTGGCGAGCTCCCTTCTTCCTCCTCCCCTCACTCTGCTGTCACTCTCCCTGCTCCCCACTCGGCCTCCACCTGAAAACCGTGGCAGGGGATGTGCTGCTCGGTCTCCACCTGAAACCATGGCAGAGAAGTTAATGAAAAAAGAGAGAAAATAAGAAATGGAAGAAGAGAAGGGGCGGAACCCACATACCTGGGCCACTAGCTGGCAAGCTCCCCCCTCTCATTCCTCCCTCCTTCCGGTCTCAGCCCACTTGGCCTCCATCCATTCCCTTCTATCTCCCACCACTGCCGATTCATCAGCTCACCAAAAACAGTACCAGCCACTTGCTAAGAAAAAAAAATCAACCTAATCCCATCCGCAGTCCCGCCACAAGAACCCCATTCCCATCCTTCCATCAGAAACCCAAAACTCCTGGATCCCACAACCAAAATACAAATTCCCCAAATCTCCAACTCAAGACCTCTGATCCTTACCCAAAACCATTGCTGCCCCAAACCCATCCCGAAGTGAGAAGACCCCCCTCTGTTCCTTTCGACAAATCAAAAAAAAAAGAAAAGAAAATAGAGAGAGAGCACACATCTCTGCAAATCTCAGAGTCAGACCCAGACCGAACCCACATAATCCGTCAAAAACCAAGATTTCGAATCATCCCAATCCAGTAACCCCCCTGACCAAAACCGCTATCCAGTCATGCATCTCAAACCATTCCGCCGAGCCCAAAATCAAGCCCCCACAAAACCCAATCCCCATCCGAACCCCAATCCGAATGAAAAAACAAAAAAAAAAATACCTCAGTCTGAGAGAAAAAAAAAACACAAAAAGAAAGAAGACAGGGATCGAGAAGAGCAAACCTCCACCTATGGTCGACTCCCAGCTGCTCATCTCTCCACTGTAATCGTCGAGATCGAGATCAATGTTTCACCCTATCGACTTCATCTTCGTCTTCGCAGAGTAGAGAAACAGAGCTTCAAGGCAAAGCAAGCCTCCTCTTTTGTTTCTGCAGTGGCGGCTCCGGCGCTGGGAGGAGAGAGAGATAACCGGTGGCGGTTCCAGCGCGCTGTAGGGCACAGTGCAGAGCGAGAGGGAGGGAGGGAGAGAGAGAGAAATAGAGAGAGAGAAAATCCAAGGGAGGAGTTTGGCTGGGGAGAGTTGAAGGCATGGAGGTTTCAGCGATGGAGTATTTGTCGCGACCCCGGACCGAAAGGGGAAGGATCCGAGTCCGGGAGGTCGGGACGGTGGGGTGATGCCGCGCCACGTGCATCTCTTTGGCTAAAACCGCACACGGAGTTAAAAGAATATTTATCCGTGCGCGTGATTTCCCACAGGGTTCCGCGGTGAGGATTATCTTTACACATCATCTCACATGTAACCATATCAAACACATTATCAAGATTGCGGAAGCGTGTAGCAAATCATATGAGTACTATTAAATCTCATAAACAAGACAAATCTATGGTTAAATGATAAGGTATCAGGATGAGCAATGATCATAAGCATTTTCCCCAAAGTAAATTCAAGTATGTTTACAAAGTATCAGTTAATTAAAACCCCAAAATATCGGTCAACAAAGACCGTACAACCCAAAGAAATCTAAAACAAAGATATCAAGTTCCCAAGGTGTGTCGTCCTCAAGGCAAAGCTGAATGTCTACATGACATCATCAACTTGCCACTCAATCACTCGTTGCGGTTCACCGACCGCCTCCTCTGGCTCCTCCTCAATGACAATAAGCTCGGGACCTGAGTACCAAAATAAATGGATCAGACACGACGGTCTGGCAGGTGGGTGAAAAGACATAACAATAATAAAACAATGATGCTATGCAAGAGTTAAGAAAAACTTATGGATAAATAATGAACTTTGTAAAAGACAATATATCATTTCAAAAGAAGTACATATGCAATAAATCATGTAAGGTAACAAGGATTTGGAAACTATCAAGATGGCAACCCCACAAGCTAGATCCTCCCTTCACCGAAGTGAAGAGAGTGCATACCCTAACAGGATCATTGACCTCAGTCACACGAGGTGAGGAGGAACAACGATAAACAGGATCATTGACCTCAGTCACATGAGGTGAGGAAGAACAACGATAAATATTATAATATACATATATATATACTCTGCGGGACCACGGTAGCGAACCGGGTAAAAACTCTGCACATTCCAGACTGCAGCTGACTATCAGGAGGGGAAGGAACCCCAAGTCGGTAGATCAAACCGACGAGGTCGTCCAAGCTCAGTGGTGCCGACTCATAGGTCAATTACGATAAATCAAATCATATGTGCGGTAAGAAACGGGGTGCCAAAGTGCACAAAATACACATTCATCTCAAGTCGCCATATACAAGTTAGCAAAAGCTAAACACATCACTTTCAGTACTCTTGGAACAGTCTAGTCATATCAAGTTGGTTTGAAATCCCAAAATAAGAGTTTGGTTGAAAATCAAATACAAATAGTTTTTCCATACCTTTACAGGCTAACAATAGGGTTTCTAGAATTGAATCAGTGCGAATAGGGTCCCGTATGTCGGTTATGATAAAATTTTGGTACTCTTTAAGAGTTAGGGACATTCCGGGTCCTTATACACATTGGTCAATCTAGAAAACCTCATGGAGCTTCCATGATGAGTTCTTCCTTCCTTCGGACTTCATATAATGCCTTACCCATCCTTGAATAGCATTGGGCCTCCAAACAATACTTCCACACTACAGCCCTTCACAATATACCCCAATCTTTCATGGGTTTGAATGCATCATTATAGGTTCAATGTCTTCAAATAAGAAGATAAGGGATAGAGCTGAATTGGACTTGAGTATGACTTGGAATGAATCTGGAAATTAGTCTCACAATTCTCCCATTTGCAGTTTATCTCATTTCAGCCCGATCGATCGGACTCCTTGGCCGATCGATCGGTCCTGAATTTGCTTCCAGTTATTTACAGTCCGATCGATCGGACCTGATGGGCGATCGATCGGTCCTGAAGACCCTCTCAGTTATTTACAGTCCGATCGATCGGACCTGATGGGCGATCAATCGGTCCTGAGAACCCTCTCAGTTATTTACAGTCCGATCGATCGGACCTGATGGGCGATCGATCGGTCCTGAGAACCCTCTCAGTTATTTACAGTCCGATCGATCGGACCTGATGGGCGATCGATCGGTCCTGTAGCGAGTCTCAACCTATTTGGTTGAATTCTTCTCTTGCCCAACTCCAATCCATTTCCTTTCTTTCCCCTTCTTCCATACATATCTTCACAATTAATTGGGCTATTCCTTGCCTCATTATCTCATCAAATCATCATTCAAAATCAATAAGACTAAACCATCAACCATGATAAATCATTTAAACCATTAACCATGATAAGTCATTTAAAACCATTAATGAAGACAAATCAAGAATTTTGCAGAAAACATGATAAAACACATGAGAATCATTTCATCCACTTGCCTTGGGTCCAATTGCAAACCAATTGAGCTCTAATCACCTCTTAGCCACAATCAAACACCTATGCACAAAAACCCCCAAATCCAAACCCTAGATTATCAAAATCCAAGTAAAACAAGATGGAATTTTCCAATAATTGAAATGGAGTTACCCAAGGGCTAAACAAACAAGATTATAAAACTTTTAAGAAAATCACTTACAAGGAACTTCCTCAAAAAGCAAGGTGTTGTCCAAAGGAAGTCTTGGAGTGGGCAGTTTTCTTCAAAAATGGTGTCAAGACGAAGGCCTTGAGATGAGGAATAAGATTATAGTCTCTAACCTTCCATTAGCATTAGCTTAGTGGGGGATTGAAGATGAAGAAGCAAGAAAAGGTAAGGGAAAACCCTTAGGGCTGGGGTTTTTCTTCTCCTCTAGGGTTTTTGCCAGAAATGGGAAAAAGAAGAAGAAGCTTTCTATATATAGTAAGTGGGAGTGGGGCCCACAACTTAAAGAACTTCTCGGGCTCAAAACATGGTTTTCGGGGCTTCAAACGAATTCGACGAAGAAGACAAAGTTGATCGGAAAAATTTCTAGTTTCCAAAAAGTATATAATTTGCACATTTTGGTGATATTGAAATCGGTGTCCAGATTTTGGGTAAAAAGACCATTTTGCCCTCAATTAGTGAAAAATCAGGTTTAAGGCCCTTGAATGAAAACAATGTCAACATGAAAATTGTAGGGATTAATAAGATAAGTCCAATGGGGTTAAAAACACGATTCTTGGAAAACATCGGTAAACCCCCAATCTCACACAATTCGTGACAAGAACCCCCAAAGGGTCCCACAACTTAAAAGGCTCTCCAAATTCCCCAAAGCTATCATAAAAGCTATTCTAATCCCCAACTAATCCAAAAACCACTAAACACACTAGAACTAAAACACCACTAAAACAACTCTAAACGGGGTCTCTCGGGTCGGGGTCTTACATCCTCCACCCCTTAGGACATTTGGTCCTCCAAATGGAAATTAAAACTCACCTCCGGTAGAAGATGTGGGTACTTCTTCTGAACTTGATCCCGTAATTCCCAAGTTGCTTCTTCCGGTCCATGATTCTCCCAAAGTACCTTGACCCACTGAATAGTCCGAGTTCTCAATTCTTGTTCTTTGGTGTCAATGATCTGCTTAGGCTTCTCAACATAGGTCGCATCTTCTCGAATTTCTAATGGCTCATAATGGAGTATGTGTAGCCTGTCGGGAACGTACTTCTTCAACATAGATACATGGAAAACATTGTGTACGCCGGAGAGCTCAGGTGGTAAGGCTAACCTGTAAGCCACATCACCAATCCTACTCACAATGTCATACGGTCCAATGTACCTCCTAGACAGTTTGCCCTTCTGTCCAAACCTCAAAGTCCCACGAGTAGGTGACACTTTCAAGAAAACCTTATCTCCTTCTTTGAACTGTAAATCCCTTCTGTGAGAGTCTGCATAACTCTTCTGTCTACTCTGAGCCACTTTCAGACGTTCTTGGATCAACTTGACCTTGTCGCTTGTCTCACTAACAATGGTCGGTCCATGGAAACTGCGAGTACCAACTTCTTCCCAACAAACAGGTGTTCTACACCTTCTGCCATACAAAGCCTCGAAAGGTGCCATACCGATACTCGAGTGAAAACTGTTGTTGTAAGCGAACTCGCACAACGGTAAGGCTTCATCCCACTGAGTCTTGAAATCTAACACACAAGCTCGAAGCATATCCTCGAGTGTCTGAATTGTCCTTTCTGACTGACCATCGGTTTGTGGGTGATAGGCCGTGCTGAACTGTAACCTTGTACCCATAGACTCATGCAATATCTTCCAAATCTTGAGACAAATCTGCTGTCTCTATCGGACGTAATGGAAATTGGCTGTCCATGACGACTGACAATCTCTGTGACAAACAACTGTGCCAAAGGTAACATATGCATCTTCTTCCCAGTCTTCATCGGTAGGAAATGAGCTGACTTGGTGAGACGGTCCACTATGACCCAAATAGCATCATTGCCCTTACTAGTCCTCGGTAAACCCGATATGAAGTCCATGGTAATGTGCTCCCATTTCCATTCCGGAATCTCTAATGGTCGTAGTAACCCTGGAGGCTTCTGATGTTCTGCCTTGATCAACTGACACGTCATACAACGAGAGACGAAAGCTGTTATTTCTCTCTTCATGTTATTCCACCAAAATCTGCCCTTCAAATTCTGATACATTTTCGTACTGCCCGGGTGTATGGAATACTTGGTATCATGGGCCTCGGACATGATATCATTCCTCAAGTCCTCCAAGTTAGGCACACACATACGGTCTCGGTAATATAAAACTCCATCTACAACACGAAAATCCGGACGATCTGCTAAGTGCTCAGAAATCTTAGCCAACTCTGGGTCTTGCAACTGATTCTCTTTGATCTTCTGAATGAACGAAGGCTCTGACACTGACATGTTTGCTAACATGACACCCTCTCTTAGTGGATGAAATTCTACTCCCAACTCTTCTAACTGCTGTACCACATAAGTCCCCCGAAGACTTGCCATGCTCACCGACTTTCTGCTCAAGGCATCTGCAACTACATTCGCTTTTCCCGGGTGATACTTGATTGGAAAATCATAGTCTTTAATATATTCCATCCATCTCCTCTGCCTCATGTTCAACTCCTTCTGAGAAAACAAGTACTGTAGGCTACGGTGATCGGAGTGAACCTCAAACTTCTCTCCATAGAGGTAGTGTCTCCACATCTTCAAAGCTTAAAACAACTGCGGCCAACTCGAGATCATGTGTTGCATAGTTCTTTTCATGATCTTTCAACTGCCGTGACCCATATGCAACTACCTTCCCATCTTGCATTAGCACGCATCCAAGCCCAACATTAGAAGCATCGGTAAAAATGGTAAAACCGCCGCTCCCAGATGGCAAGGTAAGGACTGGAGCTATAGTCAATCTCTTCTTCAGCTCTTGGAAACTAGCTTCACACTTGTCCGTCCAAACATATGGTGCATTCTTCCTTGTCAACTTCGTCAAAGGTGACGCAATCGATGAAAATCCTTGTACAAACCTCCGGTAATATCCTGCCAATCCAAGAAAACTCCTGATTTCTGATGCATTCTTCGGTCTATCCCAATTCATGACTGCCTCGATCTTGGACGGGTCCACTGATAATCCTTCTTTGGAGATGATATGACCCAAAAATGTGACTTGGTCTAACCAAAATTCACACTTACTAAGTTTTGCAAACAACTGATTTTCCCTCAAAAGCTGGAGTGCTATCCTCAAATGTTCTTCATGCTCTCCTTTGGTCTTGGAATATACCAAAATATCATCAATAAACACCACTGTAAACTGATCCAATACTCCGCAAATATTTTGTTCATCAATGCCATGAAAACTGCCGGTGCATTAGTCAAACCAAATGGCATCACTAGAAACTCATAGTGTCCATATCTTGTCTGAAAGGCTGTTTTTGGTACATCTGAGTCTCTAACTCTCAACTGATGGTAGCCTGACCTCAAATCAATCTTCGAAAAGTAAGCAGCTCCTTGCAACTGATCAAACAATTCATCTATCCTTGGCAATGGATATTTGTTTTTGATGGTCACTTGGTTCAATCTTCTATAGTCAATACACATTCTCATAGAACCATCCTTCTTCTTTACAAACAAACTGGTGCTCCCCACGGTGACACACTAGGTCTCACAAAACCTTTGTTCAAAAGTTCTTGCAATTGCATTTTCAACTCTCCCAATTCTGCCGGGGCCATTCTGTAAGGTGCGATAGATATCGGAGCAGTCCCCGGTAACAACTCAATAGTGAAGTCTATCTCTCTAATGGGTGGCAATCCTGGTATCTCTTCCGGGAAGACATCCGGAAATTCACAAACGATTGGGATCTCCTCCACCCCTTGGGACCGTTTATCCTCCGTGATAAACGCCATATAACCCTCACAGCCACTTTTTAGAAGTCTATCAGCCTTCAACGCTGAAATAAACCCTGCACCAGAATTACTCCTCTCTCCCTGAAACAACACCCCTTCTTGGGTCTCCTCTAACTTAAAAGTTAGGGTCTTATAGAAGCAATCCATAGTAGCATGGTATCCTGCTAACCAATCCATCCCTAGGATGACATCAAAATCCTGCATCTCCAACAAAATGAGATCTGCCGGTAATACTACTTCTCCTATCATGACTGGACAACTAGGGTAAAAAGTTCTACAAACAACTTCCTTACCTAAAGGTGTAGTCACAGTCAAAATGAAACTCAATTCTCTAGCATGCATATCAATCAACATAGCAAATTTTGGAGATAGGAATGAGTGAGTAGAGCCAGGGTCAAACAAAACCTTAGCATCAAAACCACAGACGAGAAGTGTACCTTCCACTACATTGCCTTCAGCCTCTGCATCAGCTCTATTGACAGCATAGAGTTGTGCCCTTTGTTGTGGCCTGTTCTGTCCTTGCTGTTGCCTGCCTTGTGGTGCATTCCTGTTCTGATTCTGAGGACGCTGATTCTGATTTTGATTCTGCCCTTGCTGACGGGCCGGTTGTTGTTGTTGTTGTTGCTGTGGCCTAAACTGTTGCTGAGGTGCCTGTTGTTGTAGTGGCCTTGCTTGATTCTGAACTACCAATGCATTCTGAGGTGGTGCCTGGCGCTGTACTCCTTGTTGCTGTCTATTCTGTCTATCTGGCCTTGGGCAATCCCTCATTTGGTGGTCCAATGAACCACATCTAAAACATGCTCCCGTGATAGAACGACATTGAGCATTCCCATGATGTTTCCACAATGGATACAAGCACCCGGATTTTGCACATTTTGCTCTTGTCTCGGCCTCTTATTCTGATTGTTCCTTTGTTGATAGTTCTGCTGTTGGCCTTGACCCTTTCCTTGGTTCTTGATGATCTTGTTATGGAAGTTCTCAAATTTGTATGCTCTCTTGACAGCTTCTTCAAAAGTAACGGGTGGTACAACCCCGGTAGCATCCCTCTCAATAATCGGGTGAAGTCCCTCAAGGAACTTGGTTATCTTTTTCTCCTCTGTGTCTACTAACTCCGGTGCATACCTTGACAACCTCTCAAATTTGGTGAGGTATTCGAGAACTGTCATGTTTCCTTGTACAAGTTGCTGAAATTCTACTGCCTTTTGTCTCTTGACATGTGTAGGTACATATTTCTCTCCAAACTGTCTCTTGAAGCTAGCCCAAGCTTCTGCATCAGCCATTGTCCTATATTCTGCCCTGACGGTCTTCCACCAAATATCTGCTAAACCAACAAACATAGAGGCTGCAAGCTGCACACGTTCTAGACCAGTACATATGAATATCTCAAATATGTTTTCGGTTGTGTTCAAGCCAATCATCTGCCGCCATTGGATCCTCGGTCCCCAAAAATTCTTTCGGTCCTCTCTTCCTGAACCGCTCATACAACACATAGGATCATTCCCTCTAACATTCACCGGACCAGGTGGTGCGACTGGGATTGGCTCCGGTCTCCTCTCCAATATCCCCAACAACTGTGCCTGCATTTGAGCTATCTCCCTAGCATGATCCTCGTCTTTCTTAAGCATCTGTTCTTGCAATCTGGTCTGTGTCTCATATGCTTGTGCTTGGAACCTAGCCTGATTCTCATTTGCCTGGCGTTGTTGGTCAATCATAGCCTGCATCATCTGTTGGAATTGGTTCTGCATATTGTTGTCCTGAAGTTCCTCTGTACTAAGCCCTGCACTCTCGCTGTTACTGGCAATGTGATTACTGTTTGCTGTTCTTTTGCGAGGTGGCATAACGCTGCAAAACAAATTGTTAGCACACATAAATCAAGTACAGGGTGGTCACACATTGCTCACACGATTCTATCTAACGGATCCTCGCCACGTACTTAAGATTTCTAGTTTCTTTTAACTGCTTGAAACATGTCCCGCTCTGATACCAGACCTGTCGCGACCCCGGACCGAAAGGGGAAAGGATCCGAGTCCGGGAGGTCGGGACGGTGGGGTGATGCCGCGCCACGTGCATCTCTTTGGCTAAAACCGCACGCGGAGTTAAAAGAATATTTATCCGTGCGCGTGATTTCCCACAGGGTTCCGCGGTGAGGATTATCTTTACACATCATCTCACATGTAACCATATCAAACATATTTTTAAGATTGCGGAAGCGTGTAGCAAATCATATGAGTACTATTCAATCTCATAAACAAGACAAATCTATGGTTAAATGATAAGGTATCAGGATGAGCAATGATCATAAGCATTTTCCCCAAAGTAAATTCAAGTATGTTTACAAAGTATCAGTTAATTAAAACCCCAAAATAACGGTCAACAAAGACCGTACAACCCAAAGAAATCTAAAACAAAGATATCAAGTTCCCAAGGTGTGTCGTCCTCAAGGCAAAGCCGAATGTCTACATGACATCATCAGCTTGCCACTCAATCACTCGTTGTGGTTCACCGACCGCCTCCTCTGGCTCCTCCTCAATGGCAATAAGCTCGGGACCTGAGTACCAAAATAAATGGATCAGACACGACGGTCTGGCAGGTGGGTGAAAAGACATAACAATAATAAAACAATGATGCTATGCAAGAGTTAAGAAAAACTTATGGATAAATAATGAACTTTGTAAAAGACAATGTATCATTTCAAAGGAAGTACATATGCAATAAATCATGTAAGGTAACAAGGATTTGGAAACTATCAAGATGGCAACCCCACAAGCTAGATCCTCCCTTCACCGAAGTGAAGAGAGCGCATACCCTAACAGGATCATTGACCTCAGTCACACGAGGTGAGGAGGAACAACGATAAACAGGATCATTGACCTCAGTCACACGAGGTGAGGAGGAACAACGATAAATATTATAATATACATATATATATACTCTGCGGGACCACGGTAGCGAACCGGGTAAAAACTCTGCACATTCCAGACTGCAGCTGACTATCAGGAGGGGAAGGAACCCCAAGTCGGTAGATCAAACCGACGAGGTCGTCCAAGCTCAGTGGTGCCGACTCATAGGTCAATTACGATAAATCAAATCATATGTGCGGTAAGAAACGGGGTGCCAAAGTGCACAAAATACACATTCATCTCAAGTCGCCATATACAAGTTAGCAAAAGCTAAACACATCACTTTTAGTACTCTTGGAACAATCTAGTCATATCAAGTTGGTTTGAAATCCCAAAATAAGAGTTTGGTTGAAAATCAAATACAAATAGTTTTTCCATACCTTTACAGGCTAACAATAGGGTTTCTAGAATTGAATCAGTGCGAATAGGGTCCCGTATGTCGGTTATGATAAAATTTTGGTACTCTTTAAGAGTTAGGGACATTCCGGGTCCTTATACACATTGGTCAATCTAGAAAACCTCATGGAGCTTCCATGATGAGTTCTTCCTTCCTTCGGACTTCATATAATGCCTTACCCATCCTTGAATAGCATTGGGCCTCCAAACAATACTTCCACACTACAGCCCTTCACAATATACCCTAATCTTTCATGGGTTTGAATGCATCATTATAGGTTCAATGTCTTCAAATAAGAAGATAAGGGATAGAGCTGAATTAGACTTGAGTATGACTTGGAATGAATCTGGAAATTAGTCTCACAATTCTCCTATTGTACAGTTTATCTCATTTCAGTCCGATCGATCGGACTCCTTGGCCGATCGATCGGTCCTGAAGACCCTCTCAGTTATTTACAGTCCGATCGATCGGACCTGATGGGCGATCGATCGGTCCTGAGAACCCTCTCAGTTATTTACAGTCCGATCGATCGGACCTGACGGGCGATCGATCGGTCCTGAGAACCCTCTCAGTTATTTACAGTCCGATCGATCGAACCTGATGGGCGATCGATCGGTCCTGTAGCGAGTCTCAACCTATTTGGTTGAATTCTTCTCTTGCCCAACTCCAATCCATTTCCTTTCTTTCCCCTTCTTCCATACATATCTTCACAATTAATTGGGCTATTCCTTGCCTCATTATCTCATCAAATCATCATTCAAAATCAATAAGACTAAACCATCAACCATGATAAATCATTTAAACCATTAACCATGATAAGTCATTTAAAACCATTAATGAAGACAAATCAAGAATTTTGCAGAAAACATGATAAAACACATGAGAATCATTTCATCCACTTGCCTTGGGTCCAATTGCAAACCAATTGAGCTCTAATCACCTCTTAGCCACAATCAAACACCTATGCACAAAAACCCCCAAATCCAAACCCTAGATTATCAAAATCCAAGTAAAACAAGATGGAATTTTCCAATAATTGAAATGGAGTTACCCAAGGGCTAAACAAACAAGATTATAAAACTTTTAAGAAAATCACTTACATGGAACTTCCTCAAAAAGCAAGGTGTTGTCCAAAGGAAGTCTTGGAGTGGGCGGTTTTCTTCAAAAATGGTGTCAAGACGAAGGCCTTGAGATGAGGAATAAGATTATAGTCTCTAACCTTCCATTAGCACTAGCTTAGTGGGGGATTGAAGATGAAGAAGCAAGAAAAGGTAAGGGAAAACCCTTAGGGCTGGGGTTTTTCTTCTCCTCTAGGGTTTTTTGCCAGAAATGGGAAAAGAAGAAGAAACTTTTTATATATAGTAAGTGGGAGTGGGGCCCACAACTTAAAGAACTTCTCGGGCTCAAAACATGGTTTTCGGGGCTTCAAACGAATTCGACGAAGAAGACAAAGTTGATCGGAAAAATTTCTAGTTTCCAAAAAGTATATATTTTGCACATTTTGGTGATATTGAAATCGGTGTCCAGATTTTGGGTAAAAAGACCATTTTGCCCTCAATTAGTGAAAAATCAGGTTTAAGGCCCTTGAATGAAAACAATGTCAACATGAAAATTATAGGGATTAATAAGATAAGTCCAATGGGGTTAAAAACACGATTCTTGGAAAACATCGGTAAACCCCCAATCTCACACAATTCGTGACAAGAACCCCCAAAGGGTCCCACAACTTAAAAGGCTCTCCAAATTCCCCAAAGTTATCATAAAAGCTATTCTAATCCCCAACTAATCCAAAACCACTAAACACACTAGAACTAAAACACCACTAAAACAACTCTAAACGGGGTCTCTCGGGTCGGGGTCTTACAGTATTGCGTGAAGAAAAATGGACAATGGAGAGACTGAGCGACGATGGAGATGAGCGGAGATAAGAAAGAATGAGCGAGGGATAAGAGGGAAAGAGGGGCAGAGCGCGGGAGGGAAAAAATACAGTGGGAAGAAAACGCGAAAAAAAAATTGGGCTCATATTTAATATCGGATTGGGGAAAATTATATAATATCGGTTTTATAATAACCGAATTATATAATATCGGTTTTATAATAACCGATATAAAATATAACGACTATTATGTCAGATGTGTGCGAACCGATGTTATATATAGCGATTATTATATCGGTTATATAGTAACCGATATAAAAAAAATTAACTGATATAAAAAAATATTAACCGATATAAAAAACTTTGACTGGGGATATTATATCGGTTATATTAAAAACCGATATAAGGCAATTTTTAAAACCGATATAAAATGTCATTTTTCTAGTAGTGTGTGTCGGTCGACCAAAAACACAGCAGGTCGACCGAAAAAGATGGCCGTTGAGCCTTTCTCCAAACGGTCATTTTTATGACCGTTGAAGCCCAGGTCGACCCGGGAAAGTGCAGGTCGACCGAAGACTCGCAGAAACCCACTTTTTGGGTATAAATACTAGTTCATCCCTTAAAAAAAGTGAGGAACTTTTAGGCCCTCCTTGAGGTGATTTGGGGCCAAACAAATGGGAATGAGCTAGGGAATTCTAAGGGTCATTAAGGAAAGCTAAAGCTTGGATCCATTAAGTTAAATCAACAAGTAGGCTTTACTTTCCTAATCATATGTTTTCATGCTTTGTTTTAATTATTGGTAAATCTTTGTTAGCATGCTAAACTATGATTTGTTGTGTCCTTAACATGTTTTATGTTTTGAATTGATTCATTGTTTTGGATGCACCACCATGATTCAAACCAAGTAGGACTCTAATTGGTATATCTATGTGAATCTTGTTTTGGAATCATCTTTGAAATCATATGTAACATGATTCCTATACTTGGTTGAATCTTTGGTTGTTGTTTTTCATCATAAGAAAATCACTTTCAAATCTATCTTATGTTTTGGATTCAACACTTTATAAATCACATGTATTTGGTTTTAAAGTTTACAACTTGTTTAAACATTGATTGGTATATCATTTTCAAGTTGTCTTTTTAATTACATGTGATTTGAACCTTTATTTCAATCAAATCTATTTGTATGTTTTACTCTTTCAAATGTTTTAAACATACATTAAGCTTCATTGTTAATTTGATTGAAATCCATATGCATCACATGTTTTGTTTTTTATTTTCACAACTTGTTTAGAATACATAGGTATGTCTTTTACAAGTTACTTTTAACATGTGATTAGCATTTCCTCAATCATAAATGTTTTGAGCTAAAACTTTTAAAAGCCTTTGGCATACATTTATGATCTTTTATTTTCAAATTGATTGAGGACATCATGCATACACTTTGAACATACATCTTTGCATTCATATAGTGTTTGCATGAATTAGTTTTTCACTTTCATATCCGCCTATTAAGAGGCATTGTAATGAGCTAAATATGTATCTCCATCAAGTGTATTTTAGACACTACTAAGAGAGAGAACCAACCATTTGGTTGTATAGGTTATTGCTTAGCCTAAAAAGCATAATGTAAATGTTATTGCTTAGCCTAGAAAAGCATAGTTGTAAAGGTTATTGCTTAGCCTATTGAAAAGCATACATAGTGGAATCCGGTGGAGTGTGAGGAACACAAGCCGGTAGTGGATGTAGGCATTGAGGCCGAACCACTATAAATGATTGTGTGATGGTGCATGCTATGTGGTGATTGTGTTTATGTAAGCTTCCGCATTTTGGTTGTCAATCATCACTTGTGACTAGTTAATTTAAATAAGTTAAAATTGGTCATAATTGGTCACTAATTAGTAGCTCACCCTATTCACCCCCCCTCTAGGGTAAGGATCAAGGACCTACAAAGAATGGCTCGCTCGAACAACCAGGTGGGTCCGCTCGAGCGGTCCACTCTCTGGATGAGCCTCGCTCGAGCGGACCCAGGGTCGCTCGAGCGAGCCCAACCCAGAACATGGGCCTGTTTTGGGTCCTTTTCTCGGCCTGTTTGGGGCCCTTTTCTGGTTCTGTTTTGGGGCTTTTCTAAGCTATTTTTCAAGCCCAATTTAGTCCATATCTTCCCTCAAATTTGAAGCCCGTTTCAGCCCTATTAACCCATGAAAGGCCAGAGTGAAAGTATGCATTTAATTAAACTATATAATGGGATTTGTAGGAAAAATAGTGAATTGTTTGGATGAATTTAGTTACCTTGGAAGTCCCTTTTAAACTTTAATATACACTTTATCTTATAACTATCGAAGATCTTCAATGGCGCCAAACTTATCAATTAATATAGACATTTGAGGACTAAGTGTATATTGAAGTATTCCTTGGTAAACCATCGAACCACCATACACTATTCTATTCCATTTCAAGTTAGAAAAAGTATATGTATTCTTCAGTAAATTAATTTGAAAGGCTTTAAGTGATTTATCACGTTTGAAGGTATCGGAGATTTGTGTATCTTTTACAAATCGAATTGAATTAGATTTGAGTGGTTCGCCACGTTCGACAAAGAGACTATTATTTTGAGAATAAGACCTTGAGGCAAAATGGGGCAGAGCTTTGTAGTGCGAGCTCATGAGCCAAAGAGTCTATTATTTTGAGAATAAAACCTCAAGGCAAGATAGGGCCAGAGCTTTGTAGTGTGAGCCCATGAGCCAAAGGGATTATTATTTTGATTTGTATTGGTTCAAGTTTTGAAAATTAAAAGGCACCACTAAGCTTAGGTCACCTTGACGGGCTGATCATCCGGTTTGGGATCTTTAAATTTTTCTGTCAATTGCAGTTTGGATTTTATTCTGTTTCCGGCCATGGCAACGGTTTCTGATAATTTCGGTCCCACGGGTAGTGGCAACGGTTTCTGTCTTCCAGTCCCACGGGTAGTGGCAACGGTTTCGATTTCCGGTCCCACTTGAATATGGCAACGGTTTTTGTATGCTCTTGTTACTTCGGTAATAGGAGAATATAGCGATATGTGGTCGCTATTGATTTATTTGGTTACTATTATGTATGCTCGATTACCATTATTTTTCTATCGATCACTATTGTTTCATTTGATTTATTATGTCCTTTGAAATTATTAATGTTTTTAGAAACTGTTCTTCTATTTCTTCGCTATTAATACTTAGAACTTTAAAAGTATTTATGTTTACTTCATAACATTCTGTAACCTTATCATTAGATTATCTGAATATTTGCTTGCTAGACCGTTGTGTCTGACCCCCTCTTGTTTGGTGCTAGGACCCGTCTTCCTTGCCTTTTTAGGTGTTTGAGCGGAGGAGGCGGTTGAGCCATCGGTTTGACGAGAGTGGTGGCACGACGATATCATCCAGATGTCGCTTTTGGTACCAGAGTTCGTAACATATTGTGGGGTAGTATTTTGTTTAGATGGTTATTTGTTCAGATAGCTTTTATTAGTCCTTTCGCTTTAGGGTTTTAATAAAAAAATTCTTTTGTAATTTGTAACTTGAATATTTATGGGAAAAATATCCTGTTACTGTCAGCTCAATGTATTATGATTCTTGGATTGTACCAGTCTGATTTTGAGCCTTATTTTAATGGCCATAAGTTGTTGGTTGAGTGCGACATGGAATCTGATGGCTACGAGCTCCGAGTCGCAAACACCATGATTAGCTTCCGCAAAAATATTCAAGTTGTGATGGGATTTTGTTATCCTCACTCACACGGATCTTGGGAAACATAAAAATTTTAATAAATCCTAAAATTTCGCATCCCGAGATCGGATCACTGCAAGGCCCAGTTTCAGGGTGTGACAGGTGTTGGGCGTGGTGGTGGAAGAGGCTTTGATAATGGGCGTGGTGGTGGTGGCGGCAGCGACGGGCGTGGTGGTAGGGGATTTGATTCTGGCCGAGGAGGCCGGGGTAGTAGTGGCAGTGGTGGAAGAGGTCTTAGTGGGTGGTGGTGGTAGTAGGGGATTTGAGGCAAGTCGTGGTGACCGTAGTAGTAGAGGGTTTGATGTCTGAACATGATGCGGATCTCTATAGGAGAAGTCGCGAAATTACTGTTGAAGGTCGCGACTTCGGCATTTTCAGGAGACTAACTTTCTAGGTTTTCCCTTCTGTATTGATCTTTATTATATTTTTCAACTTTCCAGGTTTTCCCTTCTATATTCATTTTTATTATATTTTTTTGGAGTTGTTTGTTCCTTTTTTTTTCTCTCTTGATCACTGTTGTTGCTTATTGTGAACTTTCTTATAGAGGAACTTGATTTCTATATGCTCTACTTTCTTCCCAGCTACATATCTCTCTCTCTCTTTTTTAACTATTTAATTATTATACAGTCTCAATCTATATAAGCAATGCATGCTGGATGAATTTGCATATTACCTTCTCACTATCCCCATAGATTAGATATCTCATTGTAAGTATCCCTACAGATCTGTCTCTTTTTTTTTTTAATATTTAATTATTATACAGTTTCAATCTATATAAGCAACGCATGCCGGTATAGTGAATCAAACCATTCATTCCATAATCTCTAATACTACTATGTGTATTTTCATTTAAAACGATTCCATTTGCTCAAAATGATGTGTTATCTTCATAGATATTGACTTAATAGGATTGAAAATGTAAACACTATTATCGATGTAGCATGAAAATTTATATGTACGGTATGTAATTAAGAAGCTTTCTTATATTTTAGTAAATGTTTTTCTTTATATATTTTTGATGTTCTCATTTACATTACTTAATCATTAAAATATTTGCTTTTAATTTTATGTATTTTTTTCTTCTCTCCATTTTGCTTTCTCTTTCTCAATCTTATAAGGTTTATTTAACATCCACACATGGTATATGAAAGTAAAATTTTTAGTTATTCCATTGTAGAATGGAGTGTCAACATCAGCCTCCTCTCCGACCGCATCCTAGCGTATGTTACATAGTAGAAACAGCTCTAGCATCTTTGCCATTGATACCATAAAGAACAATGTCAGTTTGATCTCGAATATGATTCAACGTTTTGATATTGATGATTGATTATGATTTATATATAAGATTTTTTTTAGTAAATTTGACAATCAATTTGTTCCTATTTATTTATATTTACCTTCAACTAACCTATCTCTCCGTCCAATATCCATGCGCCATTAATGGGAAGGGATAAAGATATATGGAGTTCTCCAAAAGATGATGACTAATTCTAAATTTTATATATTATTATTGTAAATAGAGTTTGTTTGCGTACTTAACTATTTAATTATTATACAATCTCAATCTATATAAGCAACGCATGCTGGATGAATTTGCATATTGCCTTCTCACTATCCCCATAGATTAGATATCTCATTGTAAGTATCCCTACATCTCTCTCTCTCTCTCTCTCTCTCTCTCTCTCTCTCTCTCTCTCTCTCTCTCTTAAATATTTAATTATTATACAGTCTCAATCTATATAAGCAACGCATGCTGTTGACACCAAAAATGTCACTTTACCTCTTCAAGATCTAAAAGCTACATGAAGTCGCAACCTGCCATAAATAGGCAATGCTGCTTCCAAAAATCAAATCTTGTCAGAATCAAACAAAAACTGCAAGATTCTTCCAGACAGCCAAAAAGGAGTACACAAGAAGTTTCGGGCCATTTCAAAATCATTTGGCCTAACTTCGCTTCTCCGACAGCTGAAAAGGAGCTCTCGGCGGCAAAAGCATCGAAGACACCAAATCTTCGATCAGGGCCGATGGATGGTCTCGAAATACTTCCAAAAGGCTCCACGTCAAGTTCCGAGTCAAACCGACAACGTTTGACCCTACATCAACCCTCGAACAGCTAAATCAAGCCTCTCGGCGGCGAGAACCACTGAGGCCATTACTCATCAGATAGAGCACATGGACAGTTTCAAAATGCTTATAAAGGGCTACACGTCAAATCTCAGGTCATTTCCACAACGTTTGACCATAGTTTGACACTCGGAAGCCAAATTAGACCTCTCGACGGCAAAGCTCTCCGGGACCATGGTTTCCAAGATAGAGCCTATGGATCATCTTAAAATGACTCCAATAGGTTCCCTGTCAAATTTCAAGTCAATCGGACATCGGTTGACCGCACATCAAACCGCGACATCTTCATCGCAACAAAAAGCAAGTCTACTGGTGATAGGACCCCAAACGGCTTCAAAACTCAAACAAAAGCCTATGGTCGGTCTTATTTATGCTCAGGAGGCTTCACACCAAATTTCAGGTCATTCCGACATCGTTTGACCCAGTTTCAGCTTCTGACGGAAAATCGGCAGCTCTGCGCGACAAAGTCTTCGGCTTTCTCAGGAAATTGGAAACTTTGCAAAATAAAATGCAAGGATTCTCATCAGGTTTCCTACAAAGAAATCAGGCCAATAAATGGTCAAAATGTCAAGAAAAAAAATAGAAGGAAAAAGAATCGAAAAACAGCAAAATCGGACACAAAACGGGACACAAAGGGGGGAAAACCCCCCCAGGGTCGCAGACCCCTGCGACCCTGGCCCAGGGTCGCCGGCGACCTTGGAGCCCGGGGTCGCCGGGAAGGCCCCGGAAACCCCGGTTTTCGCCCTTTTTTTCGCGATTCGAAGAACCCAGCCTCTGGTACTTTCCAAAATTCATGCTTTTGAGACACCAAGTCCTCTGACATCCGTCCAAAACACGGTCAATCATCAAGAGTATCGAAAACAATATTGATCGCCACCCGGTCAACCAAAAAAGTGTGCTTTCTATCCGACCGATCGAGAAATCGACAGGACAGATGGCACCGACCCGCTGTTGGCAACAAACACCTGAAATTACATGGTCATCTGATGTCGATCTACATGAAGATCCATCGGTGATCATCGACAGAAGAATCCCAAAAGACGTGGCACGGCCCGCGACTCTTCAGCTGCTCGGCGACCACTTAATGCGATTAATTGACTAGCTTTACAGTCATTAATCCATTTCTTTAGACGGCCCAATCAGAAGCAAGCATTCGGGAGTTACAAGTCAAGAGATTCATGGCATTTAACCCATGAAACTCCTCCCATCATGGCGATCAAAGGCGATTAAATGCCCTCAATCTCCTCCGGCCAATCAGAAGCCAAGAAAAAGGAGTTACAAAATAAAGAATTCAATTCTGTAACTCCTCCCTTTATGTAGCTTTATGACAATCAAAGCTCATAAACCCTCCTAAATGGCCACCTAAAAAGCCTATAAATAGGAGAGCTCTCCAAGAAGACAGACACACACAGAGACACACAGAGAAAAATGAAAATCACAGACAGAAGCACAGAAATTCAGAGAAGGAAAAGAGAGAAAACTCTGCGGAAGTTCTACACCGGCCACCGCTACAAGGTGACAAAAGTCCCTTGGGGGGTACCCCCCCCAAGGTCCTTGCCTTCTCCTCCTGCCTCCAATGGCTTAGATGTGGCTTTTCAGCCCGTCTACTCGGCTTTTTATTGGATATAGGACCTCCTTTTGGTCTTTGTCCTCTAAAAACCTGAAGTTATAGCCAAGCCAAGCGAATCAATAGCATCCTCTGTTCTCATCTGCATGGATGATGGCGAAGCCCACATATGGCTTGCGACCGTCAATCTAAACGGGTCCCCCACAATCTCCTGAGAAGTTAGGTCCTCCTTTTCTTGCTTTTCATTGTAGTTTGTATTTTTCTAAAGACAAAAATCACAACTCTTGTCTTTCATTATTGATAAGGATTGTAAATCGGCTATAAACGCCAAAATCGGCTATAAACGCCAAAAATCGGCTATAAAGCCAAAATCGGCTATAAATGCCAAAAAAATTGCCTTTCACGGCAAACCAAGAAAATGCTCTTTTCTTAAATATATGTGCAATGGAAAACTTGAAACAAGTTGATTTCCTTTTTACTTGTGAAGGTTGATCTCCGGATCACCACTTGCAATTCCAAGTAAAAATAGAAATCTGGCACACCCAC